>JARHVA010005818.1:342500-770000 GCA_037957365.1 Torreya grandis | reverse complement strand
TAGTTTTGTATAGTCTTAGGTCTAATAATAAGAGGGAGACAAATACAACCAAGTGGATTTTGATTAGATTTTTTAAATCCACAACATGTAAAATGAGTTTGTTTGATAAAATATTTTTTAAATCCAAGTTATTGGATGAGCCAAAGAGATGTCACATAAATACTATACCCTTCATCTACTAACACCTTGTGAATGAGAGTGTTATTAATGGCTATTTTAATGAAGAGAGGTGTATCATTGGTTCAAAAGAGGATCTCATTGTTGATGATGTCTTCTTTGAGGAATTATATGGAGGGTTTTAAAGAAGGAAAAATGGATTTTATGGTATTTAGTTTGGTTAGTTGAGGCTCATGAGAAGATGGTTCCTCTTATAAAGGATATGTCTCTTCAATTTCTTAATGTTGTTACATGAGTAACTTGGATGATAAGGAGAGGTATAGAATAAATCCATAAGAGGAATTTTGCAAGGCATGGAGTTGAGCTCTTCTAAGAAGTTCTAATTGGTTTTTGAAGAAGAAGAACTAGCACAAGCCTTAGAAGGTAAAATAGTTTTAGGAAGAAGAGAAGTGGTTAGAGGTTTAAAAGGATGAGATGATTACTCATTGGTTTCCAAAGATAAGTGATTAGTGGTAGTATATTTGACAAGTTACACTTCTAAAGATGTTTTCTTAGGTTTGGTGATGGGATCTTTATGGGCTAGTTTACATCCATAATTGACCTTAGCCACATTTACATATTTGGAATTGGTTTAATATTGGTCATAATCAACATCAATCACAAAAATATCATTTTTGGCTTATTGAACATTATATGTGGAAAAATATATTTGGTTCTTTGAAGAAGAAGATTTGGGAGCTTGTTTCTTTGATAATCATTAAGGTAATCTTAATGATGGATTTGAATTATGGCTTCATGATTGAATGAATCACCAAGAATTTAGGAGACAACATATTTTTTAATCCCTCTATATTTTATGGAAATGACCTATATCAACATGGAACCAACAAAATTGATTAGGGTTATACCATTTGTGAGGATTAATGGGGTAAGTAAATGGTTTAGAGGGTGATAAAAATTGTTTCATTTACTATACCATTAATGGAATATGATAAGGTTGGGGATTGTTGGCTTTGGCTACTCCTAGTTCAGGTTGAGGAGGATTGTCGATTATCACATTATTTGAAGGTTGAAAAAATCCTTTAATGATTTTGGTATTAGGTTCAAATTTTTTCATTAAGAATCATTGACACTTAGCTTGGTCAAGAGCTTCATTTAACATTCAAGAAGCATAAGTCCAAACTTTATATTGAAGTGAAGGAGTTAATTTTGTTATAAATATTTTAAATAAGTTGTCATTAGTCATGTTATTATTAGCATTATGAGCTAGATATTTCCATCATTTGATAAAATCATGAGTTGATTATGTGGGAGATTGCTTAGCATTAATGAAATGGCTAAGGTAATTCTTGGGAATATCATTGTGTTGAAACTCTTTAACTAGAGGATTGACTAAATCATGTATTTAACATATAAAATGTTATGGAAGTTTATTATGTATGTAATCATAAATGTATCATGTCTATAAATCAATCTTAAATCATAAAATATAGATCATACTTACACTTTCGATTGGGGATAGATTAGATAATTAGGAACATGACCAATATGGGGATATACTAGACCTAATTAGGGGATTTTTTACCACAATAAAAAATGTTAGGGATGGTTCTAAATCCTTCAAAAAAGAATAATCATTTAATAACCCTAGTTATGTCCTATGTTTTGATATTCACTAAACTAATAACAAGTAAATTCTAATCTAGTGCTCACCAAAGCTTCTGGGACAAAGTGGGGCTAATAAACTCCAAAAGTAAACATGCATAAGAGACATATACTCATATCAATGTATATAGAATCCTAATTCATGGAATATAAGTACAAATTCATGTCTATCTACTCTTACAAAGGAGGAACAAAGTTAGGAATACTTACCTTTGAAGATGAACCTGCCAAGCCTTAATCTCTCCCTTAGCCAAGGTTCTTTATAAGAGGTTGTTGTGTATGTAATGATGAGAATGATAAATCAAAACTAGGCTACACAACCTATCAATACATTTAGAATAATTATCCATAAGATAATATCTATATCTCTAAAGAAATTATGAAACCCTAAGTTTGTTCCTCAAGTAGAATGGTGGATAAATAGTTGCACAATAGTTCTTACTTCTTATTCCCTTCTCTAAATAATGGTGAAATGATCTTATATATATAGGTATATTTAACCCTAAGCCCTTATAAAAAATTTGGCTGACAAGGTCAACCCAATTGACCTAGTAGTGAATTGACAATAAAACATGTTGAATAATGAACTAAGTCCACAATGTAATCTGATGTCAAAAATAATACAAGGTTGACCTAGCTGACATATTTTTATATTATCAAAAGGGGAATCAAGTTAGGGAAAGGTTGAATCAAGGTGAAAAATGATTGGAGGAGGGTGAAAATAGGAGGAAAATCTTAGGAAAATGGTTTTTAGGAGACAAGTGTGTAGATATCAAGTGGCAAAAAGGACAACGATCTTGTGAAGTACCAATGGTCTACCCACCACTTTCTTGATACACCCTTTAAAGCATACACTTAGAGATATTGAGAATCGATGGGTTCTTGTAGATAAATATCATAAATATGTGATAAAATCTTTAAAATATTATGTATATTCATATTCCCCACTCAAATCTCATCACATGTCATGTGAGTGCAACACATGATGGTGCTTTGGGAATAGAACATGATAACACATAATACTAATGCTAAGTAGGATATAGTACAGAGAATAATAAGATAAATGAAAGGACAAAATTGAAAAACACATACCTTTACTTAACTTAGTGTTATATATAATAAGGATATTATGAGATAAGTGAAGGCATCTAATGTGAAGAACATTAGGCAAACCTATAGAGATTAGTGAAAAAAAAGTGAAAAAACAAAAAAATCTAATATAAGCATATAATAGTGAAAAAAATTCTCTATGATGTTAGTATTCTAGAATGTTTTAAGGTTTTTGAAAAAAAAAATAGTAGAGAAAAAGATATGAGGGAATTAGGAAAATTGGAAAATTATGATTGTTAAGGCAAGGTTAGAACAAAAATATTGAGGGCAAATGAATGATAAAACGATAGAAAATGAAGGAAAAATGATTGTATAACTTAGTAAATCACATTGAAAAGTGTGTAAAACATAAATGGAAAAAAGGAATGGAGAACATACTAAATCATGTTGGGAAGTATGTAAAACGTAAAAGGCAAAAATGATTGTAGAACATACTAAATCGCATTTAAAAGTATGTAAAACATGAATGACAAATGAAATATCTATGCAAGAAAACTTTAACAAATATATGTAATAAAGTGAAAAGTAACCATATGTAAGTTAAAAATGTCAAATCAAATATGAATGAATTTAAATGAAATGTAATAAAATATGTGATAAAAAAATGAAGAAGTCATACATAAATAAAAATATGTAATAATTACAAATGGCATATCTAAGATAAGTGAATTCCACAAAAATAAAATAAGAGTGTGATAGACAGATAAAGATAAAAAATATCTAAAGGATGAAAACTCAAACTTAGTGATTTTTCTAGGATATAGTGTAAGAAAACAAAACCACCTAATTACATGACTAGTATGATAATGAGATGGTGTGGTAAATGGTGTAAGGGTGTTTGCGAGGAAAGCCTAGTCCTATCCAAGGTCTTATAATGCAACTCACAAACTATAAACTAAGAGGCATAATAAGTTAGATGTGATCAAGGATATGATTAGATAAAAGAAATATCCAACAAAGGGAATATCAAATAAAATATAATGTAAATAATTAATGTGAGGTGCCACATGGGTGATGTGAATATCTTTAGCAATAATGAGACACAATAGACAATTGAGAAAGGTTATGAACTATCAACATCAATGAATTGGGACATTTAAACTAATGAACACAAAGCTTTGGATAACAAGTGAAGTACATAGATCAACCCATGAAGGTTTTATTAATGAAAAATAAAATGGACTTATCTTCCCACAATGTGTTCCTCATTCCTTAGGATCCTTTATAGATCTATTGGTCTGCTACAAAGATTGGGTACTTGCATGAGAAAGTAGGTGGAACTAGATAGTATATGATATAATTAGACCTCTTACTCTATTATATTATCCTACCACACCTTAATGGACCTTATATCTATCATGAATCTATGGAGTTTGAGCTTCTACTAAGATAGGAGATGTGCCAAATATTGATCACGTCTTTTAGTGTGATGTAACTCTTAAGATTATTTGCCTTTGCATTATTTTTCTTGTTTTTATTTTATGATTTGTATTTTAACTTTATTTGTATTTTTCTATTCCTCCTCCTCCATATGGATTTAGAGAACCAAACATGAGTGAAATAGGTGAAAATCACAAGAGAGCTTACACTTGGTCACTAGAGAATATGACCTAAAGACCAAAGTGTCTAAATACTCCTATACTTGCCCACAAATAAGTGTGCAATCTGTAAATTGACTGATGTGAGCTTAAAATGAAAGGAAATAAGGTAAATATGGGGATTGTGAGAGATTTGTGTGTGTATTAAGTGATAAAATGATGAATATGCTTATATCTAATCATAAGGAGGTAAAATAGTTGTATGAAAGGGATGGGGCTATGCTATGATAGTCATGTCACTAGAGAAGCCATAATAACCTATAATAGATCTAGCAAAAACACCAATGAATGTAGTAGTCATCCCAAAAAGTGGTTTAAATATGTTTAATGTGGTAATTAATGAGGAAGGATAGGTCCTATCCATGGTCTTATACTATAATTCACAAGGTGAATACCAATGAGGTGAATGCTAAATAAGGGGTAAATAATCATAAAGCTACTAAGGAAAAAAATGACATAAAAAAGACAAAAATAAAAGAGATATATAAGAACAAAAATGAAAACTTATGCCAAATATAATGTGTAAGAAAAACCAAAGAATGTAAAAGAAAATAATTATGCTTTGTAAAGTGTGACTTAAAGAATTAAAGTGCATAAAAACAAAGAAACATGAAACAAAAAAAAACAAGATCTATGTTAACATTTATACAGAAGATGAGCATATGAAATACAAGTCTATAAGTCTTGAAATGTTTCTTAAAGCTTAATCTAATTGTTATTATGAATTATATAATAAGAGTGGGCATAGTACGATGCCCCAATGGGTAAGTGGATGTAGTTATGGGCATAAAAAGATGTCCCAAAGTTTTAAAGGACATGTGGATGGGCATCACAAGATGCCCCAACATGTGATTTGGAGTAAGGTAACATTGGACCATTAAAATGATTTGCATTGGGTTGGTAGGTGTATTTAGAGATAGGTAAATGTGTTTGTTTTTTAGATTTTAAGGAGGTTGAATGTGACATAGGATGTGTAAGAGAGGTATGAAGAGGGAAAGGAGGTAAAGGAGGACCATGTATGATATTCTTTGGAGTAGGCATTTGAATTAGGTATTACTTTGGTATATGTGATCAAAGAGGTTGAGTTTCAATGGATACAATGATATGTTTAAAGTTTCTAATGTTGGATATACTTTCCATATTGGTGTAGGAAGAAGGATCAACTATGGTTTGAAAAAAATAGTGGATGAGGTTTAGGTATGGGATAATTATTGTTTTTCATTAGGTAGTTGATGTTGATGTGATTGTGGTTATTGAGATTGAATTTGAGAAGCTTGAAGATAGTATTGATAATGTTATTTTGTGAGAGTATCAAGATTTGAATGTAGACCAAGCAAGGAAGAAAGAATAAATTGGGGAAGATCATTACAAGACTCATGATATTGACCTATAGTAGTATGCCACTAACAAATTCTATGAGGATTGTATAATTTTGGAGTAGGTTTGGAAGGATCAAAACTCATGGGTTTAGAAGGTGGAAATTTATTCTTAAGCTGTTTTAGACTCAAGGGAGGTGGGTCAAGTTAAAATTGGTTTAATTAGATGATCCATTTTGAGGTTGGAGAGGCTTGGATGAATAAATGTTATGAAAAAATTATTAAAAAGGTTCTTTAGTACTATTTGAGCTATTTCAAATTGTGTGATAAGAAAGTCTTGCTTTTTTTCTTGGTCTAAGGCTTAGTCTAAAGTTTTAGGTGAAAAGATAAGAACTTTGTATTGAAGAAGATATTTAAAAGCCATAACGAATAGTTTTAAGAGAGTATCATCATTCATGTTATGTTCCACTTTATGAGTGAGAGAATTCCATAATTTGATGAATGTATGAGTAGATTCATTAAGAAGTTGCTTGGAATTGATGAAACAACTAAGGTAATTTTTAGGAAGGTTATCATGTTGGAATTACTTCACTAGAGCATTGATTAAATCCTTTAGTTTTTAGATGGAATGTCTAAGAATTTGGTTATACCATTAAAGCACATCACAAAAAAAAGGTATTGACTAAGATATTGGTGGTACAAAAGGTGTTAGTTTGGACCCATCCCTTATAGAGATTACCAAAATACCTAAGAAAGATAGTAGGGTCCTTAATCCCATCATATGTGATAGTTGGAGAAATGTTTCTAATATCTATGGATGCAATGAATGGATCTAAAGGTTCATTTTGAAGATGTTGAAGCATTTTGTGATTCATTGGAGGTTGAAGAATGATATTCCCATTGGCATATCTAAGAGGATGAGGTATAATTTTTTTATTTTGTTGAGACATGATTACTTGAGGTGGTTGATTAGTAATGTGTAATAAATGTTGTTACATGTGCATCAATTGAGAATGAATAGTTGTTTGCATGATGTTCATTTGTTGAACTATTTGAGAAAGAATTTAAGTTGTGTCTATTTATGCATTAGTATTTGAAGGTGGATTATTAGTGTTGATAGGATGGGGATTATTTGGTGGAGGATTACCAACATTGGTATTTAGTGGAGGACTAGGATGAAGGACCTCAACTACATTACATTATGTAGTGATTGGTTTTGGATTAGGAGAATATGAAGGAAGAAAGTGGATAGTCTCATCTTAATTAATGAAATAAGTGAGGTTATGATCTAAATCCTTGATTATGTAATGTTATTGACTAAGGGAAGGATGAAAAGATGTCATCATTATGAGATAAGACTAGATAACCACACACATAATAGTTATAAAAATAAAGAGATAGGAAGGGATAGATAAGAATACATGGTTAACTGGGTTGACCTAGTACTAAAAACAAGATCTAGAAACTTAGAAAACAAGGCTATAGAGTTGACTTAGTATTGTAACTTAGGACATATAGTAGGTAGATAAAGATACAAAATTAATAGGGTTAACTTAGTACTATATCCTTGGAGGTAGAAAATAATATTATGTCGACACGGTTGACTTAGTACTATAGGTAGGGGAGACAGGTAGTCTATAAGATACTATGTCAAATAGAATAATAGTGTACTAAAACAAGAATAATTTTTCAAGTATTTTTGAAATCAATAAATGAAGAGAAACACATAATTAATTAAGTCAATGAGGATGATGCAATCGAGGTGAAAAATATAAAACCTTACACCAATGCTAGCCAATGCAAGTTTTTTCATTACAACATACAATGTGCAAAGAGAAAGCAGTCAATTTGGAAAGTAAATGCTAACTAAGTGGTCATCTTAAAACATTGTTAGGTTATTAGATTTTAAGTGTGATATTAAGTTGACTATAAATAAAGAAATAGAAAGCAATCTATAGATGGTTTTGTGATGTTTAGGTTGAAAGGTATCTATGTTGGCAATGGTACTAGCTTGGTATTGGGGCCTGCCCCCTCACTTAACACACCATAATGACAAGGATGTTGGGTGATTTGAAAATAGATACCATTAACCACATGTTTATACTTGGCCAAAAAACCAAGTCAGTTTCCCCCTTGGTGATGAAATCTAAGTAGGTAGGGCTTAGGTAGACAATTGTCTAAATGCATTTTTAGATTATGTGATTTAGTAGTGTGTTAAAGAAGTAAAAAAAAATATTGCAACTAAATGGTATATTAAAAAACCACATAATTAGACTATATGATCTATTCTAAGCATGAAATCAGCTGAAAGTGAAAGTGTGAGCTAGTTACTAGCATATAAGTGTTAATTCCAACTTTGAAGCATAGTACAATGTCAGTTTAGATTATAACATATGCAGAGATTATAGAATAGATTTGATAGTGTCTCTAATATATTGATGAATCAAGATTATATTAAGAACTACATCAAGAATGTTGACCTAGTCTTGCAGATAGAAGATAGAATACATAATTAGTTTGACATGGTCGACCTAGTTTTTTATATAAGGGTAGTTTTAAAGAATGCAAACTATAAAAAATAGAACTATAATGAATAAAAAAAATGATAGAGAAATAGATAAAGGAACCTTGGTGGGTTATAAGATGAAGATGAAAGTGAGATTGATCTTAAAGGACCCTAATTTTTACTTGTAAATTCTTCCAACTATGTCAATTGGGTTGACCTAATTATACAGTTCCCTATTTACTGAAGCTTGTAAAAATGACTAAGTTGATAGTGTCGTTGTAGTTTGTTATCTAGATATTGACTGTAATAATAATTTGATAATGCTCACCTAGTTTGTTATCTAAAAGCTGATTGTAATACTAAGTCAATAATGTCGACCTTGTTTGTTATCTAAAAGATGACTGTAATACTAAGTTGATAGTGTCAACCTAGTTTGTTATTTAGAAGTGAAAAAGAATACTATGTAAACCTATTCAATCCAGTAACCTATATCTAATGATGACCTACACAAAAATTATGGAGTCATTTGATATAATTATGTGTTAAAATTGCACACATAAGTTAGAAACTATATAGGCACTATCGTCCTAGTATCTCAAATATAGAAAAATAATAAAATTATATAAATGAAAAGCATGAAAAAAACCTACAAGGGTTAAATTCACATTAGGTTTAGTAGAATGTGTGCAATCATAAATACATTATGTCTATAAAACAATCCTAACTTGGAGAAGATAGATCATGCTTACACTTTTGATCAAGGATACATTAGATAATCGAGAATATGACCAATATGGGTATCTTATAGAGACAATTAGGGAATCTCTTACCATAATAAGCAATGCTAGGGAGGGTTCCAAAGCCTCCAGTCAAGTAGAATCACATAATAACCTTAGCTAGGTCCTATGTTTTCATATTAACTAAAATAATAACAAGTAAAATAAAATCTATATACACATAATATTTTCAAACTTTTATCAATTATTGATAATCTCTATCTTATAATCCATTGAGTCTCAATATATTTGAGTGCAATCCTTAAGGGGTACACCAAGAAAGGGGTGGGTATACCATTAGTGATTCCTAGGATTGTTGTCCCTTTTATCACTTTTTATCTACACATTTGTCTCCTAAAAACCATTTTTCTAAGATTTGCCTTCTATTTTCACCCTCCTCAGTCATTTTCCACCTTTCATCACCTTTTTATAACCTAAACCCCCTTTTAATTATTTTCAATACTAAGTCAATTGGGTCAACCTTATACTATTTTGGGTAAAATTCATTTAGAATCTAGGTCAGCTCTTGGCTGACCTAGCCTATGACCTAGTGAATTTTTGTCCATAATTGTACTAGGTTGACTGGGTCAACCCTATTGGCTAAAATTTTTAGAAGGGATTAAGTTAAATTTGAATATATATACAATATCATTTCACCATTATTTAGAGAAGAAAAGAAGAAGTAAGAGATATTATGCATCTACTTATCCACCTTTCTACTTGAGGATCAAACTTAGGGTTTCATACTTCCTTTGGAGATATGGATTTTGTCTTGTGGAGAAGTCTTTTGGATATATTGATAGGTTGTGTAGCCTAGATTTGATTTATCCTTGTCATCCTTACATACCACAAAACCTATTGAAAAACACCTTGGCCAAGGGTGTTATTGAGTCTCAGTGGCTTCGTATTCAAAGGTAAATATTCATAACTTTGTTTTTCCTTTGTAAGAGTAGATAGATATTTATTTTCACTTCTCTTCCATTTATTAATATTTCATATACACTGACATGATTATATCTCTTTTATGTATGTTTAATTTTATATTTTATTACCCCCACTTTGTGCCACAAGCTTTGGTGAGCACTAGATTTTATAAATTTGCTTTACTTGTTATTAGTTTAGTGAGATATGAAAATATAGGACCTAGCTAGGGTTATTTCATAATTATGCTTGACTAGAAGCTTTGGAACCCTCCCTAACATTATTTATTATGGTAGGAGATCCCCTAATTATATATAGAGGATCCCCATATTGGTCATATTCCAAATTATATAATGTATCCTCAATCAAAAGTGTAAGTATGATCTATCCTCTTCAAGTTAGGATTGATTTATAGACATGATGCATTTTTGATTGTATACATTTTAGTGAACTCAATATGAATCTAACCCTTGCAAGTTTTATTTCACATTTTTCATTATTTTATCATTTTATTTATTATTTTTCTATATTTTTGATACTAAGTCAGTAGTGTCAATGTAGTTTCTAACTTTTATTCATAATTTTAACACATTTGTATCAATATGAATCCATTATTTATGTATAGGTCATCATTAGATATAGGTTACTAGATCAAATAGTTTGACTCAATATTCTTTTTCACTTTCAGATAACAAACTAGGTTGACACTATCAACTTAGTATTATAGTTAGCTTTTAGATAACAAACTAGGTTGATACTATCAACTTAGTATTATAGTCAGCATCCAGATAACAAACTACATTGACACTATTGACTTAGTCATTTTTACATGCTTAAGTAGATTTTCATAGAACTAGCTCAACCCATTTGACTTAGTTGGTAGAAATTACAAGCAATTCTAACATAAAATTTGAAATTCTAAGCATCTTCCAACCCATTAAGGTTCATTTATTTCTCTCTCTTTCAATTTAGTTCTTCATTTCAATTTTGTTTTATGGAAATTTTTAGTCTTTAAAACTATACCCTTACAACAAACTAGGTCAACAATGTCAACATAGTTCTTTATCTTGTCTTTTTCCTACAAGACTATGTTGACACTATCGACATAGTTCTTAAATACCCTATCATTGGTAGTATAGTAGAAACACTGTCAACTCTATTTTGTAATCTTTACATACACTATCATTTGAATCAACACTGTACTATGTTTCAAAGTTGGAATTAATATCTATATGCTAGTATTTACTTTACACTTTCATTTTTATTTTCTTGCAAGCTTAGAATAGATCACATATTCTAATTAAGTGGTTTCTCAATCTACCATTTAATTTCACTATTTTTCTATTTTCTTTCACACACTACCAAATCACATAATATTAAACTGCATTGAAATAATTTTCTACCTAATGCCTACCTACTTAGATTTCATCACCAAGGAGGAAACCAACTTGGTTTACTAGAAAAGTATAAACATGTGGTTAATGGTATATATTTGAAAATCACTTGACAACCTTATCACTACATTGTGTGAAGTGAGGGGGTAGGCCCAAATACCAAGCCAATACCATTGACAACATAGATCCTTCTCATCTTAAATATCCTAAAACCATCCATAGATTACTTTCTAGTTCCTTATTTACAACTAAATTTCTATCGCACTTAGAATCATGCTCTAATAATCTAACAACATTTAAGATAACCACCTAGTTAGCATCTAATTTCCAAGTTGATTGCTTTCTCTTTGCTCAATTGTATGTTGTATTACAAAATATTGTATGGGCTAGCATTGGTGTAAGGTTTTTTTCTATGTGACTTTATTGGATCATCCTCATTAACTCAATTGATTGTGTTTTTCTCTTCATTTATTGCTTTCAGAATTTGTTTCAAAATTTTTCTTATTTCATTACATAGTCATTTTGTTTGACATAGTCTCTTACAGACTATCTATTTTCCTTACCTATAATACTTAGTTGACCCTGTTGACATAATATTATTTTATTACCCTCATGATATAGTACTAGGTCAACCCTATTGACTTTGTATCTTTTTTTTATTTTTTCTAAGTTACAAAACTAGGTCAACCCTGTCAACTCCATATCCCTATTTTCTCAAAATTTAAACCCTATTTTCTATACTAGGTCAACCTAGCCAACTCTGTAATATTATTTATCCCTTCCTATCTCTTTACTATTTTACCTATTCTATGTATGGTTATATAATCTTATCTCATAATTATGACATATTTCCAACCTTCGCTTAGTTAAGAACATTGCATAATCAAGGATTTAGATCATGACCTCACTTTTTTTATTACTTCAGATGAAACTATTCACTTCCTTCATCTTATCCTAATCCAAAACCAATCACTACAAAATTTAATGTATTTAAGGTCCTTCATCCTAGTCCTCCCCCCAATACCAATGTTGGGAATCTTCCTCACCATTCCAATGTTGGGAATCCTCCACCAAATAGTCCCCCTCCTATCAACACTAATACCCCACCTTCAAATACTAAAACATAAATTGACACAACTCAAATTATTTCTCAAATAGTTTAAAAAATTAACATCACGCAAATTATTAATCATTCTCAAATGATGAATGTTCAACAATATTTATTACACATGACTAGTCAACCAACTCAAGTCATCATGTCTCAACCGAATCAAAACTTTGCCCCTCCTCTTCTTAGATATTCCAATGGTTATATCATCCCTTGACCTCCAATAAATCCCAAAATGCTTCAACATATTCAAAATTAACCTTTATCTCCATTCATTACATCAATATATAATGAAAACATTTCTCCAGTTGTCACATATGATGGGACTAAGGACCCTACTATCTTTCTTAAGTCTTTTGGTAATCTCTATAAGTAATGGGTCCAAACTAACACCTTTTCTACCACCAAGATCTTAGAAAAAACCTTTTTTTGTGATGCATTTGAATGATAAAACCAAATTACTAGACATTCCATCTAACAACTTGAGAATTTAGTCAATGCTCTAGGGAAGGAATTCCAACATGATGACCTTCTTGAAAATTACTTTATCCATTTCATCAATGCCAAGCAACTTATTAATGAATTTTCTCACACTTTCATAAAGTGGACCATAATATGAATGATGATACTCTTTTAAAACTATTTGTTACTTCTCTTAAATCTCTCCTTCAATACAAAGTTTGAATCTTTTCACTTATAAATTTAGATGAAGCCTTAGACCAAGCAAAAAGGTAAGACTTTCTTATCATTCAATTTGAAGCACCTAAAATAACTACTAAAGACCATTTTCAATCATTTTCTCATAACATCATTCAAGACTCCCCAGCCTTAAAATGGATCATCCATTTCAACCAATTTTAACCCAACCCACCCTCCCTTGAGTCTAGAACAACTTGAGAAGAAATTTTCACCCTCTGAACCCATGAGCTTTGATCCTTAAAAACCTCCTCCAAAATGGTATAATATTGATAAATTTTGTTAGTGGCATGCTACTATAGGTAATTATCATAAGTCTTGTCATGATATTCACCAATTTATTCTTTCTTATTTGTTTGGTCCACATTTCAATCTTGATACTCACAAAATAATGTTATCAATACTATATTCAACATTCTCAAATTCAATCTTAAGAACCACAATCACATCAACATAAACTACTTAATGAATTACAATAGTTATCCCTTACCTAAACCTCATCCACTAATGTTGTTCAAACCATAATTGATTCTCATTCCTACACCAATAAGGAAAGGATAGATAACATGAATGAACAACTTTAAACATATCATTGCATCCATTGAACCTAAACCTCTTAGGTCATGTTAATTGAAGGAGTACTTAGTTCAAATACCTACTACAAAATATATCATACATGGTCCTTATTTTCCTCTTCATACCTCTCCTACACATCATATGTCACATTCTACATATTTAAAATATAATAAACCAACACATTTACATATCTCCAAATGCACCTACGAAACTAGTGAAAATCATTTTAATGGTTCTATGTTACCTTACTCCAACTCACATGTTGGGGCATCTTGCAAAGCCTATCCACATGTCCCTTAAGGCTTTGAGGAATCTTGTGATGCATATCCCTATATCCACTTACCCATTAGGGCATCTTATGATGCCTAGTATTTTCCTATAATGCATAATAACAAACAAATCCAACTTCAAGAAACCTTCTGAGATTTATAGACTTTTATCTCACATGTTAATCTTTGTTACAGATGTTAGCATATGTATTAATTATTATTTTTGTCTCATGTTTATTTATTTTTTATGCACTTTACTTATTTTAGTCACACTTTACTAGCATCATTTTTTCCTTTACATTTTTTGGTTTTCTTACACTTTACATTTGGCATTTGTTTTCATTTTGGTTCTTATATATCTTTTTCATTTTTGTCTTTTTTATGTCATTCTTTCTCTTAATAGTTTTATGATTATTTTTCCCCTTATTTATCATTAACCTCATTGGTGTTCACCTTATGAGTTATATTGTAAGATCATGGATAGGACCTAGCATTCCTCACAAATTACCACATTAAAACATCTTTAAACCACTTTTTGGAATGACTACTACTTTCATTGGTGCTTGTGCTAGGTCCATTGTAGGTTAGCACAAATTATCTAATGACATGACTATAATAACATATCCCCATCCCTTTCATATCACTATTTTCCCTCCTTATGATTATCTATGAGCATATTAATCATTATATCACTTATTACATAGATAGATCTCTCATCATCCCCATATTTCCTTTCATTTGAGGTTCACATTGGTCAATTTTAAGATTGCACAATTAATTGTGGTCAATTATAGGATTATTTATACACCTTGGTCTTTAGGTCCTTTACCCTAGTGACAAAGTGTAAGATATCTTATGTTTTTCACCTATTTCACTCATGTTTGGTTCTTTGAATCCATATAGAGAAGGAGGAATAAAAAAAACCAAAACAAGTTAAAATTCAAATTATAAAATTCAAATAAAAGGTACTGATCAAAGGAAAAAACAATCTTAAAATTTAGATCACATTAAATATTTTATTTATATTTGGCACATATTCTATCTTAGTGAAAGATAAAACTTTAGAGTTGGCCTCATGATAGATCTGATGTCCATTGGGGTGTGGTAGGCCAGTAGATTAGGGTATTTTATTTCATTATCTTACATACTATCTATCACCATTTACGTTTTTACACAAGTACCCAATATTCACAGTAGACCAATGGGTCTATAAGGAGTTCTAAGGAAATGGGAACACATTATGGGAAGGTAGGTCCATTTTAAATTTCATGCATATAATCGTCATGGTTTGATCTATGTACTTCATTTGTTAGCCCAAGCTTTGTGTTCATTAGTCAAAATTTCCTAAGTCCTTGGTGTTGATAGTTCTTAGCCTTTCTCACTTGCCTAGTGTGTCTCATTCTTGATAAGGATGTTCAATCACCCAGGTTGTACCTCACATTCTTTATTTACATCATATTTTAATTATATTCCCCTTGTTGGATATTGCTTTTAGTTGATCACATCCTTGATCACATCTACCTTATTATGCCTCTTGGTTTATAGTTTTTGAGGTGCATTATAATACCTTGGATAGGACCATACCTTCCTTAAAACACCCTTACACCATTTTTTTACCACACCATCTCATTATCTTACTAGTAATGCCATTAGGTGGTTTTATTTTCCTACATTGTATCTTATAACAAGCACTAAGTTTGAATTTTCATCCTTTAGAGATTTTGATTTTCATTTATCCGTCATGTTTTTATTTTATTTTTTAGACTTCACTTATATAACATATGAAATTTGGTATTATTACATGTTTCTCTTTATATATGAATTATTCATGTTTATCTCGCATCTTTAATTACATTTCATTTTTAGTCACTCATATTTTTCTTAATTTTTGATTTGACATGGTTATCTTACATGGGGTTACTTTTCATTTTCTTACATATATTTTTTAAATTTTTTTTAAATTGATATTTCATTTTTCCTTTATGTTTTACATACTTACCAATGTGATTTAGTATGTTCTACATTACTTTTTCCATTTATGGTTTTCATGCTTCGCAATGTGATTAACTGTGTTCTACAATCATATATCAATCAATTGACATAATTTTTTCATTCATTTACCCTCAATATTTTTGGTTCTAACCTTTACTTAACAATTATAATTTTCCAATTTTTCTAAGATCCTCATATATTTGTCTCTACTAACTCTTTTTTCTCCAAACTATAAAAATTTCTATAATCATGACATCATAGAGAATATTTTCCACTACTATATGCCTATATTGTAATTTTTTTAAATTTTCACTAATCTCTATAGGTTTTCCTAATGTTCCTCACATTGGATGCCTTCACTTCTCTTGCAGTCTCCTTTATCTACAATACTAAGGTAAATAAAGGTATATATTTTTAAATTTTATTCTTTCAAATATCTTATTTTCTTCTTACTATATTTGAATTAGCATCAATGTTATGTGTTTTCATGTTCTATTCATGAATTAGCATCCCATGTTTCACTCATGTGACACATGATCATCTTTGAGTGGGCCATATGTATACAAATAATATTTTCAAAGTTTTTTCAATTATTGATGCTCTATATCTTATAGGAACCCATCAAGTCTCAATCTCTCTAAGTGTATGCCTTATTGGGTATACCAAGAAAAGGGTGGGTAGACCATTGGTGCTTCATAGGATTGTTGTCCCTTTTTCCACTTGGTATCTATACATTTGTCTCCTAAAAACTATTTCCCTAAGCTTTGCTTCTTATTTGCACCTTCCTTAGCCTTTTTCCACCTTTCATCTTTATTTTCCTATTCTAAACCCCCTTTCTACTATTTTCAATACTAGGTCCATTGGGTTGACCCCATACTATTTTAGGTAAAATTCATTTAGGGTGTAGGTTGGATCTTTGGCAACCTAGCCCATGACCTAGTGAATTTTTGTTTATAACTATACTAGGTTGACTGGGTCAACCCTGTTGGATGAAACTTTTAGAAGGGATTAGGGTTAAATATTTATATATATAAAATATCATTTTTCCACTATTTAGAGAAGAGATTAATAAGTAAGATCTATTGCATATCTAATTATCCACCATTATACTTGTAAAGCAAGTTTAGGGTTTAATACTTCATTTAGAGATATAGATCTTATCTTATGGACAAGAATTTTGGATGCATTGACAGGTTGTGTAGCCTAGATCTAATGTATCCTTATCATCCTTAGATACCACAACAACCTCTTGTGAATCACCTTAGCCAAGGGAGAGATTGAGTCTTGATGGGTTCATGTTTAAAGGTATATTAGAGGTATAATCATTGATGGGGTAGGGTGAATCAATCAGCCCAAATATTTCAATTTAAATTCCAATCCTTTCAAATAATTTGATAATCAACATATATGAACTTGATCAAGTAACATTAATAGGAGAGATTATCCATTCAATACATACACAACATTAAACACACAACACATAGTTCCTATGGGGAACCCTCATGGGGAGTAAAACCTACTCTCAAGCATGTAACACATGGATTAATTATCTTATAATAAATTATAATGAAGATATTGATCAAATACTTTATAACAAAATACCTTAATCAAATCCTCCTGACCAAAGACCTTTAGTGAAACACTTGTTTCATAAGGAGCAACTACCTCTAAGGAAGAACAAGTCTTTTAGACCCTCCTTTGAAGTGAACACCTCCATCTTGGAATTGATGTCTTCAACACCTAATTTTGGATCTCTAACCTTTGTACAAACTCCCTATCTATCTCAAACAAGCCTCTCACATAGGCATGCCATAATTTTTCTCCTTATCCACTCAAACTATCCTCATATGCACACTCAAACCTCTTTGAATATCCTCAAACTAAAATATCACTATTATATCATCATAAATATGACCTACAAGTCATACATAGTGAACAAACTATTATGATCATTAAATCATCAATAAGCATACTACCTATCCTCTCTTCTTTTTAATGCATACTCCTCACACAAGCCTTTCACAAGTCTCTCTCAAGTCTATTTTATAAGTCTGGAAATCACCATATTTGATTTCACTATTTATAGAGATATGATGTGGGTTTTATGCACACCAAATCCTTAAAGATGTATCCTCTAACATTTTAGGATCTCAATAGAGGTAAACTCCACTCTAGGGCATGAGTTGTAGGTATGCAGTCTATTTCAACCTATTGATGGAATAGTTGGTAGGTTATGCATGCTGTTGACAAGGATTTTTTATGGAGGTGTTATTCATAAAGGGTATTAAATCTCTATGTGAGTTGGATGGGAACTTATTTTCTAATTTAGAGTGGGTAGGTCTCAAAACAAACTCAAAAAAGAGGGATGGGTAAGGAAAAAAAGAAAGATTATATGGTTCTTAATAACTACTCCCTTCATTGGTTTCTAAAAGGATAATTTCTCTTAGAACCTATCCCTGTTTATATCAATAATTACACACACATGGTTAGGCATGGATAAAAATTCTAAGGAGATAAAGATGCAGGAAATTCATAACCCTCACATAAAGGTTACTCCTTTTAGAGAAACTATTACACACCCTTAATCAGGATATTATGGCTTAGGCTAATGAAGTATCTAAGGAAGTTATTACATAGACACAAAAAATTACATCCAAGAAATAACTCATGCACAATCAAAATTATGAATCAATTTGAACTTGACTATCTTAACTAATGTATTTACCAATCCTTCAACAACTATTTCACATATACATATCAAAACATCAATTAATATAACCAAGAATCCATTCACATCTATTACACATTAAATATTATTAAAATATTCAACCAAATAAGCAAATAAATAATTACACAAAAATTAGAAACAAAATACACAAACACATTCATTGATGATCAAAATTGATGTTGCTTCTATATTCAAAATTCTCTGACAAAAATCCAAGTTAGATTATAATTGTTTATATAGACTTAGGGAAGGGGTCACCTCATCCTCCAAGTGTATGCAAGGTCATTACATATGATATTTATAAAATGAGTTCTAACTATGGTTCAAAACTATATACGAGTCTACTTATAGTTATCGATTTAAAATAGGCTTTGCAAAAGATATGCAACATGTGCATGTGTATGAAGATGAAATTAATTTTTTACAATTATAGATCAAACTGCATGATAATAATTCCATTCATAGGTTGTAGGAACAATTTTTTTATCTTTTATATTATCCAAATTCAAAATAGAAATTAGACACATGTCTAAGATAATTACCACTTTACCAATGTTTTAGAACTAGTGATATTATTATTAGCTGAAAATAGTTATGTATTACATGCCATCCACTGTAAATGTAACACTTTCTTATTCATTTTTTGGATCCTCGCTTTCATATTCACATGTGTTTTCATATTCTATATTGAGTCTAGATCTTTAAAAAGTCCACTATTAATTCACACTATCAATTTTTTTCATGATGGAACACAAGCATGCCATTTGGTAGCTTTTCAAACTTCTTGGGTTATTTAATAAAAACCAGTCCATTTCTTATCACCTTTGCACCATGTGGAAACTTTTTGATTATCTTAGGACCTTTGAAAAGTCTCCATCGATCCAGTACTATCAATCTTCATGTACTAGGATCCCATGCATTATTGGATATCTATGTATTGGGCCCTCATAATGTCACCACTTTACACTCTCATAGAGCTTTTTAAAAAGCCTTTTTTGTTGTACTTGATTTTGCACCATTGGATATTTGGTACAAGAGTTAACATGCACCATATATCTTGGTTCCTAACTCTTTTAATCTTGTAATATTGACACTTATCATTTCTAAATTCACTCCTACAAGAAATAATACAAAGGTAACTTTAACACGCACGCACACACACACACACAGATATATATATATATATATATATATATATATATATATATATATATATATATATATATATATATATGTATGTATGTATGTATGTATGTATATATATATATATCTATCTATATATATATGTATATATATATGTATATATATATATATGTATATATATATATATATATATATGTATATATATATATATATATATATATGTATATATATATATATGTATACACACACACACACACACACACACACACACACACACACACACACATATAATAAAGTACTTTGAATATAGGGGTAACACTTGGCAATTTTTTGGGGCTTTTTGATCTATTGTCATTGGTAGTAGGGTATTATTTTTGGCCAATTTGTGTGGGGGAATTTATTTTGGGCCTTTTGAATGAGTCATGTATATCATTATGGAAATTATTTTATACAAAATTTCCAAAGCAATTATCTTGAAGGCTATCTTATTTCATTAGGAAAAATGTTTTGGGAAAATATCCATAGACTAGTTCCATTAGGGGCATTGATTTGGACAAAATGTCTATAATAACTTCCTTGAAAACCTATTTCATTGAGAAAAAGTTCCAAATAAATTATCCCAAAGGGTTATTTTCATCAAAAAAAATATAAAGGGTCTACTTCATAGGAAATTTCATCCATGACAAAAGTCCTAAAGGATATACTTCACAAACACTGAAGGGTTATTCAAAAGGACATAGGACAAATCTGTATGGAGAAATTCCCATGAAGATTATCCTAAAGGGTAAGTTATATATGTAAAAGGGGATAAGACAAAGTCCCAAAGGGATAAGGGATGGGGACAAAGTCTTGAAGGGTAGCTTGCATAAATTTTGAAGGGTATGTGCCTTTGGTGTCATTATTTTAGAAAAAATGTATTTATAAGATTGCTATGGGGAATTGTTTTAGGGCTATTACATAAAAAAAAATCTCTAACAAAAAAAATTGTGAAGGTTCGTTTTCATCAAGAAAAGGGACCAAGACATAAAACCTAAATAATTTGCTCGTATGGAAAAATACTTGGGACAAAAGTCCCAAAGGGCAAAGGCTAAAAGGAAACATTTTGGGAAAAAAGTATCGAAGGATAAATTCAAAAAGTTTGAAAGACATGATGTCTCAAAAAAAATGTTTGAAAGATTTGGTCGAAGGGATACTCTCAAAAAGGTTGAAGGAATGATGTCTCAAATAAAATGTCTGAAGGAATGGTTTTGGAGGGAAATGACATGGGATAAAAGTCTTGAAGGATAATTTAAAAAGGCTAAAGGTAACTTTTAAAAATATTTAAGGGTAGGTGGGTTAAAGCTTAAGGGTCATTTTGATCAGTTAAAAATCCAAAGGGTCTACTTCATAAGGTATTTTGTCCATGACAAAAGTCCCAAAGGATCTACTTTGTAAAGGCTGAAATGTAAGTCCAAAGGACTAAAGGAAATATATTAGAGGATTTTTTTAGACAAAATGTTGATAGACCTAGTTCATTTGAGGGAATTATTTTTAACAAAATGTCTATAATAATTTCTTGGATGGAATAAGTTTGAAACATAAAGGATGAAATAAAGTTAGAAGGGATGGGCTGAAGGGTGAAAGGAATGATATCTCAGATAAAATAGCTATGACAAAAGTCCCATATACCCAATTCTATTAGGGGAATTTCTTTGGATAAAATGTATGTAATAATGTCCCTGATAAAGGTAAGTCCATAAAAAAAATCCCATAATAATAAGTCTAAAACACAAAGTCTGAAGGAATTCACATAATGAATAAAATACTTGACAAAGATAAATTGCATAATTATGATAAAGATAAGCTCAAAAAAATAATACCAATAGAAAAAATTAGTCTATGAACACAATAATAATGCCATTTTTCTAAGTAAAAAAGGGCCAACATTCAAATCCTTTCCTAGATTCTGCATAAACATATAGAAGAGGGGCTCTAGATCAAGACCATAGTCTAAAATAAAAGTGGGTCCCCATTTTCTTAAATAAAGAGGGGATGTTGGGTAAAAAAAATGGAAACTTATAGGTGTAATACTCATAAGTATTCAAGAACTCAAAACTCTAGTTTAAAATCTTAAATCAATCATGAAGTGTGACATAGAAGAATACCTAAATCAAAAACATGAAACAGACTCTTAAGTTAATACACATAACATACTTGCCTTTTAATTTATTAGATCTGTGTGTTCCAAATTGTGTAGTTTATTTAACCCCTATTGTGATGAGTTTTTAAAAGGCTTGATGAGTTTGTAAGTTTCATTCTAGTGTCTATTAAATCTCAAAAATAAGGGAATCTTAGGCATTGCTTTATTTCCTACCATGTGTCTATAGCCCCAATATAGATTCCTTCGGTTCTTTCTCCTTCTCTTTCCATTATTTTATTTTGATCATGATACATGGTACATTTAACTTATTTCATAATGCAACCCTTTTGATTTTATTTTTATCTTTTAAATCCATTGGTTCTTTCTTCTTTTATTTTTATTTCACTCTTCTTTTATTATTGAATGGAAAAGAAAAGAGATGGAACCCTAGTGAGCTAGTATAATTATAGAATAGATCATTACTAGAATGTCCCTACCAACTACACCTATACCATAAATTATCACTTCCAATAGGTATTTAATGTGATAAGTGTATTTGACCCAATAAAATAAGAAAAACTTTCTAAATTTGTATGAAGTATTCTGAGAGTAAATTCCACATGCCTAGTAAAAGTATTCAATTGTGACACCATTTCGAATAATCCATGATTACCTGCCTTCATCCTAAAGACTCAAAAACACAAAAATATTCCTAATCTATAAAGTAGTCCCAAAGTGTCAATATTTTAATTTTCCTCTTCTCTACAAGTCATAAGTTCAGTTGGTTTGGGTTTTTTAGCTTAGTTATAAATAGAACAAACACATTTTTGATTATTAGAGAAATCAAAGAACAACATCTGCGCTAGAAAGCATAAAATATAAACTAAGAAAGCAAGAATCTAATCTATGAAATCATGAAATCTAATCTATGAAAGAAAAAAAATCTAATCTATGAAATTAAGGAACTAAAAATAGAAACCTAACCTACTCCTACTCTAAAGAAAACCCAAATAATATGCAAGATGGATTTGTAAACTCTATTTGGTATGTTTCTCAATTTTTGGTAATAACAAGGATTTATTAATTAAAGTTTTGAGATAGGTAGGGCCATCCTTCTATTTATTAAGTATAATTTTGAGCCTTTCCCTCATATTTTTGAACAAAAAATTAGGGTTAATCATTTGGACATCTTAGGCACAATAAATAAATAACTACTCCCTATGATATCTACATTGTAAAAAATAACCATTATTACTCATGTATTTAGGAGAAAATACTTGAGATATGTAATCATAAAAATTATTACCTAGCTGAGAGGCAAAATCAGACCAATAATCACCAGAATTACAAGGGTCCTAAGTTACAATAGTTGTTTTTATTTGAGATGAAGTATTAAACCACACCCAATCTTCCTTAGATTCATCTGAGATCAAAAAATGGGTCAAAATCTTGGGAATTGACAAGTTTTAGAACTTCATCATTTATACTAACATTAGTAAGATAACTTATTGCAGACAAATAATCCTTGAAAGTGTCTCCTAAGATGGACACTAAATCTAAACTATAGTCTTGAAATTCATCATCCTCTATGAACTCATTATGGGAAAGGTCTACAATGATATAATTAGAATCATATATATAATCATGAACAACATTTTCCTCAAAAACTTCATTTAAACTCTCATTTTGAGTGTGACTTTCAATATTTGAATGAATCAAATCTTGAATTTTCAAATTATGAATAAAATTTTTGCTTACCTAGGGCTCACTATTTCTTATTTCAAGAGTGAGAGATTCATTAATTATTAATTCCATAGGGATCATCCCATCCACTACTCATTGTTGATCCTTTTTCTACTAATATTTTGAATTGAAACTCTGATTATTTCCATCTAAATAATCTACTTCTTTTGAATAATTATGATATAGAAGTTATGAAACTTCAAGGGCATTATATGTGTAATGAAAGGTCCTTGCTTCAATGTCAAATGATGTTGATGTCTACACACACTGGGGTTCTTGGTCAATCACATAATCAACCTTAGTGTCTTGCACATTATAACTAGGCACTAAATTGAATTTGTCATCTATCAAATCGAAACATGAACATTTATGTGAATTAATTCCATTAAAAGGGAACTCAAATATAGAATTAGAATTATTATGGAAATCCAACTTACCTTTTTCATTTTATTCATGATACAAATATGTACCTACCTCAAGAATAACATGATCTAAATCTCAACATTGAAGCTTACCTGATTAGAGGAGAATAAGTTAGGAATATAATCATTAAATGAGTCTTCTAATAGATATTTTGATGCAAACCGATAGTCACAAGAGTCATCATAACCATCTTTAGAGATAATTTACTATTTTAAAAGGAAAATTAATTGATCCTCCACCTAAGAATATTCTATCTCATTTAGTTGCTACAAAGGTTGAAAATGTTCTTCTAAATTGACACTTTCCTCATTGTTGTTATTTACTTCTTCAATTATCTCATCAAATATAGGGATGGAATCATCATGATCCAATTCTCTTAGCTTCACATATTCATTTTCTTGTTATCAATATCTTAATTTCTCCTATAACATTACAATTTATTCATTTATGGCTTTGATACGCTCTTCATCTAGGATCTCCTCTTCCTCTTTCGGCACAATGTCTAGATTAAAAGGAAACCCTTCCACTATGTTCTTATTTGGGAATAGTAATAAGCTTTATCTTTGGATAGCTTTTGTACAATTTATATACAACATACATGATGTAGATAACCTCATATAATATGTTAAATTATTTTTTAAATCATGAACAACAATATTTGGACGAAATAGAATCAAACAATGTTCCTCAAGATCACAACTAGTAATAGAACTAGGTACCAACTCTCCTAACTAATCATACATTTCTTCTCCTAGTAGGAATGGGAACAACCTACATATTGCATCCTTAAATATTATATCCATAACATGCATAACATATGTGTAGGAATTGAGATACCCTTCAATTTTTATTTGGTGATTATTATGGAACCTAGGAGGGTTTGGTAATAGGTCATTTGGGAGATCATGTTGAAATCCTCTGATATCTATGGGTCCTTTCTTGAGCCAATCCATTCTTAAATTTTTTTTATTTTCTAGATTTTATGATTATTTTAAGATTTTCACAAGGGGTCTCTCTTATGTTAATGATAATTAAATGTTCATACCTTCCTTCTAGTGCCAGTGGAACTGTTGATGTGGTTTTATGCACACCATAGCCTTAACGAGGTAGCCTCTATCATTTTAGTATCTCAATGGAGGTAAAATCCACTCCAGGGCATGAGTTATAGGTATGTGTTTTATTTCAACCTATTGATGGACTAACTAGTAGGGCATACAGGTTATTGACAAGGTTTTTTGGAGGGAGGTGTGGTTCATAAAGGGTAGTGAATCTCTACATGAGTTGGATGGATGATTGGATTCTAATCTAAAGTGGGTAGGTCTTAAAACAAACTCAAAAATGAGAGAAGGGTAAGGTATAAAAGAAAGCTTTTATGTTTTTTAATAACTTATCCCTTGGCTATTTTCTAAAAATGACAAGTGATCTCAAAACCTATGCCTATTACTAGCATCAATTACACACACACAATCAAACATGACTAAAATGTCTAAGGAAATAATGATATGGGAAATTCAAAAGAATAAAAAAAGGTTTCTCATTTTAGGGAAGTTATTTCACACCCTTAAGAGATTATGGCTTAGGATAATGAAGTATCTAAGGTAAGTTTTACACACACACAAAAAACTACTTCCAAGAAAGCACTCATGCATAATCAGAATTATGAATCAATTTAAACTTGACTATCTTAATCAATATATTTGATCCTTCAATAGTTATTTCACATGTATAGGTCAGTACATTAATCAAATTAATTAATAATCCATTCATATATTTTTCACACTAAATATTATTGAAACATACAACCAAATAAAGTAACAACTAATCACACATAAATTGTTAAAAAATATGTTAACACATCCATTAATGATCAAAACTGATGTTGCTCCTATATTCAAAAATTCTCTAACAAAAATCTAAGTTAGATTAAAATTAGTTATGTCAACTTGGGGAAGGGGTTGCCTCATCCTCCAAGTTCATTCAAGGTCATTACATGTGATATTTAAAACATGAGTTCTAACTATGGTTCAAAATTGTATAAGAGTCTACTTGAAATTATCAATTTAAAATAGCCTTTGAAAAATATATGTAACATGTGCATGTGTATGAAGATGAAATAATTTTTTTATAGTTATAGCTCAAAATACATGATAATATCTAATTTTATAGGTTAAAATAACAACCTATTGATCTTTCAGATTACCTGAATTCAAAATGGAAATTAGACATATGTCCAAGATAAGTACCACTTTACCAATGTTTTAGAACTAGTGACACTGTTGGTAGCTAAAAATAAGTGTGCATTACATGACATCCACTATATTTAAAACCCTCTCTTATTTAGTTAACAAATACTCACTTTTATATTTGCATGCATTTTCATATTCCTAATTGAGTCTAGATTTTTGAAAAGTCCACTATTGATTTACACCGTCAATTTTTTGCATGATGGAACATGAGCATGCCATTTGGTAGCTCCATAGGATTTTTGGGATCTTTCATAGAGCACACTCCATCACTTATCACCTTTTTTCCATGTGGAAACTTCTCTCTTGTCTTAGGACCTGTGAGAAGTCTCCATTGATCCTGCACCATTGATCTTCATGTACTAGGCTCCCATGCATTGTTGGATATCTGTGTACTAGGCCTCTATAACATCATCACTTAGAATTCTCATGGATATTTTTGAAAATAATTTATTTTTATTTTTGACTTTTTACCATTATATCTTTGGTATGTGAGTTAACGCACACCATAGATCTTAGTGCTTGACTCTTTGACTCCCACAAACTTGACACTTATCATTTTTAGATTTGCTCTTACAAGAAATAATGCAAAGGTGACTTTAGCACATATATATATTAAAGTGATTTGATTTTAAGGGTGACACTTGGAAATTATATGGGGATTTTTAGTCTATTATCATTATTAATAGGGTATTATTTTTGGCCATTTTATGTAGGGGAATTTGTTGCAGGCCTTTTTTATGGGTTATGTATATCATTGGGGAAATTGTTTTGGACAAAATGTCAAAAGAAATTATCTTGAAGCGTATGTCTTTTTTCATTAGGAAAAATGTTTCATCAAAATTTCCAAAAACTAATACCATTAGGGGAATTGTTTCAGATAAAATGTTCATAAAAATTTCCTTAAATACCTATTTTGTTAGGCAAAAGTTCTAAAGTAATTATCTTGAAAGGTCACTTCTAAAAGTCTAAAAGGGTTATTTTTGTGAGGAAAAAATATGAAGGGTCTAAATCATATGGCATTTTATTTATGAAAATAGTCCTGAAGGATCTACTTCACAAATTATAAAGGGCTATTCAAAAGGTTAAAGGGCAAGTCTATAGGTCAAAATGAACATGACAATTAACCCAAAGGGTAAGTTCTAGAGGGTAAAGGGGCCAATAAAAAATCTTGAAGGATAATTCCAAAAGGGATAAGGGTTTGGGACAATGTCTTAGAGGGTAGTTGCACAAAGGTTGAAGGGTATGTGCCCTTGGGGTAATTGTTTAACAAAATTATATTAGCAAGATTGTTGTAAGGAATTGTTTTGGGACTTTTGCATCAGACAAAATTTCTAATTAAAAAAATTCTAAAGGGTCATTTACATTTGGTAAAGGGATCGAGACACAAAGTCTAAAGGAATTAGATCATAGGTCAAAATGTTTGGATAAAAGTCTTGAAAGGTAATGGTTAGAGGGCACACGCTGAAGGGAAAATTCCTTGGACAAAAATCCTAAAGGATAATTTCAAAAGGGATAAAGGGCATGATGTTTCAAAAAAAATTCTAAAATAATTAGTTGAAGGGATTGTCTAAAAAATTCCAAAGGAATGATGTATCAAACAAAGTGTCTGAAGGAAAGGTTTTGGAGCATAAAATCCTAAGATGAAATTCTTGAAGGATACTTTCAAAAGGCTAAAGGACTCTTTTAATAAGGCCAAAGGGTAGGTGGGTTAAGGTCAAAGGGTAATTTTGATCAATCATAAATCTAGAGGGTCTACTTTGTATGACATTTCATCCATGACAAAATTCTTAAAGGATATACTTTGTGAAGGCCAAAGGGTAAGTCCAGAGGGCTAAAAGAAATTTGTTGAAGGATTTGTTTCAAAAAAATGTTCACAAACCCAATTAATTTGGGGAATTATTTTGGACAAAATGTCTACAACAATTTCCTTGATAGAATAAGTCTGAAACACAAAGGCTAAAGGAAAGTTCAAAGGGATGGGTTTAAGGGTGAAAGGCATGATATCTCAGACAAAATAGATATAAAAAATTCCCACATACACAATTCTATTAGGGTAATTACATTGGACAAAATTTACACATTAATTTCCCTTCTAAAGGTAAGTCCACAATAAAAAAAATTGCACAACAATAAGTTTGAAACACAAAGTCTGAAGCAACTCAAATAATGGACAAAATACTTGACAAAGACAAATTGTATAAGTATGATAAATGTAAGCTCTAAAACATAATCCTGATAGAAATAATTATTCTATGAACACAATACCAATTCCATTTTTCTAAGTACAAAAATTCCAATAATCAAATCCTCTCCCATATTCTACATAAACATATAGAAGAGGGGGCTCCAGATCAAGACCATAGTCTGAAAAAAAAAGTGGGTCCCCATTTTCATAAAGAAAGAGGGTATGCTGGGTACAATAAGAGCCTTCATGATTTATCATGTCTTGGTTAGCCACTAGGCATGCCTTAACCCTTAAGGCATCTTTACATGGGTCAAACTTAAGCACAACACACTTTCAATTAGGCCTAAGTTACCTATTAGGTCCTATGATGACCCATTCACCTCTTTGACACTTCTTAGAACAAAAAAAGAATATAGGACCACTTTAAAATTCATGGAACCAATCCAAATGACCCCTTTGACATCATTAAATGATCACATTGGCTAAAACACTCTTCTACTAAAGCATAATTTCCTCAAATAGCATTTTGTGTACACAGTCCCCATGAACCAACACACAATCAACTTCTAAACCTTTGTTCATACTACATAAAATTGGTAAAACCTTAATATTTCAAAAATATCATCCTCATAGAGTCTAAAATAGTCCAAAATAATTAAGTCATCATGAGACATCAAAACAACATTAACACAAGCTCAAACATCCTTCCCAGATTGCTTGTAGAATATGCACAAACAAATAGTAAAATTTAAACCTCAATATCTTTGACTATACACAATATTATATATTCAAATTCATATTTACATATGTTCCTTGAAGTCCTCTACAAATTTTATTTTTACTACATGGTCAAATTTTACATAGATCAAAATTTATGGCTAAAAAACTAGACACTAGTTTTTCCTTTGTTAAATTCAAATATTTGAATTCAAATGGTCACAGTTAACATCAAACAATATGCTTACATCTCATGTCCTTGATACCTTATACAAATATTTCACTATCAATATTTTCTAAAATTTAATTCATAGTGCACCAATTCCAAATGTTAAACCTTAAAAAATTGACCTCATCTTTTGTAATCTTGTAATATTGACTCATCACATAACATCAATCTCTACAGATCAGTCAAGTCTTTACCTTATAGTGCCCACTATTTGATCTTTCTCAGAACCCCTATGATCATGACAATTTATACCTCATGTGCCTTCTAATCAATCTTATTATTAAACATTGATAACTTCTTACCATCTTGCTTAACACACCATTGTATCAATATTGTAAGATCTTCCATGCACCATTAGATCTTCATTTGGTCCTAATCTTTAAATTTGTTAACCAAAAAACATTTTGACCTCTTTAACTTTGAGCCTCAATAACTATTATTGCATTAACTTGAATGATATGAAATTTGGACCATATGACCTCATTACATAGGATAATATAATCATGTGTCAAAATGATCTTGAAACCTTTATGTGTGTGAGATATAAAATCATATTTATGCTCACTCAGATTTATCTGTCATCAAGCCAACTATGTAAAAGAAATTCATGGGAGGCTAACTTTGAACATGTATATCTTTTGATGCACTTCATCACATGACCTTAAATTTAGCTCATATCAACTACACACAAAATTAAACAAACCCATATGATCAATTTCTCCTTAAAATTCTACATGTGTGATATATTCCATCACCAAACTACTTACTTAGCTCTTTCTTGCCTCATGCAAATTTGGGTAAGTATGGGAAACACTATTAAACTTCCAGGGAGCCCAACTTTTCACTGGCATATATTTTTTCAAACTTAGTCGCATGACCTAAGATTTAACACATATAAAATAGGTACAATTTTATCACAACCATAAAACCAACTCCCCTTAACTCATCCACATGTGGTAATGGTGATGTCAGCAAACTGCCTACTCAGATTTTCTATCACTAGACCCAAAAGGTCTAGATGAAAACAATGATCAACCAAAATAAATGCAATCATGTACACAAATAATAAAATAATATAAAACCTCTTATGAGACCTCTTTCACATTCTCAAATTACCATACTCATCCCTAAACATCTCTAGCCATGTCAAAACTCAAGATCAACTAAGCCTCCTTTAATCATACTAGGACAAACACATTGCACACTTTGTCATTGTCACTTATATTATCAAAGAACTTCATCCACTCACTAGGACACATTTATTACATCACCATGACATCATTGAAAACTCTCCAACAATCTCTCCCTTTGCCATTGATATCAACACAAATCATATAGAAATATATAACTCACCTTCCTTCTCTCTCTTCAAGCACTCTCAAAAATATGAACTTTCTCCCCCATTGACACAATGAAAAAGTGGGCACTAAATAATATTGAGGACCTAAAAATAATATAAATAGGAAAGTACCATCTATGAAAGATGATATAAACTCCCCCTTACCTTGAACCCACCTCTTCTTGTCTTGATAACTTCCTCTTGTTCCATGCCAACACTCTCTTTAAATAATTACTAAAACTAATGAATAAAGAACACACAAAAGTACAAAATATAATGAAAATAACCAAGAAACATCTGATAGGGACTTCCCATAATATTTTTGATCAATTTCACCTCCTAAGCATCTTCAAATCTTCATGCACCATGAAGAACCACCATACAAACTTAGTAGCCTTCTCTTTTAAGACACTTCCATGACCACCAACTAAACTTTATCCCACTTACCAAATAGTAATATTCAATAAAATAACCTAATAAGTCACCTTGAAATACTCATTCCTTTCTCTTTTGGATAAACTAAATAGAAAGCACTCAACTTCTTACTAGACTTATTTAGTTTCCTTATAACCCTACCTAGAACTTACAAAGCCCAAAACTTTTAGTAGACACTCCATAAAGACTTGAAACATCATATCTATATCACTCTCATATTCCCCCTCAATAAAACCAATTTTAATTACCTAGATCATCCTCTACAATATACTTCCTTCACAAACTATTTGTCAATTAGGCTTCCATCTTAACAAAAACATGAATAATTTAAAAACCATAAACCATAAAATATTTGTGAATATTGATTTGACAACACATTTGACCCATTAAATATATTAATAATCCTTAGACCTCAACTCATAAGATAGGCCACTTTTCTAACAAAGCCTAAAACCCTAGAATCTCACAATAAATAGAGTCAACAAACCTCCTTTTGGTCAATGTCCACCTCTACAACTTATTTTACACCTGGATATAACCATTACACACTTTTGGACCAATATTTTATCTATTACATATTTGTGAATCCATTCATCTTATAACCCATTTTAGGACCTACTTACTCTAAAGCATAAACTAGGAAACTTGAGAGTAAATAAAAATCTCAAAATTGTCTTCAACATACCATTATACCACAAAACCACCTAGAGCATGCTTGAATAATGTCAACATACCTTTATATTAAAAAATATCATCTTAACAAATCACAAATCCTCTTTTTACACTTGAAACACCATCAATCTGACCCTTCAAACTGACCATATATAGTTATGACATCACCACAACATATACTCCACTAGGACATACCAGTTCCAACTAAAAACAATCATCTCTAGCCTTTTAGGACCATCTTAAGAACACCACAATAACACTTTCTTCTCCACTAAAATTCAACTATTAAGAAGCATATATAGAGACATTCTTTACACCATAATGCTCTTGTAACAAAGAGAAGCTAGGAGTGGCCCACATCTCCTCACTAACCAATAGAATTTTCTTATAGCTATAAGACTTTTTGATCATGTTCTTATTATTCTTATTTTAAAATATGGAAACTAGTTCCTTTTTTATATCAATCTCCTTATCTTCTAAGATAGATCGATAACACATGGATAAATAATGGAATCTTGACACACCTTTTCATTTGAAGAATCAACCTTGCAGTTCTAAACCTCATCACTAGGCACTAATAATTGATGTTATTTACATAAATCTTGGTCAAAAATAATAATATGTTCACTTAGATTGATACACATCTCATATCTAGCTTCAACCAACACCTTGGTCTTCTCCTTGAGCTTGGTTTTTTCATTCACAACATGAATATACAATGAGATCTCTTAGCACTCTTCACCTTTTGTAGCATTATCCACCATAGAAAATAGATTAATTGGTCATATAGTCTCATCATGATGCATAATTACCACCTTTGGCTTTCATGAGTTGACTTTCCTTCTTCCTTGTACTCTAAGAGCCTAATTAAACATATTCTTACTTGTAGACCTTTGCTTGTGGAATCTAGTAATGTGACCAATCTTTTCATAGTTGTAACAAATAATACTCCTTGATGGAAACTTAACTTGTCTTACCTTGTTTGGATAAAAACTATCAATGTGTCCAATGTCATGAAAATTGAAACAATCTACTCTTTTTGATGAATACTTACCTTGTCTTTCCTTATTTGGATAGTGATTAGCAAAGTGTGCCTTTTCAAGATAGTTGAAACACTCAACATTTTTGACACCTTTTTATTAATGACCCCCATCATAGTCCCATGCAAGATCATTTCTAATAGGTATTCTACATTCTCTACATCTTTTCCCAAATTGATTACAAGTATAGTAGTAACCTTTGAAATTTGCATACCTTATGGCATTTTATTCTTTGATCTAATTTGTCTTCATTCTACCAACACCTTCATTCCTTATCTGATGATTTGTCTTCAAAGTCTAATCCACCTTTCTCTCATTGACATTAAAGTCAACTTTAGAAGTGACTTTGGGATATTCATTAAAACCCAATCCATCTCTTTAGGAGATCGTCCAAATCATTATAACTTTTATCAAAATTGATAAATGATTTCACCTTGTTTGTGGACTTCTCTAACTCATCTTTTAAAGACAAAATATTAGAATCATACCTTGAGAATTCTTCTTCTTTGTCTCTTAGACTTTTAGACATAGATTTTAACTTATAACTAAGAAACATGACATCACCTTCAATATCTCTAGAGTATTCAACTAATCTTTCCTTGCTGACACTAATTTCTCCTCATAGTCTTTGAGTTTAGATTTCATCTTCTTATTGATCTTCTTCTCAATCTTCATCTCTTCAAGAGCATTTGCCAATGCAGTCTCATAGTCCATATCATATTCATAATCATATGAATCACTCCAGGTAGACTCTTTTTGATGTGATAAAACACCTTCCTCATCCATTAAAATAGCATCTTCATTAAGACCATCATATTCATGATCATACTTTGAGTCACTTCACTCTCATCTAATGAGTGAAAATCTTCTTTAGTGTAGAGACTCTTCTTATCTTTGAATTAATTCTTCTTATTGTTAAACCTTACGAATGCCTTTTTGATTTTATCAGACCTTAATGATCTCTTTCCATCATCATGACCTTGATCATTCTATTTATCATCATCTTTCTTATACTTATGAGGGAAATTATTAGTAAAATGTCCTACCTTTCCATAATTAATGCATTTGAGGGGTAGTTTACCCTTACACTTTCCTAAACCTATTTTCAAATTTATTGAAATCAAAGCAATTAGTTCATCCTCATCTATTTCATATATATCATCTTCCTTGGGTTTATTACCTTGAAAATTATTCTTTGGATTCATATTTGTCTTGAATGTCACTTCTTTTTTTTGTGGAATATCATCATTCTTCCTTGTCTCATGGGCAGTAAGGGTGCCATGCAATTGATCCATACTCAACTAAGTAATATCATGAATCTCTTATATAAAAGATAACTTTGGATCAAACTTGAGGGATAGAAACATTAAATTTTTTTGAACTATAGTATCCTCTTCAAGGTTCTCTCTAAGACCTTTGATGATGTTCAAAATCTCATCGACTCTCTATAGAAAGGATGCCATAGAATCTTCATTCATTTTGAGACTTTTAGGTTACCTTCTACAAGTCTATAACTTAGCAATCTTGACCTTTCAATATCCTTCATAAATGATCTACATTTTTTCTCATATCTCTTTATCATATTTACAATGGATTATCTTTGTGAACTCAATCTTTGTAATAACACAAGTAATGACATTCATTTCCTTAGATTTATTCTCAAACAACTTCTTGTATATAGCACTAGATGGATTAGTAATAGGAACAACATAACATCTACAATATATTACCATACATCAAAACCTAGACACATAATGTATGTCCTCATCCTTGCACTCCAAAAATCATAATTGGATCTATTGAACATTAATGCTTGATTAGTACAAAAACCTCCTTGATGACTACCCATATTGTATCTTGGATCACCTTCAAGCTATCAGGATTTTACCAAAGGACCTACTTTGATACCAATTTTTAGAAGTAAAATCACTGAGAGGGGTGGAGGTGAATAAGTGACCCCAAATATTTCAATTTAAATTCTAATCCTTTCAAACAATTTGATAATCAACATATATCAACTTGATCAATCAACATTAACTATAGAGCTCATTCATTCAATATATACATAACATCAAACACAAAACACATAGTTCATATGGGAAACCCTCATGGGGAATAAAAACCACTCTCAAGCCAAAAACACATGGATTACTTGTCTTATAATAACTTATAAATAAGAGACTAGCCAACTCCTTTAGACCAGGAAACCTTGATCAAATCCTCCTGGCCAATGACCTTTAGAGAAACACCTATTTCACAAGGAAAAACTAACCCTAAGGAAGATAAAGTCCTTTATAACCTCCTTTTAAGTGAACACATCCAATTTTTAACTAATGTATTCAACACCTAATGATGGATCTCTAACCTCTACACAAATTCCCTCTCTATCTCACATAGGTATGCCACAATATTTATCCTTATTCACTCAAACTATCCTCATATGCACACTCATACCTCTTCACATATCCTTAACTATAATAAAACTATTATATAATCATAAATATGAAATTCAAGTCATATATAGTTAATAAACTATTATTATCATCAACTCATCAATAGGCATACTACCTATCCTCTCTTCTTCGCTTCAATGAATGTTCCTCACACAAGCCTTACACAAGTCTCTCTCAAGTCTATTTCAAAAGTCTAGAAATCACCATATTTGATTTAACTATTTATATATCCTTCATTAATTATCATGTATTTTTTGGCCATTATTAATGTCTTAAACCTTGAGGCATATTTACATGGGTTACACTTAATCACAACACACTTTTAATTAGGCCTAAGTCACCTTTAATGTCCTATGATGACCCATTCACCTATTTTAAACTTATACAAACAAAAAATTAACATAGGACCACTTAAAAATGCATGGAACCAATCCAAATTACCCCTTTGACATCTTAAAATTATCATAATCACTAAAACACTCTTATGCTAAAGCACAATTTTCTCAAACAACATTCTATGCACACAGTCGACTTATAAAGATTTGTTCATACTACATATAATTTTATAAACCTTAATACTAAATAAAAATCATCCTCTGTGAGTCTAAAACACTCCCAAATATATAATTCATCATGATACATTGAAGCAACATCAACACAAGCTCAAACATCCTTCCCAGATTGCTTGTAGAATATGCACAAACACACAATCAACTTTAAACCTCAATACATTTTATTGTACACACTTTTAGATCTTAAAATTAATATTTATAGATTATAATTAAAGTCCTATAATTTTTTTAATTTTTACTACATTTTCAAATTCTACATAGATGAAAATGTATGGCTCAAAAACAAAACACTAGTTTTTCCTTTATTAAATTCAAATATTTGAATTCAAATGGTCATAATTAAACATCAAACACTATGCTCACATATTGTGTCCTCAATAAATTAGATAAATATCACACCATTTATATATTTTTTAAAATTTAACTCATAGTGAACCAATTCCAAACATTAAACCTTAAACAGTTGACCTCATCTCATACAATCTTGTAATATTGACTCATCCCACACCACCAATCTTTGTGGATCAATCAAGTCTTTACCTTATATAACTCATCATTCAATATTTATTATAACACCTATGATCATTAAATTTATCACCTTAGTGTTCCTTATTATCACTCTCACTATTAAACATAGATCACTTATTACCATCTCACTCAACATACACCGTTAGATCAATCTTGTACGATCACTCATGCACCATTGGATCTTCATTTGGTCTTGATCTTTAACTTTGTTAACCATCAGAGAATTTGATATCTTTGAATTTTTTTTAAACCATATATATTTAATTTATGATCACTTTTTAACCATTATATCTACATCTGGTCCTGATCTTTAACATTGTGAAAAATAGACTAAGTATGGGGGCCATTGCTTATTTGTCTAGAAGGCCAACTTTGGACCTTAATAAATTTTGTTGCACTACCTCGCATGATATAAAATTTGGACCATATGATATCCTCACATAGGATAATATAATAATTTCTCAAAATAATCTTAAAACCTTTTTGTGTGAAAGATATAATTACATTAATATGATCACTTAGAATTATCTACCACAGAGCCAACTATGTTAAAGAGATGCTTAGGAGGCCAACTTTGAACATGCACATCTTTTGATGCACTTCATTTAATGACCAAAAATTTATATCATATCAACTATATAAAAAAATCATATGATAAAATTATCTTTAAACATCCATATGTGTGAGATATTCTATCACCAAACTACTTACTTAGCTCTTTCTTGCCTCATGAAAATTTGGCTAAATATGGGAAAACATTGTCAAACTACTTGGGAGCCCAACTTTGCACTTGCATATATTTTTTGTGCTTAGTAATATGAATTGATATTTACTAAATATAAACTAGGTACAAATTTTAACACAACCATATGACCAAATCCCATTGAATCATCCACACATAATAATGGTGATGTTAACAAACTGCCTACTCAGATTTTATACAACTAGACCCAAAAAGTCTAGATGATAAAATGATCAACCAGATGAAATTCACTCATCCACATAAGCACTAAAAAATATAAAACTTATTATGAGACTTATTTCACATGATCAAATATCCATACTCATCCCTAAACATCTGTAGCCATGTCAAAATTGAAGATCAACCAAGATTCCTTCAAACATACTAGGACAAGCACATTACACACATTGTCATTGTCACTTAGACTATTAAATCACTTCATCCACTTATGAGGACACCTTCATGACATCACCATGACTCATTGAAAACTCTCCAACAATGTAAGTATTCCTAATTGTTTTCCTTTATAAGAGTAAATAGATATGCATTTGCACTTCTCTTCTATGCACTATGATTCCATAAACATTGATTTGAGTATATGTCTTTTATGCATGTTTAGTTTTATTTTTTATTACCCCCAATTTGTGCCAAAATTTTTGGCATGAACTTGATTATATTTATTTGATTTACTTGTTATTAGTTTAGTTAGATATGAAAACATAAGACCTAGCTAGGATTATTACATGATTATGCTTGATTGGAGGTTTTATAACCCTCCCTTGCATTGTTTATTGTGGTAAGAGATACCCTAATTTAGTCTAGTAGATACCCATATTTTTCATGTTCTTGATTATATAATGTATCCCCAATTATTAGTGTAAGTATGATCTATCTTCTCTAAGTTAAGATTGATTTATAGACATGATGCATTTTTGATTGTATACAAAATATAATCTATTACTCACCAAACTTGTGGCACAAAGTGGGGGTAATAGAAAACAAAAATAAACATGAATAAGAGACTTATACTCATGTCAATGTATTCATAATCCTAATTCATGTAATAGAAGTAAAAATGCATATCTATCTACTCTTATAAAGGAGAAATAAAGTTAGGAACACTTACCTTTGAAGACAAACCCACAAAGCCTCAATCTCTCCCTTGGACAAGGTGATTCACAAGAGGTTGTTCTAGTATGTAAGGATGATAAGGATAAATCATCTCTAGTATACATAACCTATCAATGCATCCAAGATACTTCTCCATAACACAAGATGTATATCTCTTAAGAAAGTATGAAACCCTAAGCTTGATCCTCAAGTAAAATGATGGATAAGTAAATGCATAATAACTCTTAATTATTATTCTCTTTTATAAATAATGGAAAAATGATATTTTGTATATAGGCACATTTAAACCTAAGACCTTCTAAACGTTTTGGATGATAGGATCAACCTAGTCCACCTAATAGTGAATTTTAAAATGAAACATGCTGAATAATGAACTAAGATAATAATGTAAGCTAATGTCAAAAATAATATAGGGTCATCTTAGCTAAAATAGTCTTGAAATTATCAAAAAGGGATTCAGGTTAGGCAAAATGAAGGTGAAAATGACTAGATGAGGGTGAAAATAGGAGGCAAAGCTTAGGGAAATGGTTTTTAAGAGACACGTGTGTAGATAGTAAGTGGCAAAAAAGACAATAATCATATGAAGAACCAATGATATACCCACCCCTTTCTCGGTGTACCCCTTAAGGCATGCACTTAGAGAGATTAAGACTTGATGGGTTCCTACAAGATAAAGAGCATCACTAAGTGATAAAAGTTTGAAAATATTACATGTATACAAATTGTACCATTCTAATACATCACTAGTGAAAGTTTTAATGAAAATTTTAGTTGTGGTAAAAGTATTAGTTTGTATCCACTCCTTATGAAGATTTAAAAATGCCTTAAGAAAAGATGCAGGGCATTTAGTCCCATCATATTTAATATTTAGAGATATGTTACCAATATCAATACAAAAATGTAAGTGTATAAAGGCTAATTTTATATGTGTTGAAGAAAATTATGTGCATGATAGGTTGGGGTATGACATTCCCCATGAAATCTCTAAGAGGTGGAGGAATAAAATTTTAATTGTTTTGAGGGAGAATAATGGGAGGTTAATTATCCATGTTGATCAAATGATGTTGTATTTTTATCATTTGAGAGGAGTTATATGTTTTCATTACATTCATTTATTTCACTATCTATGTAAGAAATTGAGTGGTATCAATTGGTGGGTTGGTGTTTGTAGGAGAATTTCATGAATTGGTATTACAAGGAGGGTTACTAGATGGTAGATTTCCTATGGAGTTATTAGATAGACTTGTGTCAATTACATTGACATTATGGTGATATGTTTTAAGATGAGAATTATCCTGATAGGTATGAAAATGATATAATCTACCAATCTCATCTTGTGGAGTGATTTGGACCATGTTTCAATCTAAATATGAGAGAGGAGAAGAAGTATTCCAAGAGTGAGGATCCCTTGGGAAGTAAAGAGAGGAAGAAAAGAGCACCTCATATAGTGTCTAAATGGATTTAGGTTGTCCAAGAATATTCTAATAGGGGATTTAATGATAGTTGGTGAAGGAATATAAGAATCATAAATAAGAGTGAAAAAGAAAGACAAAGTCATCTAGTCAGAGAACAATGTTGGCCAATAGGTATAGAGTTGAATGGGTCAAAAGAGTATGTGAATAAAATTCATAGAATAGAAAGATAAGCGTACATATTTGAGCTGGTATGAAATTCAAAATAGGATAAAAAATAATTACATAAACATATGGTTCTATAGTGTACTAATGAATAGGGAATGGGCCAAGAAAATAAGACACAATTGGATAGGTCGATTGTGTACTGCATGTGTAAAGGCTAAATAGTTTATGAGATACTCTATTAACCAAAATGACAATGTTATAAAATAGAGAAAGGTTTTTCAAGATAGAATCTAATTGTAATTAAATTAAGCACATAATCAATTGGATAAATGTGGTTAATCTAATTGGAACACACAATACAAACCCTGCACCAACACTGGCCAATGTAAGTTGTGCAATACAATATATAATGATCAAAGAGAAAGTAAAAACTAGAAAGTAAATGCTAGATAATTGGTTATCTTAAGTTTTATTAAGTTATAATAAATTTTTAATTTTAATATGATAGTAAATTTGTCTAAAATAAGGAACTAGAAAGCAAACTAAAGTTGGTTTTAGGACATTTTGGCTGAAAAGGATTTGTATTGGAAATGGTAATAGCCTGGTATTGGGGCCTACCCCCTCACTTAAAAATCCTATAATGATAATATTTTTAGGTAATTTTACATTATATACCATCAACCACATGTTTATACTTGGCCAAAACACCAATTTGGCTTCCCTCTTAGTGATGAAATCTAAGTAGATAGGCCTCATGAAGATAAATGTTTAATGTTTTTTGAAAGTAAAGTTATTTGGTAGTGTGTGAAAAAGAGAAAAATAGTGTGAATAAAATGGTAAATTTTAAAAAACACATATTTAATCAATATTTTTTACTTTAATCAATAAAAAAACTAAAAAGGAAAGGTGAATTAATTACTATCAAATAAAGGCTAATTCGTTAATTGAGAAGAGTATAGAGTCAGTTTAGGCAACATTATATGTAAATAGTGTAGAATAGAGTTGGCTAGGTCAATACTATTATATAGAATCAATATATATAATAACATAGTAAAATAGTTTGAATATGTCTTATAGATGGAAGATAAACTATAGAACTTTGTCGAACATGTCAACCTAGTTTGTTATAGAGTTGTAGTTTTATAGACTACAAACTTGTGAAAAATAGTACTAAAAATAAATACTAAAATGATAGAGAGAAAAAATAATAAACCTTAATGGGATTGAATATGTTTAAGATTAAAAATTTTTATTCTATGATGTTCTAATGTTGTTTCAAAATTATGTCAACCGAGTCAACTAGATTGATAAAGTTTAGAATTCCATATATGTTGAAAGAGATGTTGTGAATAGATTCAACTGGTTTGACTATGTTTATAGACCTGTATGTTGATAGAAGATAATTTCACATAGATTTTAATGGTCTAAATATTTATATAAATTTAAATATGAAAAATAATATTTTACATAATTAATCAATCTAGTAACTTGTATTTAGTGAAGACCTACATAGATAAAATAGAGTCATTTGGAGTGAACGTGTGTTAAACCTATGCACAAAATGTTATAAATATACCAAATATTTTGATACATTACTAATAAAATATAAAAATATAATATGATGGAAAAATGGAAGCAAAAAATTAAACCTATAATGGTTTGATTCACATCAGGTTCACTAGAATGTATATAAAGGGAAATGTAACTATTCTATTAATCAATCCTAAGTCAGAGAAGATAAATACTACTTATACTTATGATTATTATATTAAATATTAGGGTTCAAGACCAAGATGGATCTTCTAGACCTAACCAAGGGATCTCTTACCATAATAATATCAGTAGAGAGGGTTCCAAATCCTCTAGTCAAACAACACCATTCAATAACCCTAGTTACATCCTAAGTTTTTATATTCCCTAATTAAATGATAATTAAAGTATAATATAGTGCTCACAAAATATTGTGACATAAAATTGGGGTTATTAAACATAAAATTAAGCATACATGGGATAATATTAATTAAGTTATGTATAGGTAAAATGTTAATGTATGGAGAGAGAGAGAGAAATATATTCAAAAGTCATTACATATGCTACTTATATATACTAAAATAGAGGATTAAAGTTAGACATAATTTCCTTGAAGATGAACCCATTAGGACTCAATCTCTCCCTTGGATAAATGTGCTTCACAAGATGTTTTTGGTGGTTTTTAAGGATCACTAAGAAATGACAAAGCATCCAACACTTTTACACAAGACAAGATTATTCTCAAGGTGTAAACCTAGAGATATAACTCCTCAAGTAAAATGGTGGAAGAGTATATTTTAAATTAGTAAAAATGAATAATTAACTCTTTTTGTCTTTAAGAAATCATGAAATGAATTTGTATATATAGCTAAATCTAACACTAAACCTTTCCAAAAGTTTAGCCAATAGGGTTGGCCCTATCGACTTTATATCATTATTGATAAAATCAAATTAGGTCTTAGTTTAAGTTCACCAGGGGATAACTTAGACCATAAATATGATTTATCAATTAGATTATAGGGTCGATGGGGCTGGCAATGTAATGTAAAACATTGGAAATGGTTTTGGGTTAGGGAGGGGCTAATGAATGGGGAAAATGGTTAGAGGAGGGTGAAAGAGAGAATACAAGGCTGAGGAAAGTATTTAGAAGAAGGTTAGGTTGATAACAAGTGGTGGTATAGGGTATAACAATCCTATGAAGTACGAATGGTTTTCCCACCCCCTTCTTGGTGCACCCTTTAAGGTATCCATTAAGAAGGATTAAGACTCGATAGGATCTTGCAAGAGATAAATCATCAGTAATTGATAAAAGTTAAAAATATTATGTGTATACATAATGTACTTAGTTACTTATGTATAACCATGTGAAAGACTCAAAAAATAAGAGAGTGTGCATGGGATAGTGTGTATATAGTGCAAAGGAGGATACACATAAAATCCCCATAATGTACATAAGATGAATAAGTAAAACCTAAATATGTACCTATGTAGTCTCATATCAATAGGTTAGTACAAGTGGATTGATAGCTGGATGATATGAATAAAAGAGGTAGTTGATCCCAATTTGACATTGAGGGAATCAAATTTGAATAAAATTAAATGTATGGTGGCTATCAGAGTGTCATAACATAATTACATGCCACCCTTGGCTTCTTATATGCCCTTGAATCTTAGACACATACATGGATCCACAAGTGACCTTCTAACTACTTTCATGATCAACTAATTAGATTCAAATTAAATAAGCATGGTTTGTAATAGTTATTATGAAGATTTGGATGCTATTAATCAACCTAAAAATTTAGGTGTTATTTCAAATTAAATTTCTTATCTCGTAGCTCTAATGGTGAATTGATTATGTAACGCTACCAAAATTTTCCCACAACGATCCATTTCTAGGTATAAAAAATCTCTATTTATTCAAGTTTTTAATATTCACTTTGACCTTGAGATTAATAACAACTAATTAATTTTCTTCATGCTCTTAATTGTGTGTGCATTTATGGTTATTAACCCTTATCTATGGATGTTTGTACTTGTCATTACCATCCTCCCCTTACACCTCTACATAGAATTGAAAGTCTATACGAGTCTCATGATGCATATGAATGGGCCTATATAGGTGTTATCTATGGACCATTTATCATCCCTCCTAAAATTTTAATGTGTTTCTTTACCTCCATGCAAAACACTTATGTAGTGCACCATATTTGAAGTTTTTTCATTAGTCTATTAGTATTATTATGTCACTAAGTAGGTGAGGTTTTATATTTGTTCTTGGTACATCACCTTTTACATTTTATCTACCCTCTTAAATTTACTCTCTCTTTTACCATTATTAATTTTATATTTAGTTCTAGTTATAGATTTTATTATGCTTATTATATGTCTATATGATTTCCCTAAACCAGGTGCATCTAAAATAGAAGAAATCCAAACTTATTTGTAAGTTATTACATGGGAATGAAATTATCCCACACCTTGGAGGATGATTTCATTTTCTCATTGAACCAATTATTTTAATTCAATAGGTGCCATAGTTCAAGTGATAATAATTTTTGGAACACCTGTTGGGACATTGTTTAATGATCCCACATCATCCATTGAAGAATTTTGGTGTGTTATGTATTTTATCTTGAATTTTATGGTAGTTTATTCAAATCATGGTGACTAAAATACATATATATATATATATATATATATATATATATATATATATATATATATATACTAGTTTAAGTAGTCTAAGTGCCTTCAAATGTATTTTCACCCCCCCCCACCATTTCATGAAAATGTCATTATTATGCCTTTTTATTTTCCATATCAGAATGGAAATTTTATTGGTTTTGTCTCAAATAGCTCTATCTTAGTAGGATACCATCATTCTCATAGATTTTTCCTCCCTCCCACCCCTAATAAACATTCTTGATAGCCTACTCATTATTATAATCAACCTTTTGAGGGATATGATATTCCCAATCAATATTATGACCCTCCTAATCAGCCCCTAAAAAGCATCAAAGACATACTGCTGGAATTTAACTAGTAAATGAAAGAGATTGAAAGAAAGTAGGAGTGTGAATTATAGTAGAAAGATATTTCTCATCAATCTTATCTTCAACAATAAGAGATGGAGATTCAAAGAAGGTAAAACAATATACTTGGCTAGGCATATCATATCTAAAGAGAAGTAGATATGTCAGGTGTTTGATCGAGTGATAGAAATCAAACCTAGATCAACCTTTTTTATTATAAGTTTTAGACAAGATTATCCTACCATAACTCAAGATCAACCCACTTAAAAGGAGGATCCCATATTCAATATCCCAAGATTTAATTAGGGGAGACCTTTTTAGCCTTCTAGTGAACCTCCTAACTTCAAAATCCTAGGTTTTAAAATTTCTCTTTCTATGGAGAAGCCTTTGAATATGTTGACTCAAATGCTCAAGAGTATAAAACTCAAACATGGAAGCCTTCTTAGACCAATAATCCTAATTTTAAGATGTCCAACCTTGTTAAATCCACTCCCACTTCATCAGTTGGACCCCTTCACCCTCCTACCATCTCCCTTTTTAAATGAGGACCCATTATATGGAGAGAAAATGAGGATAATTTATATGAAGAGGAGAGTGCCTCAATTGAGGATGAGGATGAGACAATAATTTTAAATCCCCTTTCCACCACTAAACTAGAGGAATCAAACTTAATGCAATAAGAGGATAAGTACAATCAATTGAAGTAGCAAGAAAATAAAAAAGTGGGAATAAATTAAATGAGAGAGTTATTACCCCTATTTGACCAAATGCATTACTTTGATGATTAATATGAGGAGATATTGCATTTATTCATCTAAATGGAATACTTAAAATAGTAGGGGGTGTAGGATAAAAGACTTAATGGGCCACTAGTCTATCAAGACAAAATCACAAGTGAAGCAAATGTAAGTCTTCTCATGTAGATGGGTGAAGATCAGATGAAAGAGTCACTTTTTTGGGATGAGATAGAGAAATTTAATTTAGATATTGATGTTAAGTTGGAATCTCCTAAGGAAATAACTCATTAGAGCATAAGATTGAGAACTAGTGTAGATTTAACATCTTTTTGCATACACTAGGATGAATCTACCATTCCAAACTTTATGATCCAAAAAGGGAAACTTGGGAGAAACCCCAGATATTAGGGAATTTTAAACTCTTAATAGGCTAGTGAAAGTGAGCAAGCATCATGAGGATGATGGGTAAATCATAGTAGATGGTGGATTTCATTTCCACCCTTATAAACATATCATAGAATAATTCACAAAAAACATGTTTGAATAATTGGAATAGATACAAAATAATAAAAGGAACTCTCCCATTTAGGATGAAGGACTTGGTCTGGAGTTCATCCTTACATGCCTCATTTTATAAACTGGTAAGGCAAGTCTTTACCTATCTATGCCTTTCATTAGATGATAAAGTTTCACACAATAAAAATGACATGAGAGGATTTTATTTTGACTTAGGGGGACCAAGGCCCTTATTTTTAGTTTTTCTATAGTAGTTTATATATTTTATTTTCCTTAAGAGTCACATGCATGTGTTGTTATTTAGAGTAGTTTCAATTCCTTTTAGTGCTTGTGCATAGTTATATTATCTTATATTTGTCTTTCCTCTAAGCATAATTTAACATATTTATTTAATTTATTTATCCTTGTGGAACTTATATTAATTATATCTAGAGTTGAGTAGGCTTCTTGCACCTAATCATAGTTAAGGGAAAGATCAATGGATTCCATATGACACCATGCCCAATGGATTACTTCAAGGTTACTAGTTTCATGCTTAGTAGGAAGGGGGCCCATAGAGGTTACCAAAAATTTTGAATCTCTAAGTAAATCTTCAAATAGGTTTTAAACTCATAAATATTTCACAAAAGTTTGTGCACCTATGTAGTGTTGAGCTCCCTAAAAAACAAGTTTACACACAAATGATCCCATCTATGCCCACACTTAAATAGTTATAATGGGTTCATTCCTCAACCAAGTTTTTATTTATATTTATGAGGAGTTTACAATGAATGACCTAGTAAATATCATTCATTTTTCCAACACATCACATAATTCAAAGTTTGTGGGTCTCTATGAATTCAATCAGTGAAAGAGAGTAGTGCATAGGGAATAGTTACAAATCATGAAAAGCATGCTCAAAATATTCAATATATTACACACTCTTATTCAAATACTTCCTCATAAATGAATGGTCAAGTCTTGTTCCAAGCTATAGGATTTCACATCTATGTCCTTATAAAACATAGATTATGATCTAGACTACCCACCATATCCTTTGAAAACCATTACATGTTATAGATGAAGGAATATACTTATGAAGGCCATAAAAATATATTAATTTCAAAAGGGAATGCCCCAAGTATACATTTCCTTACCCACTCTACTCTAGGGGGTTATCACACTCAAATGTTGAAGTATCATGTCTAAAATAGAGAATTGAAACTAAAACTTCATTGTTTATGGGTAAAAGTCTATGTCATGCACTATCTTTTCCATAAAATTATAGCTCCTAAAGGACTCACATACATACCTTTGCATAACATGTGTCTAAATCAAGGACATATGAGCCATGCAGTGCATACATATATTTCAAATAAAGGCACACACTCCCATCTATACATAGGTCAGTGTGCATATTTTAGTGCACATCTGGTCCCCAAGAGACTAGTCATAGAAAGAGATAGTACTTTATGCATTTTAATATAAGATTTACCTTAATGCCTTTCACTAGCTCATAGCTTCACTAAATAGCCAAATCTATATGCAATCTTTAATGTTGACCCTTTTCACCAAATGTAATTATCTATATATGTGTATCCACACACAAGACTTGATAAATCAAAGAGTGTATAAGGGATAGTGCGAGTATGATCCTAAGGGGGATGCATGTAAGATATCTACTACATGTGTATCATGGTGAAGTTGAACCTAAATATGCACTTATTCAAGCCCATGTCAATGGGATAGTCTAGGCGGATTGACAGTTGGACACTATGAATAAAGGTTATAATTGAGACTAATTGGGTATCAATAGAATTGAATTATAAAAAAATAAATGTAGGGTATCTATCACAGTATCAAAACATGATCACACACCACCCTTGGCTACCTAGACACCCTTCACTCTCAAACACAAATGTGGATCCATGAGTTACCTTCTAACTATTTCCATGATAAAATTATTAAATCCAAGTTGAATAAGCATGATTTGTATTAATTATTGTGAATACTTGGATGATATTAATCAACCTCAAGCTCTAGGTGCCATTTAAAATTCAAATTCCTATTTACTACCTCCAATGGTGAATTTTAATACACAAGGCCTTACTTAATGCTATATAAACTAAAATATTTATTGTAAAATGGTTGATATTTATAGGAACCATATTGCTACCAAAATTTTCCCTCCAAGAACCCTCTCCTAGTATATAAATCTTCATTTATTCAATTTTTTAATATTCCCTTAAACTTTGAGTTTAATAAGAACTGATTAATTTTCTTCATTCTCTATGTTTTGTGTGCATTCAAGGTTTTGGACCCTTATCAGTGGATGTTCATCCCTCTCATTATCATCCTCCTTTTTCACCTCTATGAATAAATTAAATTCTCTATGAGTCTCATGTTATGTATACAAGCGTATACATAGGCTTTATCTATAGAATGTTTGTCATCCCTCCTAACACTACACTATGTTCCTCTATATGCATGTAAAACACTTATGTAGTGTGCCAAGTTTGAAGTTTTTGCATTAAATTTGCTAGTATTATTATGTCATTAAGTGTGTGAGGTGCTTTTTCTATTCTTGGTTCATCAATTTTTACATTCTAAAAACCCTCTTACCTTTTATCTCCCTTTCCCCTTTCAAGTTTAGGTTTAGTGCTAGCTATAGATTTCATTCTTCTCTTTATAGGTCTATGTGATGGTCCTAAACCAAGTTTTAATAATGTTAAATGTGAAATTATACAACTTTAGTATGGCTAAGACACCTAATCCATAGGTCCTCCTATTGTATCACACAACACTTCTAGGCTACTTCTTTCACTAATTCCCAGTCATCCAAAGCTTTTTGGACTTATCCCTTTCATACCTAGACAACCCTTTCAATCCAAAATCCATCTCCCTAGGTCTCATCCCCTTAGGATAATAACACCCAAATAGGATAGTAGCACTGGAACCTATGGTATCTTATTTCTGGTGCTGTTGTCTAAGCTCATCTTTGCCTCAAATAGTCAGATTTTCCTAGATCCTTATCTTTTTCTCTATCAACCTCATGTGACTTCATTTAAAACATGATCATCTATTTACCTATAAAATTACATTCTAATTCCATTTAGAATTTTTGGCACTCATTTATAAGAGAGACACAAGAATACAAACAAGTACACTTGAGCACTATTCCTCATTCTTTGCATACAACCTTCTAACATTGTTTCAAGCCTACTCAACTCAATACACTAGTCCCTAGCCAATTGAAGCTCATCCAGTTTAAAATTATAGTTTAAATGATCATACACAAATTTCACCAAGCACTTCAATGGGAGATCTATATTATCTTGATCCCTCTTCAGAGTATTAGTATGTAGGCAATGTTCCCACATATGGGGTGTGAAGTGCATCCAATGTATCTTTTACACACTAACCCCTTCTATCTCTTTCTCAATTTTGAATTAAAGTTAAATCACTAATATTTCATAAGGGTTTTGGAAGATTAAAATAGGCACACAACAAGATCCACAAGGTCTCAAACCCTGAAATTCTAGTGACAGGGTAACATAAGCATTTTGAACAAAACCTAAAACATTTTCAACCTCAAGACAATAACTCTAAAATAGGACTATAGCACTATAAAATAGGGTGTCCTATTTTTGGCACTCCTATCCAATCAAGAAAAAAAATCTAGAGACATATTTCCCACTATTTCTTAGTTTTGCTCCTCTAATATCAAACCTTGTCTGAGTACAGATCAATTAGAATAAGCTAAGTTTTAATCTCTCTCACTCCCTACTATATTTATAAAAGGCAAAAATTCAATCTATTTACATAAATTAGTAGGTTAATAAAATCATATTTATTTACTAACTTACATTTATCAGCCCCTTTATTATTTAGGAATATAACTCTAATATTCCAAAAACAATAAAACATTTGGTGAACCCATCTTACTTCAAATTTTTGTATAAAAAACCTTCAAAACACTAGAGCTAATTATTTTTGATTTTTTTGAAAAAATTTCCTAATTTTTATTGAATTTAAAATTTAAAAAACTACAAATTAATTGAAATATTTTTAATAAATTTACCCAAACCCTAGTTTACACATACTAGGTCTTTTTTCATGCAAACACTTTCAAACCACTAAGAAAAATATATTGCTAATTTTATAAATATTTTTTTATTTTTCCTAAATTTTTCAAGAAAAATTCTACAAATTTTGTCTAAAATTTTCAAATTATTTCACTAATTTTGAAAAAAAAACTTTCAAAACCCTAGTTGCATCAAATACATTCTCAGTTACTTTTTAGTGATTTTTACATCATTTTCTAAAACTTTAGTTACATATCAAACTCAAAAAAAATAGTTTCAATGTTAATAATTCATTGTATTTTGCACAAGTATTTGTAAAAATTCTTTAGTTACATGCACTATCTCATTTATACTTCTTGAGGTATCACCTTACATTTATAGCTAGATTAAAAAAATGATGCTTAGTTATTTCCAAATTTTTCTTACATTTCTTGAAAATAAAAAATAAACCATAATGGGCCCTACTATGTACATGAATGATGAAGTATATCATATATTAGTACAAAGTTTCATTCTCTGCATTTCATGATTATTTGTCATTATATGGGATGATGTTAAGAAATTTGTTCTTTAAAACATTGATCCATCTCTTGCATCACCTCCCTTAGATCCTCCCCCCCATACTGAGTCATGTTGCATGGTCCATCCTACTCTTCCCCAAGTCACTACCCATCGCTAGAGATCCCAATTGACACTTTTTGTTCCTCCACCTCCTTGATCCATTCATTATCTTTTCTCTCCTCCTAAACAACTATAACTCCTATATAGATAGTACATAATGTGGTTAGATCTATTACTCAACATGCATATAAGCCTCCTCCACCTACTTAGAAGCCCCATCACCCTGTTATTCTAACCCATCCCATGCTCAACCAACCAGCATAGGTAAATTCACATAAGGCATCTGATATTATTGATCAGTTGAGAAACACTCTAGCTAAAAGTTCCATGTTAGAATTACTTTAGAAAAATAATGTATTTAAGGACATTCTTTATTAGGCACTCACTCAAACTTCTATGCCTCTTGATTTAAAACCTTATTATTTTGCATCAATGGTCAATACTCTAAAAACCATAGAAGATGCAATTTATTTTAATAGTGAGGGCATGCCTTCTTAGATGGTTATTGATCAAAATTTACTACTATTCATATAAGTACAAGTTAAAACCAATGCAGTCAAGATAGTTCGCATTGATAGTGGTTCTAAAATAAATCTATGTAATATCACATTCTTACAGGCCATGGGTATAGATTTGGCATCAATGTAAAAAACATTTAAGAACATCTAAGGGTTTGATTGTATACCCTGATAGACTTTGAGTACTATTACTTTAGATATCATGGTGGGACCAAAAACCCTCTCCACATAGTTCTAAGTTATGTCAAGTCCTCTCTACTATATTCCTTCTACTCTCCATCAATGTATTAAGTTTCTCCATGATGTATATTTATACACATGTCCAACAAAAAACCAACCATTTAGATATAGTTGATTTACAGAGTCATCTTTGACTATTTAGTTGGATGGGACACCATATCTCATAGTATAGCCACCATAATCATAGTATTTCTCTTGATTAAATATATACATATGAAGTTGGAGAGACTAGAACTTCCCACACTACTTCACTTATAGTTACATCATTAACACCAACTCTTTTTCTAGCTATAGCAACGTCTACCATTCTAGCTACTCCATTGGTCATAGTTTAGACACTGATTACACATCCACCATCATTGACAATAACACTAGTAGTTCTAATTGATTCCATAGTTACTCCATTAGTTACAAATATTTTGGCAATAGTACCATCTTCTACTACTAAAACTGATGAAACTCCTATATCATAATTACCCCTAGTGGTAAATTTTGAGTTACCATATGTACATGATGTTAATATAGATTCATGGCTTCTTCAAAGGATGATATGAAACCCACACTTATTGATGATTATGAGTGTGGATTGAGATTTACACAAATCAGCCTAGGAGAGTATCGAAATGACTTTAGAGTTATCATACCACATCTTATAATGATTTTATTATCTTCCACTAAACTCTCATGGCATCCTTCACATTCACAACCACAATCAGATCACTTGGCACATATAGTTCACATGGTTACCTCTATAGCTATAGAGCTAGTTATTTAGATTTAGGAAAGCAACACACAACATCAACTATAGTTTATGTTATAGATATTACTTTATCATGGATTGATTACATTACCTACAATATGGCATAGATCTATCAAAAGATTGTCACATCAAGATAGTCACCCATTCTATATATTTTATAGGATTATATGCCATGATAAAAAATCGTGCTCTACCTTATAGTAGATATTGAATAAACTATAAGATTAAGGTTTTATTTAGATTATAGCACCACTATTAGCACTAGCTCCACCACTTTCTCTAAAGTCACTTAATAGTAAGGCTAAACATCCAAGAGTAGAATCAACATCTCCACCACCTGAGAAACCCTTAATTTTAATTCAACATGATGAGATAAAAAACAAAACATTGGAAGCATATGATGATACTTATGATGATGATCTTGATGCATTTGATGATGTTTGAGATCTTTTCCTCCATTTTCATCCCCAACAGGCTCCATCTTTGGATCCTTTCCCACCACCAGCGTAGTATTTTATATTATGATGTATATACTTATACATTTTTTATTTCTAGCATTGATTATACATATTATCTCTTGATTTATTTTACATAGTTCAAATATTGACAAAAGTACAAAAACAATATAACACTTCAAAATACAAAAACATTCAAAAAATTGTAAAAATACCAAAAACATTTTTTGATTATATGCATCATCCATATGTTTACATTATTAGTATCATGATAGGAATTATAATTTTTGTTTCATGATTTTGTATGTCAATTTGTCTACATTACAATGATTCACTAGATCTTATTTGAGTGTGTGCAATGACATCCAACTATTTGATTAATTCATTCACCCATTTAGGGGGCATTCTTACTTCTACATTCAAGACAAACATTGATATAAACACCCACTAGGGTCATCTTTGACATGATTACACCATCTAAGTTATGTCATTGCTATACTAAAATCTCTAAGTTATCATATTGATGCACATTCCTTACTAGATTACATAGATTACTACATCAACATTTCACTAGTACCTAGCACTTATGTATTTCTTAGCATATACCTAATCTTTTACTACTCATGTTTTGCATACTTTCACATTTTTTTCGATTAGTTATATGTTTTTGTATCTTATAATTCTTACTTTTGTTTTCATTCCTTGCTTAGCATATCTTGTGTGATTTCACTTTCTGGTTACTACTTGTCTTCTATTTATGCCTTATGATATCTTCTAATGTCCTTCACTTTTATTCATGTGTGTGCCCTAGGATATCTAGCAATGTCCTTTATTTTACTCTTTCATATGATTGTGGCCCTCATGACAACTTTTCTTTTTCTCTTGTATGTGTATGTGGCATTTGAACATGCCTTCCATGCTTATCTTCTATTTTGAGTGACATGTGTCCATGTCCCTTATTTGTGTGGGCCCTTGGCCACCCTTATATGCTTCTTATTTCTTACTTCATATGCTTATTTTCTTTTTTGCTCCTCATTGTGTGTAATGCCATGATTCCAATCATGCATTTATCTTACTTCTTAGATTCCATGATGGATATCATGCTTCATCCCTTCATGCTTATTAACAAACTAACAACTAATATATAAATTTACTAGTCTAGTTTAGTATCATGTACATGCTCCTAAATTTTTATATCTATATAGGCATTCCCCTATTGATATAATAATATATGAATTCAAATATTTTTATATCTTGAAATATATTGTCAACTATTCAATGTTATTTCTTGTATCTGTACAACTTAGCACACTTGCAGGACTCCTTTTCTTCTAAGAGAAGTCATAGCAGGTTCATCATTCCTACCCTTAGAAGAGAGGGCATCAAATATGGGTTTATCATAGAGATCAAACCTCATAACAGTCAAAATAAAAAAATTTAGAACACTCAATACCAAATCTAGAGGTCAAACCGGTCAAACCAAAGCCAAAAAATAGTGATAGTTTCAGATCAATACTCAATTTTCAAATTAGACAATAGCATAAAAAATAGATAGTAGCACCAAACATAGGCGTGTTAAAATTTTGGTGTTCCTATCCACATATTAAAACACTTAGGGTTTATAGAAATAGGAAAAACATTTAGTTTAGGGATAGTTTTTGTACTTCTAGATCAATTAGATTTAGAAGTTTCAATATAGTTTTCTCAGATACAGTGGGTTATCATGTGCAACATGATGTTTCTCACTTTCAATTTAGATTGGGTATTTTGCATAACTTCTAAGTCAAAATCCATGTTCTACACATCAGTGATTGGGGGCAATGTGTGTGGCACATTGATCTTATTTTCTTTTTGATTTTAGTTTTTACCCATGCATTCTTAGCAGTTGCATGCCTACAGGTGGTTAACATCACATTTGAGTTAAAATTTCATACAAGTTTAGCTTTTTGAGTACATGAGTTCCTAAATTTGTTTTTACATAAGAATTTTTCATTAGTGCCTTAGGATATCTTCTATTTTCCTTCACTTCTATTCATGTGCGTGCCTTTGGATATATGGCAATGTCCTTTTTTTCTACTCTTTCATATGATTGTGTCCCTCATGCCAACTTTTATTGTTCTCTTGTATGTGTATGTGGCATTTGAACATGCCTTCCATGCTTATCTTCTATTTGGAGTGACATGTGTCCATGTCCCTTATTTGTGTGGGCCCTTGGCCACCCTTATATGCTTCTTATTTCTTACTTCATATGCTTATTTTATTTTTTGCTCCTCATTGTGTATAATGAAATGATTCCAATCATGAATTTATCTTACTTCTTAGATTCCATGATGGATATCATGCTTCATCCCTTCATGCTTATTAACAAACTAACAACTAATATATAACATTACTATTGTAGTTTAGTATCATGTACATGCTCTTATATTGTTATATCTATATAGGAATTCCCCTACTGATCTAATAATATATGAATTCAAATATTTCTATATCTTGAAATATATTGTCAAATATTAAATTTTATATCTTGTATCTGTACAACTTAGCACACTTGCAGGATTCCTTTTCCTTGAAGAGAAGTCATAACAGGTTCATCATTCCTACCCTTAGAAGAGAGGGCATCAAATATGGGTTTATAATAGAGATCAAACTTCATAACAGTCAAAATAACAAAATTTAGAACACTCAATACCGAATCTAGAGGTCAAACCAGCCAAACCAAAGCAAAAAAATACTGATAGTTTCAGATCAATACTCAATTTTCAGATTAGACAATAGCATCAAAAATAGATAGTAGCACCAAACATAGGGGTGTCCACATTGTGGTGTTCCTATGCACATATAAAAACACTTAGGGTTTATAGAAATAGGAAAAATGTTTAGGTTAGGGATAGTTTTTGTACTTTTAGATCAGTTAGAATTAGAAGTTTCAATATAGTTTTCTCAGATACAGTGGGTTTTCATGTGCAACATGATGGTTCTCACTTTCAGTTTAGATTAGGTAGTTAGCATAACTTTTAAGTCAAAATCCATGTTCTACACATCAGTGATTGGGGGCAATGTGTGTGGCACATAGATCTTCTTTACGTTTTGAGTTTAGTTTTTGCCCATGCATTCTTAACAATTGCATGCCTATAGGTGGTTAACATCACATTTGAGTTAAAATTTCATACAAGTTTAGCTTTTTGAGTACATGAGTTCCTAAATTGGTTTTTACATAAGAATTTTTCATTGGTGCCTTAGGATATCTTTTAATGTCCTTGACTTCTCTTCATGTGTGTGCTTTAGGATATCTGGTAATGTCCTTCTTTTTACTCTTTCATATGGTTGTGGCCCTCATGCCAACTTTTCTTGTTCGCTTGTATGTGTATGTGGCATTTGAACATGCCTTGCATGCTTATCTTCTATTTTGAGTGACATGTGTCCACGTCCCTTATTTGTGTGGGCCCTTGGCCACCCTTATATGCTTCTTATTTCTTACTTCATATGCTTATTTTATTTTTTTCTCCTCATTGTGTATAATGAAATGATTCCAATCATGAATTTATCTTACTTCTTAGATTCCATGATGGATATCATGCTTCATCCCTTCATGCTTATTAACAAACTAACAACTAATAGATAACATTACTATTATAGTTTAGTATCATGTACATGCTCTTATATTATTATATCTATATAGGAATTCCCCTACTGATCTAATAATATATGAATTCAAATATTTCTATATCTTGAAATATATTGTCAAATATTAAATTTTATATCTTGTATCTGTACAACTTAGCACACTTGCAGGATTCCTTTTCCTTGAAGAGAAGTCATAACAGGTTCATCATTCCTACCCTCAAAAGAGAGGGCATCAAATATGGGTTTATCATAGAGATCAAACCTCATAACAGTCAAAATAACAAAATTTAGAACACTCAATACCGAATCTAGAGGTCAAACCAGCCAAACCAAAGCAAAAAAATACTGATAGTTTCAGATCAATACTCAATTTTCAAATTAGACAATAGAATCAAAAATAGATAGTAGCACCAAAAATATGGTTGTCCACATTTTGGTGTTCTTATCCACATATAAAAACAATAGGGTTTATAGAAATAGGAAAAATGTTTAGTTTAGGGATAGTTTTTTTACTTCTAGATCAGTTAGATTTAGAAGTTTCAATATAGTTTTCTCAGATATAGTGGGTTATCATGTGCAACATGATGGTTTTCACTTTCAATTTAGATTAGGTAGTTAGCAAAACTTCTAAGTCAAAATCCATGTTCTAGACATCAGTGATTGGGGGCAATGTGTGTGGCACATTGATCTTCTTTTCTTTTTTATTTTAGTTTTTACACATGCATTCTTAGTAGTTGCATGCCTATAGGCGGTTAACATCACATTTGAGTTAAAATTTCATACAAGTTTAGCTTTTTGAGTACATGAGTTCCTAAATTGGTTTTTACATAAGAATTTCTCATTGGTGCCTTAGGATATCTTCTAATGTCCTTCACTTCTATTCATGTGTGTGCCTTAGGATATATAGCTATGTCCTTTTTTTTACTCTTTCATATGATTGTGGCCCTCATGCCAAATTTTCTTGTTTGATTGTATGTGTATGTGGCATTTGAACATGCCTTCCATGCTTATCTTCTATTTTGAGTGACATGTTTCTATGTACCTTATTTGTGTGGGCCCTTGGCCAACCTTTTATGCTTCTTATTTCTTAATTCATCTACTTATTTTGTTGTTTTCTCCTCATTGTGTGAAATGCCATGATTCTAATCATGCATTTGTCTTACTTCTTAGATTCCATGATGGATATCATGCTTCATCCCTTCATGTTTATTAACAAACTAACAACTAATATATAACATTACTAGTATAGTTTAGAATCATGTACATGCTCTTACATTGTTATATCTATATAGGAATTCCACTATTGATCTAATAATATATGAATTCAAATATTTCTATATCTTGAAATATATTGTCAAATATTTAATTTTATATCTTGTATCTGTACAACTTAGCACACTTACAGGACTCCTTTTCTTCTAAGAGAAGTCATATCAAGTTCGTCATTCCTACCCATAGAAGAGAGGGCATAAAATATGGGTTTATCATAGAGATCAAACCTCATAACAGTCAAAATAATAAAATTTGGAACACTCAATACTGAATCTAGAGGTCAAACTGGTCAAACCAAAGCAAAAAAATAGTGATAGTTTTAGATCAATAGTCAACTTTCAAATTAGAGAATAGCATCAAAAATATATAATAGCATCAAACATAGGGGTGTCAACATTTTGGTGTTCTTATCCACATATAAAAACACTTAGGGTTTATAGAAATAGGAAAAATGTTTAGTTTAGGGATAGTTTTTGTACTTCTAGATCAGTTAGATTTAGAAGTTTCAATATAGTTTTCTCAAATACAGTGGGTTATCATGTGCAACATGATGGTTCTAAATTTCAGTTTAGATTAGGTAGTTAGCATAACTTCTAAATCAAAATGCATGTTCTAGACATCAGTGATTAGGGTTAATGTGTGTGGCACATTGATCTTCTTTTCTTTTTGAGTTTAGTTTTTACCCATGCATTCTTAGCAGTTGCATGCCTATAGGTGGTTAACATCATATTTGAGTTAAAATTTCATACAAGTTTAGCTTTTTGATTACATGAGATCCTAAATTGGTTTTTACATAAGAATTTTTCATTGGTGCCTTAGGATATCTTCTAATGTCCTTCACTTCTATTCATGTGTGTGCCTTAGGATATTTAGCAATGTCCTTTTTTTTATTCTTTCATATGATTGTGGCCCTCATGCCAAATTTTCTTTTTTGCTTTTATGTGTATGTGGCATTTGAACATGCCTTCCATGCTTATCTTTCATTTTGAATGACATGTGTCCATGTCCCTTATTTGTGTGGGCCCTTGGCCACCCTTTTATGCCTCTTATTTCTTAATTCATATGTTTATTTTCTTGTTTGCTCCTCATTCTATGTAATGCCATGATTCCAATCATGCATTTATCTTACATCTTAGATTCCATGACGGATATCATGCTTCATCCGTTCATGCTTATTAACAAACTAACAACTAATATATAATATTACTAGTCTAGTTTAGTATCATGTACATGCTCTTACATTTTTATATCTATATAGGCATTCCCATATTGATCTAATAATATAGGAATTCAAATATTTCTATATATTGAAATATATTGTCAAATATTAAATGTTATATCTTCTATCTGTATAACTTATCACACTTGCAGGACTCCTTTTCTTCTAAGAGAAGTCATAGCAGGTTCATCATTCCTACCCTCAAAAGATAGGGCATCAAATATGGGTTTATCATAGAGATCAAACCTCATAACAGTCAAAATAAAAAAATTTAGAACACTCAATACCGAATCTAGAGGTCAAACCAGTCAAACCAATGCAAAAAAATAGTGATAGCTTCATATCAATAGTCAATTTTCAAATTAGACAATAGCATAAAAAATAGATAGTAGCACCAAACATAGGGTGTCCACATTTTGGTGTTCCTATCCACATATAAAAACACTTAGAGTTTATAGAAATAGGAAAAACATTTAGTTTAGGGATATTTTTTGTACTTCTAGTCAGTTAGATTTAGAAGTTTCAATATAGTTTTCTCAGATATAGTGGGTTATCATGTGCAACATGATGGTTCTCACTTTTAGTTTAGATTAGTTATTTAGCATAGCTTCTAAGTCAAAATCCTTGTTTTAGACATCAGTGATTAGGGGCAATGTGTGTGGCACATTGACCTTCTTTTCTTTTTGAGTTTATTTTTTACCCATCCATTCTTATTAGTTGAATGCCTATAGGTGGTTAACATCAAATTTGAGTTAAAATTTCATACAAGTTTAGCTTTTTGAGTACATCAGTTCCTAAATTGGTTTTTACATAACAATTTTTCATTAGTTCCTTAGGATATCTTCTAATGTCCTTCACTTCTAATCATGTGTGTGCCCTAAGATATCTGGAAATGTCCTTTTTTACTCTTTCATATGATTGTGGCCCTCATGCCAACTTTTATTCTTTGCTTGTATGTGTATGTGGCATTTGATCATGCCTTCCATGCTTATCTTCTTTTTTGAGTGACATGTGTCCATGTCCCTTATTTGTTTGGGCCCTTGGCCACCCTTATATGCTTCTTATTTCTTACTTCATATGCTTATTTTCTTATTTTCTCCTCATTGTGTGTAATGCCATGATTCCAATCATGCATTTATCTTACTTCTTAGATTCCATGATGGATATCATGCTTCATCCCTTCATGCTTATTAACAAACTAAAAACTAATATATAACATTACTAGTCTAGTTTAGTATCATGTACATGCTCTTACATTGTTATATCTATATAGGCATTCCCCTATTGATCTAATAATATATGAATTCAAATATTTATATATCTTGGAATATATTGTCAAATATTCAATGTTATATCTTGTATCTGTACAACTTAGCACACTTGCAGGACTCCTTTTCTTCTAAAGAAAGTCATAGTAGGTTCATTATTCCTACCCTCAGAAGTGAGGGTATCAAATATGCATTTATCATAGAGATCAAACCTCATAACAGTCAAAATAACAAAATTTAAAACACTCAATACTGAATCTAGAGGTCAAACCGGTCAAACCAAAGCAAAATGATAGTGATAGTTTCAGATCAATAGTCAATTTTCAAATTAGACAATAGCATCAAAAATATATAGTAGCACCAAACATAGGGTTGTCCACATTTTGGTGTTCTTATCCACATATAAAAACATTAGGGTTTATAGAAATAGGAAAAATGTTTAGTTTAGGGATAGTTTTTGTACTTCTAGATCAATTAGATTTAAAAGTTTCAATATAGTTTTCTTAGATACATGATGGTTCTCACTTTCAGTTTAGATTAGGTAGTTAGCATAACTTCTAAGTCAAAATCCAAGTTCAAGACATCAGTGATTGGGGGCAATGTGTGTGGCACATTGATCTTCTTTTCTTTTTGAGTTTATTTTTTACCCATGCATTCTTAGCAATTGTGTGCCTATAGGTGGTTATCATCACATTTGAGTTCAAATTTCATACAAGTTTAGCTTTTTGAGTACATGAGTTCCTATATTGGTTTTTACATAAGAATTTTTCATTGGTGCCTTAGGATATCTTCTAATGTCCTTCACTTTTATTCATGTGTGTGCCTTAAGATATCTGGTAATGTCTTTTTTTTTACTCTTTCATATGATTATGGACCTCCTGCCAACTTTTCTCATTTGCTTCTATGTGTATGTGGCATTTGAACATGGCTTCCATGCTTATCTTCTATTTTGAGTGACATGTGTCCATGTCCCTTATTTGTGTGGTCCTCTGGCCACCCTTATATGCTTCTTATTTCTTACTTCATATGCTTATTTTCTTGTTTTCTCCTCATTGTGTGTAATGCCACGATTCCAATCATACATTTATCTTACTTCTTAGATTCCATGATGGATATCATGCTTCATCCCTTCATGCTTATTAACAAACTAACAACTAATATATAAATTTACTAGTCTAGTTTAGTATCATGTACATGCTCTTACATTGTTATATCTATATAGGCATTCCCCTATTGATCTAATAATATATGAATTCAAATATTTCTATATCTTGAAATATATTGTCAAATATTCAATGTTATATCTTGTATCTGTACAACTTAGCACACTTCCAGGACTCCTTTTCTTCTAAGAGAAGTCATAGCAGGTTCATCATTCCTATCCTCAGAAGAGAGGGCATCAAATATGGGTTTATCATAGAGATCAAACCTCATAATAGTCAAAATAACAAAATTTAGAACACTCAATACCGATTCTAGAGGTCAAATCAGTCAAACCAAAGCAAAAAAATAGTGATAGTTTTAGATCAATACTCAATTTTTAAATAAGACAATAGTATAAAAAATAGATAGTAGCACCAAACATAGGGTTTTCCACATTTTGGTGTTCCTATCCACGTATAAAAACATTAGGGTTTATAGAAGTAGGAAAAACTTTTAGTTTAGGGATAGTTTTTGTACTTCTAGATCAATTAGATTTAGAAGTTTCAATATAGTTTTCTCAGATACAGTGGGTTATCATGTGCAACATGATGGCTCTCACTTTTAGTTTAGATTAGGTAGTTATCATAACTTCTAAGTCAAAATCCATGTTATAGACATTGGTGATTGGGGGCAATGTGTGTGGCACATAGATCTTCTTTTCTTTTTGAGTTTAGTTTTTACACATGCATTCTTAGCAATTGCATGCCTATAGGTGGTTAACATCACATTTGAGTTAAAATTTCATACAAGTTTAGATTTTTGAGTACATGAGTTCCTAAATTGGTTTTCACATAAGAATTTTTTAGTGGTACCTTAGGATATCTTCTAATGTCCTTCACTTCTATTCATGTGTGTGCCTTAGGATATCTGGCAATGTCCTTTTTTTTTACTCTTTCATATGATTGTGGCCCTCATGCTAACTTTTCTTGTTCACTTGTATGTGTATGTGGCATTTGAACATGCCTTCCATGATGATCTTCTATTTTGAGTGACATGTGTCCATGTCCCTTATTTGTGTGGGCCCTTGGCCACCCTTATATGCTTCTTATTTCTTACTTCATATGCTTATTTTCTTGTTTGCTCCTCATTGTCTTTAATGCCATGATTCCAATAATGCATTTATCTTACTTCTTAGATTCCATGATGGATATCATGTTTCATCCCTTCATGCTTATTAAAAAACTAAAAACTAATATTTAACATTACTAGTCTAGTTTAGTATCATGTGCATGCTCTTACATTGTTATATCTATATAGGCATTCCCCTATTGATGTAATAATATATGAATTCAAATATTTCTATATCTTGAAATATATTGTCAAATATTTAATGTTATATCTTGTATCCGTATAACTTAACACACTTGCAGGACTCCTTTTCATCTAAGAGAAGTCATAGTAGGTTCATCATTCCTACCCTCAAAAGAGAGGGCATAAAATATGGGTTTATCATAGAGGCCAAACCTCATAACATTCAAAATAACATAATTTAGAACACTCAATACTGAATCTAGAGGTCAAACCGGTCAAATCAAAGCAAAAAATAGTGATAGTTTTAGATCAATAGTCAATTTTCAAATTAGACAATATCATCAAAAATAGATAGTAGCACCAAACATAGGGTGTCCACATTTTGGTGTTCCTATCCATAAATAAAAATGCTTAGTGTTTATAGAAATAGGAAAAACTTTTAGTTTAGGGATAGTTTTTGTACTTCTAGATCAGTTAGATTTAGAAGTTTCAATATAGTTTTCTAAGATACAGTGGGTTATCATGTGCAACATAATGGTTCTCACTTTCAGATTAGATTAGGTAGTTAGCATAACTTCTATGTCAATATCCATGTTCTAGACATCAGTGATTGGGGGCAATGTGTGTGGCACATTGATCTTATTTTCTTTTTGAGTTTATTTTTTACCCATGCATTCTTAGAAGTTGCATGGCTATAGGTGGCTAACATCACATTTGAGTTAAAATTTCATACAAGTTTAGCTCTTTGAGTACTTGAGTTCCTAAATTGGTTCTTACATAAGAATTTTTCATTACTACCTTTGGATATCTTCTAATGTCCTTCACTTCTATTCTTGTGTGTGCCTTAGGATATCTAGCAATGTCCTTTTTTTTACTCTTTCATACGATTGTGGACCTCATGCCAACTTTTCTTGTTCGCTTGTATGTGTATTTGGCATTTGAACATGCCTTCCATGCTTATCCTTTATTTTGAGTGACATGTGTCCATGTCCCTTATTTGTGTGGGCCCTTGGCCACCCTTATATGCTTCTTATTTCTTACTTCATATGCTTATTCTCTTGTTTGCTCCTCATTGTGTGTAATGCCATGATTCCAATCATGCATTTATCTTACTTCTTAGATTTCATGATGGATATCATGCTTCATCCCTTCATGCTTATTAACAAACTAACAACTAATATATAACATTACTTGTCTAGTTTAGTATCATGTACATGATCTTACATTGTTATATCTATATAGGCATTCCCCTATTGATCTAATAATATATGAATTCAAATATTTCTATATCTTGGAATATATTATCAAATATTCAATCTTATATCTTGTATCTGTACAACTTAGCACACTTGCAGGACTCCTTTTCTTCTAAGATAAGTCATAGCAGGTTCATCATTCCTATCCTTAGAAGAGAGGGCATCAAATATGCATTTATCATAGAGATCAAACCTCATAATAGTCAAAATAACAAAATTTAAAACACTCAATACTGAATCTAGAGGTCAAATTGGTAAAACCAAAGCAAAAAGAATAGTGATAGTTTTAGATCAATAGTCAATTTTCAAATTAGAAAATAGCATCAAAAATCTACAGTAGCACCAAACATAGGGTGTCCACATTTTGGTGTTCCTATCCACATGTAAAAACACTTAGGGTTTATAGAAATAGGAAAAACATTTAATTTAGGGATAGTTTTTGTACTTCTAGATCAGTTAGATTTAGAAGTTTCAATATAGTTTTCTCAGATACAGTGGGTTATCACGTGCAACATGATGGTTCTCACTTTCAGTTTAGATTAGGTACTTAGCATAACTTCTAAGTCAAAATCTGTGTTCTAGACATCAGTGATTGGGGGTAATGTGTGTGGCACATTGATCTTCTTTTCTTTTTGAGTTTGTTTTTTACCCATGCATTCTTAGCAGTTACATGCCTATAGGTGGTTAACATCACATTTGAGTTAAAAGTTCATACAAGTTTAGATTTTTTAGTACATGAGTTCCTAAATTGGTTTCTACATAAGTATTTTTCATTAGTGCCTTAGGATATCTTCTAATGTGCTTCACTTCTATTCATGTGCGTGCCTTAAGATATCTGGCAATGTCCTCTTTTTTAATCTTTCATATGATTGTGGCCCTCATGCCAAATTTTCTTGTTCTCTTGTATGTGTATGTGGCATTTGATCATGCCTTCCATGCTTATCTTCTATTTTGAGTGACATGTGTCCATGTCCCTTATTTGTGTGGGCCTTTGGCCACCCTTATATGCTTCTTATTTCTTACTTCATATGCTTATTTTCTTGTTTGCTCCTCATTGTGTGTAATTACATAATTCCAATCATGCATTTATCTTACTTCTTAGATTCCATGATGGATATCATTCTTCATCCCTTCATGCTTATTAACAAACTAACAACTAATATATAACATTACTAGTCTAGTTTAGTATCATGTACACGCTCTTAAATTTTTATATCTATATAGGCATTCCCCTATTGATCTAATAATATATGAATTAAAATATTTCTATATCTTAAAATATATTGTCAAATATTCAATGTTATATCTTGTATCTGTACAACTTAACACACTTGCAGGACTCTTTTTCTTCTAAGAGAAGTCATATCAGGTTCATCATTCCTGCCTTCAGAAGAGAGGGCATCAAATATGGGTTTATCATAGAGATAAAACCTCATAATAGTCAAAATAACAAAATTTAAAACACTCAATACCGAATCTAGAGGTCAAACCGGTCAAACCAAAGCAAAAAATAGTGATAGTTTCAGATCAGTAGTCAATTTTCAAATTAGACAATAGCATCAAAAATAGATAGTAGCACAAAACATAGGGGTGTCCACATTTTGGTGTTCCTATCCACATATAAAAACACTTAGGGTTTATAGGAATAGGTAAAATGTTTAGTTTAGGGATAGTTTTTGTACTTCTAGATCAATTAGATTTAGAAGTTTCAATATAGTTTTCTTAGATACAGTGGGTTATCATGTGCAACATGATGGTTGTCACTTTCAATTTAGATTAGGTAGTTAGCATAACTTCTACATCAAAATCTATGTTCTAGACATCAATGATTGGGGGCAATGTGTGTGAGATATTGATCTTTGTTTCTTTTTGAGTTTAGTTTTTACCCATGCATTCTCAGCAGTTGCATGCCTATATGTGGTTAACATCACATTTGAGTTAAAATTTCATACAAGTTTAGCTTTTTGAGTACATGAGTTCCTAAATTGGTTTTTACATAAGAATTTTTCATTAGTTTCAAATAGGCTTTCATATAAGCCCAACCTCCATCTTTTGAAATGGCTAAGAGTGGCCTAGTTTCCATCACACATTTAGGCTATCCATACCACATTGTCAGATTTATAGAGCATATATGGGCTCCATGAGCCATCTCATATGGAAACTATTATATACCAATATTAATTATAATTTCAATTCATGAGGCAATAATGGAGCTAAAGGTCTAGCTAACCTTTGTATTCTTAAGCCACCTATTCAGAGGGATTGGACACACAATCCAAACATTTATTAGCACATGCATGATTTGATAGATTCACATAGTTTGTAATGATGGAGCCAAAGGGTGAACCTTTGAATTCTTGAGCCACTTTCTAGGGAATTGAACACTCAGATCTATTCACAATATTACTCTTGATTCAACACAAACTCAACATCATCCAACACATTCCAACATCAAAATAAGTTTTATATTGGTTGACATACCTAGTGAGGTGTATTCATTCCTTTCTCTTCCTCTTACTCAACTCTTGTAAATTTTTATTTTAGATATAGCATATCTAGTAAGAACTGATCTAATTTATGTTTTCATTACATATTCACAATTCATATTGTGTTCTCTCTATGCATATCCAACATCACACAACTTCATGAGCTTCACCCTTATAGGTAGGTTTAGGTATGATTCTTATTTTTCTTTATCCTAGTAATTCACTTTGTTGCATCACTAGAATAAAGGGGGGGGGGATTGTAGCCATGTAAAATGTGAAATTTTACAACTTTAGTATGGTTAAGACACATAATCCATAGGTCTTTGTGTTATCTCACAAAAACCTTCTAGGATAATTCTTTCATTGATTCCTAGTCATCCAAATCTTTTCAAACTTAGCCCGTTTAGACCTAGATATCCCTTTTAGGCCTAGATCCATCCCCCTAGGTCTCATCCCCATAGGATAATATTACCCAAATAGGACATGTCATGCAGGAGCATCTACATACGTCTTGGTAAGACATGGTCATGATTAAATTGAAATTTGAATTTATTGTATTTTCCTCTAAAATGTTGAAATTGAGGAGTAATTGTAAAGAGATAAACGTAAAAAAAATGATTGTTGGGCTGTTGAGGAAATAAGTGAGAAATGGTTGAACTAATTTCAACCTTAGTATATTGTTACAAATTAAAAAAAAATGTACTTTGTTTTGCCTAAGCCCAAGTTTGGCGTGGAGGTTTAGAGGAGATTATTTAAAAACAAATAAAATAAGATATGCAAGTGTGGCATGAGAGGTACGTAGAAAAAGGACAGAAGGAGAATCTCTCATTCAAGGAGAGAGAAAAGAATGATTAGCAGTATGTAAAAATGCAGGTTTGTAATAAAGAGAAAATGCAAGAATCAAGTGAAGAAATATAGAGGAGAGAGAGAGCGAGGATCTCTTATTCAAGAAAAGAATAATGTAAGTGTTCTTATTTGATCAAAAGGAAAATGATGTTGATTTTGTTTATATCATCTGTAGAACTCTATTTCAGTTGTAGCAGGCCTATGTATATATATAATTGATGGCATGACATTGAAAAGATAGTCTAGTGTTTGTTCACAAGGGCAAGACAAAGATGGAAAGGGGTGGTTGTGAAGGCGTTATTGGCCTCAAAATGTTCATTGTGTTTTGAGAATGAAAATTGAACCTCAGTAATGTCTGTAATATGAATCTCATTATCTTTTAATAGATATAGTTGGTCATTATTTTTACTAGTGTATCAATATATCTGGATCATCTATTCTTCGAAATGGCTTCAGTCTACATGTAGATAGTTTTGATTCTTTCAAAATAGTATCAGAGGTGAAGGTTGCTCAGTGGACTATTCAGTGATCTATATTGTCCTGTATTGGTATAAATTGTGTATATGCTACTGCCTTTTGGTGTAGTGTTTTGTTCGTAAACCAAAGATTGTCAGACTTGTAACTCATATCCTTGTGCGTCCAGATCCCACAATTATGTTTCATGCATTTTAGTCTAGTTGAGCTTCCACAAAAGCAAATGTGTCCAACCCAATCTATGTGAAAAGTCATCACGTGTTGGCTATTGATGATTGTATGATCAAATGCGAAGTGTTTACATTTAGTTCATATCGTTTGAGGGTGCATGGTCCAGGTGCAAATATTGACACATTATGTGCAAGTCTGATAACTTTCTAGTGGACATTTGTATTCCTAGAGACCATCAGATGCAAATATTAAGAATTGATCAAGCTGTTGAAATTTATGCACATAAATTGAAGGCTCAGCAGTTAACATAGGCCCGCGAAGAGGTTCAGGTAGACAAAACTTTTGATATAGAGGTTCTTGGTTGAATTCAGGATTTTTCAAGTAAACATCAGCAATGGATCTCGAAACCTAAATAATTCCCTTCACCCACCAAATTCCATGCTTTAGAAACACAATATGTGAGTCGTCTGGATGTAAAGACTATAGCTCGTGCCTAATATCCTCAATACATGCATTATGCTCTATTGACAACTGCATTGCAATAGATTCTCCTATAGCTTTGACCAATTTTCCCATAACAACATAGGAATCCCCTAGATTGGAAATATACAAAACTCAACTGCAAACCACACCTACTAAATAACATGACCCAACTACTGCAATCTGTGGATTTGAAGGCCAAGCTCTTGTAACAACAGACATAAAACCCTCTTCTATTTCCAAAAAGGCTTTTCAAAACACATCAACAGACATTCCCTGTTGCTCTGATGCAAAACTCTGGAGGTGCTGGAATAGATGCTCATTAATATGTCGGAGGCCCCTGTTTGCAGACTAAGGATAACCCATCATTTTTGGTATCAGAGCAAGAAGCTCTTAGGATTTGTAGAGAAAAGGTATGAGTAACTTTGATATTTGATTTGAATCTATTGTGTTTGAGAAGCAAATAGGTGAAAAGGAATTTTAAACCCATTGAGGCCTGACAAGAGGAAAATAAGCCAAGGAAGGCTTAGTGAAGATCCAAGAAGAAGCTTGGATAGTTTTCCAAAAGACTAAGGTGAAATAGACTTAGGTGAGGTAAAGAATTTAGAAGAGAAGTTTGGAAAGCTCAAAAGTAAGGGAGCAAGTGAATGGTCAAGAGACAGATCCAAAGCAAGGTAAGCTAGATTTGTGATTTGTGTTTGTTGAAGTGTTGTATAAAGAGTTGCTGCAGGATGGAGAAAAGGATCAAAAGACTAGGATGCAAAAGGCCTAGGTGAGATCAAGGAGATTGTCAAAAGACCAGTCAAAGAGAAAAGGCTTGGGTGAGACAAGGGATCAAGAGACCAAGGTGGAAAAGACTTAGGTGAAGATCTCAGAAATGGAAGCATTGTTGAAGGCATTACAGAGCAGCAAGGTACATGAGAGTAACAAGAAGAAAGTAAGCATCAAAGGTATGAACAATATTGATTTTGATAAAGAAATTGCTAGTTTGAAGAGAGAGTTAGCTAAGATTAAAAATGAATATGAGTCTTGGATGCAGTTGAATAGGAAAGTGTTGGTATGGCCAATGAATAAGAGGTTGAAGTGGCCAATTGATCTCCTAATGAAGAGGAGAAGAAGGCAAAAGAAGATTACCATGAAGAGAGAAGCCCATAGAGGCAAGAAGATGAGTAGGTTGCCAAGTGAGCAACAATAGGAAGAGATTGTGAAGAAGGTTCTCATTGTGGAGAACAAGAGTAGAGAAGAAAGAAAAGATGAAGTGCCAGGAAGAGCACTTGAAAAGGTAAGAGTGTGAGTGAAGAGAACACTCATGGAGACATTATGGTCTCTTGTTTTTATTTCTGATATTGTCTTTGAGTGGGTAATTGTAGGTATGAGCAGCCTTATGAAGGTCAAGAGAAAGGCCTTGAAGAATGAAAATATTGATGCAAGAGAAGACACCAAGTACACAAGTGAATGTGTAGGAGAAAAGCAAAAGTTTGCTGCTGTTGATAAAGAACAAGAAGAAATGCATTAGTTAATGCATGAAGAAGGTGTTGAGGAACCCCTAAAAGCAAGAGAAGAGATGGAAGATGAAGATGACTTCAATGATGCCATTGAATGCCAAGAAGAGGCAAAAGAACAGCCAAGCATAAAGGAAGAAGAAAGGACAAATAATCAAGAAGCTATGCAAGTCAAATAACTAATGGAGCAGCCCATTAAGGAGGTAAAGGTGAATTCCAAAATTGAATTTCCTTATTCTTATAAGCATGAAATTGTTGATATGCATGTTAAAGAAGCAAAGAGAAAGGTGAAATTTTCAATTAACCATGGATATGTGATGCCTAAATGGTGGAAGAAGCAAACTCCCAAGCAACAGGATGATGTCAAAGAGTAGAAATTGGTTGGTAAATGGAACAAGTGTCATCCTAAAGCTATGAAGAAGGTATGGATGGCTAAAGGTGAGAAAGAAAACTTCTCAAAGAATAATGAGGTAGAGCATGAAGATATAAAGATGAAAGGTAAGTCAATTACCTGTAATGAATGGGATAGTGATGTTTTTGAATCATTTAATAATCTTTTCATGAGAAATGAAAAATGGAAAGTGGCTGTGTGGGCTAATATGCCGCAAGGAGAGAATTCCAAATGGATGGATGATGAGGAAAGGGGAGAGTATGCAGCAAATAAATACCTCATTGAAGACAAAGAAGAAACAAGATGGCTTCAAGCAGAGATTGAAGAGAGCAAAGAGACAGAAGGTAAGGATACTACAATTGTATTTGAAAAGTATATTGAGGTTGATGAAGAAGTTGACTTGTATGAAGAAACCATAGAGTGGATGAATGTATTTATAGAGAATGAAAGACAATTTGGTCCTAAATTTGATATAGGACATGAAGATTTGGATGAGCTTGTGTTGAGTAAAGAGTTGAAGAGGATAGAAGAGTTGTTGAATCCTCAAAAGGAGTTGTGTAGAGATACATATCAACATGGTGACACCATTGATAAGATGGAAAATGAATTGAGGCAAGAGCTAAGAAAGGATGAGATGAAAAATAAGGCAAGTGAAGGATAACCAATCCTTCAGGTTGATAAGCCCAAGTTTGATGAAGTGAATGAGGAGATAGATGAGAGCTCATTAAAGGAAGAAATAAGAATGTTGGAAGAGCTCTCTATTTCTTCAAGAGAGCTACATATAGGCATAAACCATGATGAGAACACTGGTGGTAAGAGTGAAGCAAGAAAAGAGGTGAAAGCAGATTTGGTCAAAGAGCAGAAGAGTGGAGGCAGGCAAGAGGCTTCATGGCCTCAATGTTTTTCTATTAAGGTTGCTTTTGATGTATTGAATGCAGGTATGGAAGATGAAAACTTTGGAGACACATATGAAGAAGAAACATGGAAGTGGAACATAACAGCTGAAAAGGAGATGAGGAGAAGGACATATCTAAAGAGGAAGAAAAGCAAGATGAAAGGCAAAGACTAGCAAAGACAAATTCAAGCGTTGACATTCACAACAAGACCTTGGGATCTAGACATATAGTAAAGACTAATGCATGGAGGCAGCATTTCATTTGAACTAAGGTACAAATTGTGTATAGAGGGAGAGTATGATGCAGGAGCATCTACATACGTCTTGGCAAGACATGGTCATGATTAAATTGAAATTTGAATTTATTGTATTTTCCTCTAAAATGTTGAAATTGAGGAGTAATTGTAAAAAGATAAACGTAAAAAAAATGTTTGTTGGGTTGTTGAGGAAATCAGGGAGAAATGGTTGAACTAATTTCAACCTTAGTATATTGTTACAAATTAAAAAAATTGTGTTTTGTTTTGCCTAAGCCCAAGTTTGGCGTGGAGGTTTAGAGGAGATTCTTTAAAAACAAACAAAATAAGATATGCAAGTGTGGCATGAGAGGTACGTAGAAGAAGGATAGAAGGAAAATCTCTCATTCAAGGAGAGAGAAAAGAATGATCAGTAGTATGTAAAAATGCAGGTTTGTAACAAAGAGAAAATGCAGGAATCAGGTGAAGAAATATAGAGGAGAGAGAGAGAGAGAGCGAGGATCTCTTATTTAAGAAGAGAATGATGTAAGTGTTCTTATTTGATCAAAAGAAAAATGATGTTTATTTTGTTTATATCATCTGTAGAACTCTTTTTCAGTTGTAACAAGCCTATGTATATATATAACCGATGGCATGACATTGAAAAGATAGTCTAGTGTTTGTTCACAAGGGCAAGACAAAGATGGAAATGGGTGGTTGTGAAGGCGTTATTGGCCTCAAAATGTTCATTGTGTTTTGAGAATGAAAATTGAACCTCAGTAATGTCTGTAATATGAATCTCATTATCTTTTAATAGAAATAGTTGGTCGTTATTTTTATTGGTGTATCAATATATTTGGATCATCTGTTCTTTGAAATGGTTTCAGTCTACATGTAGACAGTTTTGATTCTTTCAAAATAGTATCAGAGGTGAAGGTTGCTCAGTGGACTATTCAGTGATCTATGTTGGCTTGTGTTGGTATAAATTATGTCTATGCTACTGCCTTTTGGTGTAGTGTTTTGTTCGTAAACCAAAGATTGTCAGACTTGTAACTCATATCCTTGTGCGTCTAGATCCCATAGTTATGTTTCATGCATTTTTGTCTAGTTGATGTTCCACAAAAGTAAATGTGTCCAACCCAATCTATGTGAAAAGTCATCACATGTTGGTTGTTGATGATTGTATGATCAAATGCGAAGTGTTTACATTTAGTTCATATCATCTGAGGGTGCATGGTCTAGGTGCAAATATTGACACATTATGTGCAGGTCTGATAACTTTCTAGTGGACATTTTATTTTGAGAGACCCTCAGATGCAAATATTAAGAATTGATCAAGCTGTTGAAATCTATGCACATAAATTAAAGGCTCAGCACTCAACATAAGCCCGTAAAGAGGTTCATGTAGATGAAACTTTTGATATAGAGGTTCTTGGTTGAATTTAGGCTTTTTCAAGTATACGTCACCAATGGATCTAAAAACTTGAATAATTCCCTTCACCTGCCAAATTCCATGCTTTAGAAACACAATATGTGAGTCATCTAGATGTAAATACTATAGCTCGTGCCTAATATCCTCAATACATGCATTATGCTCTATTGACAACTGCATTGCAATAACTTCTCCTATAGCTTTGACCAATTTTCCCATAACAACACAGGAATCCCCTAGATTGGTAACATACAAAACTCCACTACATACCACACCTACTAAATAACACGACCCAACTACTGCAATCTGTGGATTTGAAGGCAAAGCTCTTATAACAACAGACATAAAACCCTCTTCTATTTCCAAAAAGGCTTTTTGAAGCACATCAACAGACATTCCATATTGCTTTGATGCAAAACTCTGGAGGTGTTGGAATAGATGCTCGTTAATATGTTGGAGGACCCTGTTTGCAGACTAAGGACATCCCATCATTTTTGGTATCAAAGCAAGAAGCTCTTGGGATTTTTAGAGAAAAGGTATGAGTAACTTTGATATTTGATTTGAATTTATTGTGTTTGAGAAGCAAACAGGTGAAAAGGAAGTTTAAATCCATTGAGGCTTGACAAGAGGAAAATAAGCCAAGGAAGGCTTAGTAAAGATCCAAGAAGAAGCTTAGATAGTTTACCAAAAGACTAAGGTGAAATAGACTTAGGTGAGGTAAAGAATTGAGAAGAGAAGCTTGGAAAGCTCAAAAGTAAGGGAGCAAGTGAATGGTCAAGAGACATATCCAAAGTAAGGTAAGCTGGATTTTTGATTTGTGTTTGTTGAAGTGTTGTATAAAGAGTTACTGTAGGATGGAGAAAAGGATCAAAAGACTAGGATACAAAAGGCCTAGATGAGATCAAGGAGATTGTCAAAAGACTAGTCAAGGATAAAAGGCTTGGGTGAGACAAGGGATCAAGAGACCAAGGTGGAAAAGACTTGGGTGAAGATCTCAGAAATGGAAGCATTGTTGAAGGCACTACAGAGCAGCACGGTACATGAGAGTAACAAGAAGAAAGTAAGCATCAAAGGTATGAACAATATTGAAATTGATAAAGAAATTGCTAGTTTGAAGAGACAGTTAGCTAAGATTAAAAATTAATATGAGTCTTGGATGCAGTTGAATAGGAAAGTGTGGGTATGGCCAATGAAGAAGAGGTTGAAGTGGCCAATTGATCTCCTAATGAAGAGGAGAAGAAGGCAAAATAATATTTCCATGAAGAGAGAAGCCCATAGAGGAAAGAAGATGAGTAGGTTGCCAAGTGAGCAACAAGAGGAAGAGATTGTGAAGAATGTTCTCTTTGTGGAGAACAAGAGTAGAGAAGAAAGAAAAGATGAAGTGCCTAGAAGAGCACTTGAAAAGATAAGAGTGTGGGTGAAGAGAACACTCATGGAGACATTATGGTCTCTTGTTTTTATTTCTAATATTGTCTTTGAGTGGGTAATTGTAGGTATGAGCAGCCTTATGAAGGTCAAGAGAAAGGCCTTGAAGAATGAAATGATTGATGCAAGAGAAGACACCAAGTACACAAGTGAATGTGTAGGAGAAAAGCAAAAGTTTGCTGCTATTGATAAAGAAGAAGAAGAAATGCATTGGTTAATGCATGAAGAAGGTGTTGAGGAACCCCTAAAAGTAAGAGAAGAGATGGAAGATGAAGATGACTTCCATGATACCATTGAATGCCAAGAAGAGGCAAAAGAACAGCCAAGCATAAAGGAAGAAGAAAGGATAGATAATCAAGAAGCTATGCAAGTCAAAGAACTAATGGAGCAGCCCATTAAGGAGGTAAAGGTGAATTCCAAAATTTATTTTCCTTATTCTTATAAGCATGAAATTGTTGATATGCATGTTAAAGAAGCAAAGAGAAAGGTGGATTTTTCAATTAACCATGGATATGTGATGCCTAAATGGTGGAAGAAGCAAACTCCCAAGCAACAGGAAGATGTCAAAGAGCAGAAATTGGTTGGTAAATGGAACAAGTGTCATCCTAAAGCTATGAAGAAGGTATGGATGGGTAAAGGTGAGAAAGAAAACTTCTCAAATAATAATGAGGTAGAGAATGAAGATATAAAGATGAAAGGTAAGTCAATTACTTGTAATGAATGGGATAATGATGTTTTTGAATCATTTAATAATCTTTTCATGAGAAATGAAAAATGGAAAGTGGCTGTGTGGGCTAATATGCCGCAAGGAGAGAATTCCAAATGGATGGATGATGAGGAAGGGGGAGAGTATGCAGCAAAGAAATGCCTCATTGAAGACAAAGAAGAAACAAGATGGCTTCAAGCAGAGATTGAAGAGAGCAAGGAGACAGAAGGTAAGGATACTGCAATTGTATTTGATAAGTATATTAAGGTTGATGAAGAAGTTGACTTGTATGAAGAAACCATAGAGTGGATGAATGTATTTATAGAGAATGAAAGACAATTTGGTCCTAAATTTGATATAGGACATGAATATTTGGATGAGCTTGTGTTGAGTAAAGAGTTGAAGAGGATAGAAGAGTTGTTGAATCCTCCAAAGGAGTTGTGTAGAGATACATATCAACATGGTGACACCATTGATCAGATGGAAAATGAATTGAGGCAAGAGCTAAGAAAGGATGAGATGAAAAATAAGGCAAGTGAAGGACAACCAATCCTTCAGGTTGATAAGCCCAAGTTTGATGAAGTGAATGAGGAGATAGATGAGAGCTCATTAAAGGAAGAAATAAGAATGTTGGAAGAGCTCTCTATTTCTTCAAGAGAGCTACATACAGGCATAAACCATGATGAGAACACCAGTGGTCAGAGTGAAGCAAGAAAAGAGGTGAAAGCAGATTTGGTCAAAGAGTAGAAGAGTAGAGGCAGCCAAGAGGCTTCATGGCCTCAATGTTTTTCTACTAAGGTTGCTTTTGATATATTGAATGCAGGTATGGAAGATGAAAAATTTGGAGACACATATGAAGAAGAAACATGGAAGTGGAACATAACAGCTGAAAAGGAGATGAGGAGAAGGACATATCTAAAGAGGAAGAAAAGCAAGATGAAAGGCAAAGACCAGCAAAGACAAATTCAAGCATTGACATTCACAACAAGACCTTGGTATCTAGGCATACAGTAAAGACTAATGCATGGAGGCAGCATTTCATTTGAACTAAGGTTCAAATTGTTTCTAGAGGGAGAGTATGATGCATGAGCATCTACATACGTCTTGGCAAGACATAGTCATGATTAAATTGAAATTTGAATTTATTGTATTTTCCTCTAAAATGTTGAAATTGAGGAGTAATTGTAAAAAGATAAACATAAAAAAAATGATTGTTGGGTTGTTGAGGAAATAAGGGAGAAATGTTTGAACTAATTTCAACTTTAGTATATTGTTACAAATTAAAAAAATTGTATTTTGTTTTGCCTAAGCCCAAGTTTGGCATGGACGTTTAGAGGATATTCTTTAAAAACAAACAAAATAAGATATGCAAGTGTGGCATGAGAGGTACGTAGAAGAAGGACAGAAGGAGAATCTCTCATTCAAGGAAAGAGAAAAGAATGATCAGCAGTATGTGAAAATGCAGGTTTGTAACAAAGAGAAAATGCAGGAATCGGGTGAAGAAATATAGAGGAGAGAGAGAGAGAGTGAGGATCTCTTATTCAAGAAGAGAATGATGTAAGTGTTCTTATTTGATAAAAAGCAAAATGATGTTGATTTTGTTTATATCATCTGTAGAACTCTATTTCAGTTATAGCAGGCTTGTGTATATATATAACCGATGGCGTGACATTGAAAAGGTAGTCTAGTGTTTGTTCACAAGGGCAAGACAAAGATGGAAAGGGCTAGTTGTGAAGGCGTTATTGGCCTCAAAATGTTCATTATGTTTTGAGAATGAAAATTGAACCTCAGTAATGTCTGTAATATGAATCTCATTATCTTTTAATAGAAATAGTTGGTCATTATTTTTACTGGTGTATCAATATATCTGGATCATTTGTTCTTCGAAATGGTTTCAGTCTACATGTAGACAGTTTTGATTCTCTCAAAGTAGTATCAGAGGTGAAGGTTGCTCAGTGGACTATTCAGTGATCCATGTTGGCCTGTATTGGTATAAATTGTGTCTATGCTACTACCTGTTGGTGTAGTGTTTTGTTCATAAACCAAAGATTGTCGAACTTGTAACTCATATCCTTGTGCGTCCAGATCCCACAGTTATGTTTCATGCATTTTAGTCTAGTTGAGCTTCCACAAAAGCAAATGTGTCCAACCCAATCTATGTGGAAAGTCATCACGTGTTGGCTGTTGATGATTGTATGATCAAATGTGAAGTGTTCACATTTAGTTCATATCATCTAAGGGTGCATGGTCCAGGTGCAAATATTGACACATTATGTGCATGTCTCATAACTTTCTAGTGGACATTTGTATTCCTAGAGACCATCAAATGCAAATATTAAGAATTGATCAAGATGTTGAAATTTATGCACATAAATTGAAGGCTCAGCAGTCAACACAGGCCCACAAAGAGGTTCAGGTAGATGAAACTTTTGATATAGAGGTTCTTGGTTGAATTTAGGATTTTTCAAGTATACATCACCAATGGATCTAGAAACCTGAATAATTCCCTTCACCCGCCAAATTCCATGCTTTAGAAACATAATATGTGAGTCATCTGGATGTAAAGACTATATCTCATGCCTAATATCCTTAATACATGCATTATGCTCTGTTGACAACTGCATTGCAATAACTTCTCCTATAGCTTTGACTAATTTTCCCATAACAACACAAGAATCCCCTAGATTAGCAACATACAAAACTCCACTACAAACCACACCTACTAAATAGCACGACCCAACTACTACAATTTGTGGATTTGAAGGCCAAGCTCTTGTAACAAAAGATAGAAAACCCTCTTCTGTTTCCAAAAAGGCTTTTCGAAGCACATCAACAGACATTCCCTGTTGCCCTGATGCAAAACTCTTGAGGTTTTGGAATATATGCTCATTAATATGTTGGAGGCCCCTGTTTGCAGACTAAGGACAGCCCATCAACATGAGAACTAAAACCTAGGGTGTCCTATTTTTGGTGCTATTCTCCAAGCTCATCTCTACCTTAAATAGTTATATTTTTCTAGATCTTTATCTTTTTTCCTATCAGCCTCATGCAAATTCATTTAACCCATGATCATTTTTTCCCTATAAAAGGCCATTCTAAGTCCATTTATAATGGTTGACACTCATTTACAAGAGATATTCAAGAATACAAGCAAGTACACTCGAGAACTCTTCCTCATTCTTTGCACACAACCTTCCAACATTGTTCTAAGCCTACTCAAGTCATTGCACCAGTTCGTATCTAGTTAAATCTCATCTAATTTCACATTCTAGTTTCATTGATCATACAAAACTTGTACCAAGTGCTTCAATGGGAGAACTAACTTAACTTGATCACTCTTTATATTGTTGGTATGTAGGTAGTGTGCCCACACATGGGGTGTGAGGTGTGTCTAGTGTATCCTTTACAAACTAACCCCTTCTCTCTCTTTCCCAAGTTTACATTCAAGTTAAATCACTAAGAGATCCTAAGGGTTTTGGAAGATTAATAGAGGCACATAACAAGCTATACAAGGCCCCAAACCTTGAAATTTTAGTGATAGGGTAACACAGGCATTTTGAATAGAACCCAAAAATATTTTAGCCTCAATACAAAACTAGAATAAGACTACATTGTAAGATAATATGATGTGTTAATTATAGCACTCTTATCCAATCAAGAAATGATGTTTAGAGACCTATTTATAACTATTTCTTAGTTTTACTCCAATATCAGACTTTGTCTTAGTCTATATCAACCAAAATAAGCTAAGTTCTAATCTCTCTCACTCCCTACTATATTTATAAAAGTTAAAAATATAATCTATTAACATAAATCAATAGGTTAATAAAAGCATATTTATTTACTGATTTGCATTGCTTATCCCCTTTATTATTTAGAGATATAACTCTAATATTCTAAAAAATATAAAACACAAGTTCATATATAATATAAGGAAATTGGCATTCTCCAAAGGTTCATCCCAAGGAGTACAAGTTTCTCACACCTCGGGGGATGATCCCATTGTCTCACTGAACCAATTATTCCAATTCAACGGGTGCATAGTTTGAGTGTTAAAAATTTCATCATAACCTTTAAGATAAAATTTTCAAAAAAAGATTGCATATTGAGAGGTTTTATGAATTAATGATTCTTATTTGTTTTTTTTAAGGTTAGGAGGAAGGGTATGGTTTTGTAAACATTCAAGGATGTCTTGGTATTAGGGGAGACTATAACTAATAATGATACATACCATTTCATATTTGAGAGGAAAATAGGCTCATTGTAGAAGATGTTCCACAAAAAAATTGATATTCCCTTGCATCATCTACCATTTATATAAGTGAACCTATCATCTCTATTGCATCAATGGATTTGTTGTTCGATCATGGCACTTGTTCAAATTGAATATGTTAAAATTTCTACATGAGATTATCAACCATGGATTTTTATGGGGTGAGCTTATCATCTTTAGTTTATAGATGGTTAGTGACCTGGTTTATAATTAATTTTTAGTCTTTATGAATAAGTATCTTCTTAATGTTCTACTATATAGCTAGGTGGATACCTATAACAAGGGATTCATATTTAGAAATATTATTGGTACTTTGAAATATAATATGGAAAGACCTAGGAATAATATCTCCTTAGGGTGTAACCAGTAAAATTATAACTATTAATCCATGAGTAGTGAAGGAACCATCAAAGTAAAGGGTCCATTGTGTAGACAAAAAATTTGATTTATAAATTTGTTTAGGAGTTGAGTGATCTAGATTCAAAATAGACTCATCTAAAAAATCAAATGTGAGTGGTTGAGAATATGAGATAGGATCTTATATAAGTTGATGTGAAATTACTTTGCCGTTAATGTAATTTTGATGTGTATACTCAATTTCAAACTCAATAACATTACCCATTTTGCTTGTAGACTGTAACATCTGACTTGGAAAATAAGTACTTGAGGGGATCAATGTTAGCAATGAGAATGGTTTTATTTTTTAACATGTAATGTCACAAATTATGAGCTAAAAACACCATTTTTAGGTGTGCCTTTTCAATAGGCATATAATTGTTTTTTTAATCCTTTAGTGTTTTCCTCAAGTAATAAATAACCCTTTATTTTATGTGATCATCATGTTGAGAAATAACTACCCCCAAAGCATGTTATGTGGCTGAAATGTAAAGAAGAAGTAGTTTCTTGATGTGGATAGAGCAAAAATATGAGGATTAGTTAAATAATCCTTTATATGCTCAAAATCCTTTTGAAAATTGAAATTACATAAAATTGTGGTGCATTTATTGAGGTGAGTGAAGGGTGGCATATCTCTACCAATTTAGAGATGAAGCATGTAATTGATTGAATCTTGGCTAGCAAACTATGAAGTTACTTCAAGTTATATAGAGGAGGCATGTTTAGAATGGTCTTAACCTTATATAGATCCACTTCAATGCCTTTGTGAGAGATGATAAATCCAAGTAAAATTCTATAAGTGATGCCAAATACACACTTCTTGGGATTAAGACAAACTCGATATTCCTATATTTGGTCAAATATACTCTACAAATTATTGGATGTTATGCTCTGGTTATGGATTTTATTAAAATGTCATCCACACAGTCTTCCATAATGTCATGAAAAATCATTGACATGGCATTTTGGTAGGTAGCATCAACATTTTTAGGCCAAAAGGCATTAATTGGTAGAAAAATGTTCCCCAACGAATGGTGAATTTAGTCTTGTGCTGATCTTTTTATGCTATTTTAATCTGGTTGTATCCTTAAAAACCATCCATAAGGGATAACATATTATACCCTATTATGGAATCCATAATCATATCAATTTCTCGTAAATGAATATCATCCTTTGGATAATATTTACTGATGTCATGGAAATCCATGCAAATTTTAATCTCAACTAGCTTCTTACTTAGTGGGACTATGATGTAAATGCACTATAAATAATCTATGGTTTGGATAAAAGTTTCTACCAAAATTTTCTCTAATTCATTTTTTACTAGAACTAATATATGAATATGAATCTTTCTCAATTTTTATTTGATAGGTTTAATGTCTAGGTGGATGATAATATGATGTATCACTAAGGATGAATATAAAATTGGTATGTCCAAATAAGACCAAGAAAATATGTAGATAAATTATTGAAGAATTATAAGATGATATCATGCTCTTGTGTCATGAGAGATGCCCCCAATTGAATGATATTTTGGTTTTATTTAGTCATAAAGTTAATTTTTGTTGTGTTTTCCATGAGGAATGTGGAAACATCATCTAGAATGTTAGGAATGGAATTACATTAATATTCTCTATCTGATTATGAGTTATATAGGTCATCCATGTAAGAGGAATCAAAGTCATTCATTTGTGGCTAAGGCCACTTAGAGAAAACATTAGGATGATTTTGAACTAATAATTTAGAGATTTGATATTATTCTAAAAAGATGATTTTAGAGCCACATGAAATAATTTGCCTAGATTAACTCTGAACATTTTTTGAAGAAAGGTTAACTCCCTCATCCAAGGGTAGTTGAGACATATTTTCACCCATAGACTATTCTTTTTATTTTAGTCTTTCCTTGGTCTATAAATGACTTAGAGAGGTTTTCACTTAGGGACCTTGATGTTTTATTTGATATTTTGTGACAAAAATAATTCATGTATTTCGTAAAATAAGTGGCAAGGTCAAGTGTGAAGGTAAAGCCTTGTTTGTGATCATCATTGGGAAAATTTCCCCCTAAGGATGAAAAATTATACAAGTGATTATTCATTATCAAATTCATTCAATGGTATGTTAGACTATTGTCAATCCAAATCAATCAATTAGGGGAAATGGATGATAAAAAGAGAAGAGGAAGGAATGGTAGTAATAGTGAAAATGACATGTTCATTAAAGAGATTGGTAGTGGATAACTCATCGTAAACATTATGATAGGACTTTTCATCACTGTTAGTATTATTTGTGTTAGTTGATAAGGATGAGTCACTCTTGAGATGTAAGGGGTTACCTCTAGGTGGTATATATCCAAAACCTTGAAGCACTTTGTGATTTATTATCAGAGGTGGCTCAATGATGCCTTTTTCTTGTGGCCCTAAACCTTTGCCTTTGTATCCTTTATTATTCATGATCTTATTGACTTTTGGATATTTTAGATGCCAAAAACAATAAGAAAATCCATCTGTCACTATATAACCATTGATCCTTTGAATGTTTGATTGGATAAGGGTGTTTTTCTATAAATGTAATAGGGTCCTTTGTCATTGATCAACTTTATTGTGCCATTTTATGTTGGTCCTACCATAGAACTTGGGTGATGTGTGAAACTTGGCTATGTGAAAGGTATTTCTTATCTGATAATCATCCATACTTTTTCCTTTATGGTAAAGTAGGGAGAAATTAGAAGAGTGAAATAAGTGGGTGCAAGAGTATTAGGGTCAATACAATTATATTTAGGAGAATTTATAACCACCCACTTAACCTTTTTGAGGATATGACCCACCCTAAAAGTTAGATTCAAGGTGATTACAATACTCATATGGCTACAAATAACCATGAATACTAACATGCATCTCCAAATGTAAGAATTTAAAACATTGGTGAAGGAAGAAGGAAATACATGTAATTTGTGTATCCAACATCACCCAAGAGTAGTTCATATTAAAATTATAGGTATATGACATGGCACTAGGTGTCTTTGTTGATTATCCAATAATGATCGGTACATAAATTATCTGAGAGGACTCTCTCTTGATATTTTTGGATGCCCTGATTGTAATGGTATATGGTATAATGTATTTTTATTTGCAACACAAGTTATTAAAAATATTCCAATAGGATATAATAGAACTAGATCCATTGTCTATAAGGCCTCACTTTACAATGTTATGAAATGATGTCTTTGATATAAATAAGACTATTGTGATGTGAGTCAAAGGGCAATATATTACTTGCGTTTAAGGTTGAATATTATCCTAGGGATAAATGCCCCATAAGTGATTGGAATTTATCATGATAAATATCAGTTGGAACCTTGCATTGGATTAAAAGGTTTAATAGTATATCTTTGTGAACATTGGATTTATAGAGTTCTATAATGGAAATATGCATAGGAATTTTGGTCAATTATTTTTCAAGATTATATAACTTTTATTTAGAATAAGGAAATGGTTTAGGTTTTGAAGATAATTGATTAGGAATAGGATCATTGGAAGGAGTTATTGTATTAGGAAGAATAACCTTTAACAATCAAGTTTTAATTGCACAATATCAAGGTAAAGGAGAAATACTATAATCAGTGGAATTGGGATTAGGTCTTGAAATGCTAACCTAATTAAGCTAATCAATAGTGTTGCTAGTTTGATTCAAATTCAAGTTAATTATAAATGAAGGAGGAGGTCCCAAAATAGAAATGGAATAACTATTGGTGTTTTAATAGGAGAGAGAGAGAGAGAGTTAACCTAAATAGTGGCCATTTGACTACTTGTAATATGACTAATAATGTTGTTATAGTCAAAGGGTACACTATGATAAGTGACTTGATTGAATTAGTTATTTTGATCTTAGATTTAGATGCTTTTAGTTCTATCCATGATTCTAATTTTTGATCTGGTTATGATGATGTTATGGAGGATGTTGTTATAGATCAATATATTGGTGTTAAGGAAATGGATTCTGATAAGTACCTATATTTTGATTGGAGATTGAAGCACCATTATTCATCTCAATATTCCATGGTCTATTACATCCTAAATGTAATGTTCTACCCACACACACCTTTGAAGATGATGTCATTTAACCCTATGATATTCATATTATTTATCATCTCTATGCCTAATGGATTTTATCTAGATTTGTGGAAAGGTTTGAGTAGTTGATCAAATAACCATGTTTATGGTAACTAATTTATGGAATATCACTTCAAGGGGTTATCCAAGGTCTTATATATGTCTTATCCTATTCTAGTTCCTTTAGGGGATCTATAATTTCAAAGTGAGTGGTTATGAGGAATAATTATTTTATACATGTGGTATTTACACCATATGTATGTGTCTTGATTCTATTACTCCATCACCCATAACATTTTTATTCTAATTGAAAGAGTTTGGATTTTCATGAATAATAGCTTGGATTGGTACTGAAGGACATGCTTAGTTTTGTGAGTATATCTTAATGTTACCCTTATCAATGAGTTATTTCTCAATTTTTACTCCTTTTTCAGTGATTTCATCGAATGTTGTGGCAGATTATAGTCTAAGACTATGTAATAAGTCACCTTGTGAGTTTTTAAAATACCTACCAACTACTTGCCTAAAAATGTATGAGGAATTTGAATAACTAAATCTCCCCATATTTATAGATATGTAGATAACATTTATCCCCCCCTTGTTTGGTATTACAAAAATCAACCATAGTTATTTCATGATTCTCATTTTAGGTGAAATGTTTCATAAAATTATTAGATAACTCATAAAATTATTTTAATAATCCCTTATGAAGGTGCATGAACCATTCTAACACATGCCTATCTAATGTTTTGGGTATTAAGTGCATCAAATAAATATCACTATAAGTCAATTCTTGGCAAGAAAAAATAAATCCTTTGAATGCTCTCGAGGATATCCCTTACCCATATACTTTTCAAAATTAGGAATCTCAAAATGATGTGGGTAATGGATTTGGAAGTAACTCATATCAAAACGATAAGAACAAATTTTTGGATGGTGGAGCTTGATCTTATTTTAATGCCCAATTCTTGATAGGGGGTATGGGGGGGCAACGTCCCCCCACTATGGTCATCATGGGGGTCTAGGGGGAATGAATTTTTTTAAAAATAAAATGTAAAATATTTTAATTTTGATATAAATCTAGATCATTCATGATTAGGTTGCATATCTAATGGTAGATATTATGTTTGTGCATTTTTCCCCTAATATGTAACCCTCATTTGATATGAGGGCATTATAATTATGGTGGCACATTGTATGTGAGTGAAGAGGATATTGCAGTGGTTATATTGGATGTTTTTTACCTTCATTTGTTGGACTAAATAATAAGAAGGTTTCACTATTTCTATGTGGACATAGTCCATATTGGGTGAACCACATTAAATTTATGTCTATATTCTATTTTGTTTTTTGTATTTTATTTCTATCTTTAATTCATTAATATTTATTTATGCTATGTATTCCTAAAAAATGGTATTAGATCCAAGAGTTTATTTGGAAGATAAACCCATAGGAAAAGATGGTTCCTGGTTCAAGTGGGAGAAATGGTAGAGGAAGGCAAGTTTAAGGTTGAAAAGTTTAGTAGCCAAAACTACCAATTATGGAAGATGTAAATGGAGGATTATCTATATCATAAGGATGTTTCCCTACCATTGGGTGGAATACAAAAAAAATTGACAATAATGAAGGATGAATATTGGGAGGTTCTTGACAGAAAGTAACTAGGAACAATACGGTTATGCTTGGCAGCATTGATGGCCTTCAATATTTCAAAATAAAAGACAATAGAAAATGTGATAAAGGCATTGGATAGAGTGTATAGAATTTAAAAAGGTATTTATTATTAAGAATTTATTTAATTTATAAATTTAGAAGGTGGGTCTATTACTGATCATTTAAATGAATTTAACATAGTCACAAATTAGTTAACCTTTGTAGGAGTAAATTTCCATGATGAGGTTAGGGATATTTTGATTCTATGCTCATTTTAAAAAGAATGTAATGGCTTGGTCATGGATATGAGTAATTCTATATCTATTTCAAACACTTTAAAGTTTGATGATATTATTGGTGTTATTCTTTATTGAGGAAATGTGACAAAAAATCATAGGTGAGACATCAAGTAATGTTTTGAATATGGATAATAGGGGAAGACAAAAGGATAGAGAAAAGGGTCCAAGGAATCATGGTAATTATAAGAAGGGTAGATCCAAATCCAGTGGAATGTTGGTGTGCTATATTTGTAAGAAGAAAGGACACCTAAAGAAAGATTGTTGGTTTTGAAAAGGAAAACAAGGAGATGTACAACAAGATAAAAATTAGGAAGAAAATGTAGTGGGTGATGTGTTACAAGATGCTTTAATCCTTTATTTAAATAAAATTAATGATTTTTGGGTGTTATATTGAGGGGCTTGGTTTCATGTTACACCCCATAATAAATATTTTCAAGACTATGTTCAAGGTGATTTTGGATAGGTTTATTTGGGTGATGGTGAACCCTATAAAATTCTAGGAAAGGGTAAGATATAGATAAAATTATAGAATTGAAACCAATGGTTTCTAAAATAGGTGAGGCATGTTATTGAGTTGAGAAGAAATCTGATTTTAGTAGGGAAGTTAGGAAGTGAGGGATAAATAGTTACATTTGTAAAAAAATCATGAAAGATTACTAAAGGATCACTGGTAATAGAAAAAGGAGAGAAGGTAGGTACATTATATTTATCTAATGGTAATGTTGACTCTTCTATTTCTTTAGATTCTATATAAGTGGATACAAAATTATGGAATCACAAACTTAGGCACATGAGTGAGAAGGGGATGTAAGTTATCCAATCAAAGAAACTGTTTCTAAATTTAAAGAAGGTGGATTTAGAATTATATGAGCATTGTGTGTATGGAAAATAGAAGAGAGTTAGATTTATTAGAGTTGAGAAGATAAAGAAAGATGAAAAGTTAGAACTTATGCATATAGATGTATGGGGACTGGCTCAAGTATAATCCCTTGGTGGATCTTCTTATTATGTTAATTTTATTGATGATACACTAGAAAAACTTGGGTTTATTTCATACAAAAAAAAATAATATTTATTATTATTTTAATAAATGGAAAGCTTTGGTTGAGAATGAGATAGGAAATAAGTTGAAGTGTGTCAGCTTAGATAATGGAGGTGGATACTATAGTAATTAATTTGATAATTACTATTCATCCCATGGGATTTGTATAAAGAAGATGGTTCCAAAAACACCACAAAAAAATGGTGTGTCAGAAAGGATGAATAGGATAATCATGGAACATGCAAGGAGCATGGTATTACATGTACGGTTTCCCTTATAGTTTTGGGTAGATGATATGACCACTACTATTTATTTAATAAATAGAGGGCCTTCAATTCCTTTGGATGGTGGCATTTTATAAAAAAACATGGATAGGTAAAAAGGTTGATTATTCATTTTTAAATACTTTTGGTTGTGAAGCATTTGTCCATATTGATAAAGAAAATATAACCAAGATTGAAGCAAAATCCAAGAAATGTAATTTTATTAGATATGAAGTTAATGATTTTGGTTACTGTTTATGAGATTTTGAAAAACTCAAAATCATTAGGAGTAGAGATGTGATCTTTAATGAGAATGTCATGTACATAGATCAATTTTAGGGAAAGAAACAAGAAAAGCCAAATACTGAGTATGTAGTACTTGATGAAATCACTAGAAAAAAATTCCAAAAGTGTCAAAAATTAGAATGTGAAAAAAATAGAACAAGTACCTCAAACTCCTAAAAGTGTAGTTAGAAAATATACCAGAGTAAGTAGACTCCTTAAATGATACTCTCCTTCACTATATTATTTATTATTGATTGATGGTGGTAAGATATAAATCTATGAAGAAACAATGTAGGTAGAAATCAGAAAGAAGTGGGAGTAATGCATGAAAGAGGAGATGGACCCTTGGAACATAACCAAACTTGGGATTTGGTTCAGTTATCTATAGGTAAAAGAGAATTGTAGAATAAATGGGTTTATAGGTTAAAGTAAGAAGATGGAGGTAAAAAGAGGTATAAGGCTAGACTTGTTGTAAAGGGGTTTGCACAAAAGAAAGGTATTGATTTTGATGAAATATTTTCTCTAGTTGTAAAAATAACTTCCATAAGAACTATTATAAGTTTAGTAGTAGTAGAATCTTTTCACCTTGAAAAATTAGATGTGAATATTTCTTTCCTTCATGGTGATTTGGAGGAGCAAATATATATGGAGTAGCCAAAGGGATACAAAGTAAAAGGTAAGGAAAAAATGGTGTGTAGGTTGAAAAAGAGTTTTTGTGATCTAAAGTAAGATATAAGACAGTGGTATTTGAAATTTTACATGTTTATGATACAAAAATGTTATAGTAGATGTCATTCTAACCACTATGTCTATTTTAATAGATTAGATAATGGCAGCTATATTATCTTGTTATTGTATGTAGATGACTTGCTTGTTGTAGGGTCTAACATGTAGGATATAAATGATCTCAAAATAAAATTAGCAAATATATTTTCAATGAATGATTTGGTTGCTAAAAATCAAATCCTTGGTATGAGAATAACAAGTGATAGGAAAAATAGAAAATTGACATTGTCTCAAGAAGAGTACATCAATAAGGTGTTAGTCAGGTTCAATATGCAAGATGCAAAACATGTGTATACCTTTAGGAGGGAAATTTAGAATAATAAAGGAACAATGACCTAAATTTTAGGAAAAATCAATTACATGTATTACATATGCTTCTACAATTGGAATTTTAATGTATGATATGGTGTGCACTAGACTACATATTGCTCATGTAGTGGGAATTGTCAATAGTTTTATGAATAATACAAGAAAGGAGTACTGGGATGTATTCAATTAGATTCTCAGGTACTTAAGAGGGACCACTAATAGATTATTGTGCTATGAAGGTTCAAATGTTATCTTATAGGGATATGTTGATGAAGACATGGATGGACATTTAGATTGAAGGAGGAGCACCACAAGTTATGTTATCACTATTGGCGATACAATAATTAGTTGGATTTCAAAATTGTAGAGTATAGTTGCTTTATTAACTAAAGAGGTAGAGTATGTTGTAGCTAAAAAATCTAGCAATGAGATGATATAGATTCAATGGTCTATTGAAGGGTTGATGCAGAAGTAGGAAAATTGTAGATTATATAATGATAGCTAGAGTATGATTAATTTATCAAAAGACTCAGTATTCCACTCAATAACCAAACATTTACAACTCAGGTATCACTTCATTCATTTAGTTTTAGAGGATGGTCAATTAAAGTTGGAAAAGATCCATATGATTCAAAATCATACTCAATAAGTATTCATGGATAACAAGGAAGATGAAAAACATTCCAAGGTCAAAGTTCAAATAAAAGTCCAAGGAAGAGTTGTAGCGATGGAGTTGTAGCAATCAATCTCCAAGTGGAAGATTGTTGGATGGCAGATCTTGATATTATTTTAATGCCTAAAACCTAATAGGGGGTGTGTGTGTGTGGGGGGGGGGGACGGGGACTCCCCCCCACTATGGTCACAATGGGGGTCTTTAGGGGTAGATATTTTGTTAAAAATTCACTATAAAATATTGTAATTTCATAGTAAATTTAGACCATTCACTATTAGGTTTCAGATCTAATGGTAGGAATTATGTTTATGCATTTTTTTCCTAATATGTAACCCTTTTTTGATATGAGGGAATTATAATTACAGTGGTACATTGTATGTGAGTGAAGAGGATATTGCATTGGTTGTATTCTAAGTTTTTTCCCTTCATTTTTTGGACTGAATAATAAGAAGGATTGGTTATTTTTGTGTGAATATAGCCCATATTGGGTGAACCATATTAAATCTATGCCTATCTTCTATTGTGTTTTTTTGCATTTTATTTAAGTCTTTAATTCATTAATATTTCTCTATGTTCTATATTCCTAACACAAATATCATCTAGTTTAAACTTCTGTCCTTATTTCCCTGCTTGTATCCCCAAAACCATCTCTTTTAGTTCTTGGAACTCTTGGGAAGTGGGAGCATTGGGAGATTGAGAAATAAATGAGGGATGAACATGTTTGGGATACATATGTTTATTTGGAATGATATAAGTATGGATAGTAAACCTATTTACTTTATGATTTATGATATAAACTCTATGACTAGGGTCTTGGATTGAAAGAAACTATTGGCTAGGTGGTGAAAGGTTTTATTAAGTAGGGTAGGGAACTTGTTCAGTATGAAAAGTTATATATTATTGATTCAAAAGAATTGTTATGAAGTGGGAGTGATTTATTATTATATAAAAGAGTGACATGTTGATTTTAAAAATCAATGTGCTAAGTTGAGGAAGTAAGTTGTTTATTATAAGAAAGAGGTTGGATATGTTGCTAATTAAAAGTAACCATTTCTTGGGTGGGAGTAAAATTTCATTGACCTATTAACTATTGTTGGGGATTAGTGACCACCTTTTTGAGGTGTTGAATTAAAAACTTATTTTTATCGGTTGGATGAATTTTGTTTTTTATATTAGGTAGAATACTTTGAATGATATAACAAACTCTTTGAGAAATAGGTGGAATGTTTTAATAAATTTAAGATGTGCTTTATAAAGTATAAGGCATTCCCAAAGAATATGGTAGGGTTTATTTGGTATTAGGAGGAATATTGGTTGACAAATCATTGCTAGAAGGAATATTTTCTAATTGGATTAGAATTGGTGGATCCTCTTGAATTTTATCTATAAGTGATAGGTATTGTTAAATAGATAATGGTTATAGCCATGGTTGACACAATGGTTATAATTATGACTAAAAAATAGCCATGGAGGCTATGAAATTAACAATATTAACCAATACTTGGCTCACTTCATGGAGTTGAGTGGTCATGTATTTGGCTTATGTATGTGGGTCAATAAGTTATCCTTTACCTTTGTTGAATATGATAAAAGCTCAGTTCTAAAACATAGATGGAATTTAACTAGAACTGGCTTTATGTGGTAAATTTAAAGTGTTTTTTAGTCTAAGGGCATCCATTTTTGGATCCCTTACCAAATAATACAAGTCTCTAAATGAAAACTTACGTGGAATTTTATCACTATGTTCTAAAAACAAATAAGTTATTCATCCTTGTTTTCATAATAATGGTGAGTAAATTGTGTTGAGTTTTTGCACTATGTATAGTCAATTCATAATCGATTTGATAATTTAGGTCTTCTAGATCTTCATCATACATGAATGAGTGATGAGCTACTTCCTACTAAAAAAAAGAGTTATACATAAATCCACTTTGGGTATACCTTGACATGAATGTTGAATGAAAGGGGTTAAATTTAAATAAGTTGACCAAGGTTAAATGTTTGGTTGATGTAGATTTGATCAAATGGGGGTTAATATAGGGTATATTGACTTGATTTAACAAATAAGGTTGACTCATTTTTAAAGATGAGTCAAATGTGTATAAATAGAAAGAAGGTTGGCCCAAGTTAAATTGACCTAAGTTAATTAAAAGGTTGACTCAAGGTTAAATGAGAGATTGGATTTGGAAATTTGTGTATTTTTTTAAAATTGGATTCAAATGATAATTGGGATTTGTTTGAGGAAGGTTAAGATAACCAAAATTTAGTAGTGTGATTCTTTGAGAAAGGATGAGACTTGACCTAAAAAATTAGGTAGAGTTTCATCTTAGTGTCAATGTGTATTAAAAAAATAAGATTTGGACACAACTTATTTAGACTTGATTTTGGTTTGTTTAAAATTAATTCTTGGTTTCAAACATAAAAATCATGTGGTATGCACAAGGAGGTTTAATACATAAGAACATAAGTCCTACTTTAAACATATATCATAAATCACAAAAAGGTATAAAACTAAGAAAAAGGTCTTGAACAAATTTTAGGCCTTCCTTGAAAAATTATTATTTAGAACTCTTAGATATGGATCAATATTTTAGAGCACTAACTATGGAGGATTCCATGATTCCCATAAACCACTAAGCCTAGTTTTAAGTATTGCATTGAAAGTGACTACATGTGTTGGAGATTTTATATTATGATGTCATGGTGGTGTCATGGATATGTTATGGTGAGTGGATGAAGTTATTTTATAGCCTAAGTGATAATGACAAAGCATGCAATGTGCTTGATCTAGTGTTTTTTATATACGGTTGGTTAATATTTAGTACTGACATGGATAGAGAGGACCAAGGTTGAATATGATGGTTTTAGCATGTGAAAGAGTTCCCTAAGATGTTATATATGCTTGCAAAGCTTGTATGCATAATTGGAATTCATCTGGTTGATCATAGTTCTCATCTAGGAACTTTGGGTCTAGTGCTAGAAAATCTAAGTTGGTAGTTTGATGACATCAAAATTACCACATGGGAATGAGTCAAGGGGGTTTGGTGATATGTTTATGATCACAGTAGTCCCTAGTTGTTATGTTCTATATCTCAAGTGATGCATTAAAGCGTGGTCAAAGATATGAGGGTCCAACATTGGATTCTTAGTCATAATTCATTATTTTCCCATACTTAGCCAAATTTGCAGATTGGCCAAAAAAAACTAAGTGTGTCGATGAGGTTAGCATTCACACATGTGAAGGTGTCAGGATAAAATGATCATATGGGTTTGCTCATTTTTATGCACAATTTATTTGTGATAAAATTAAGATCATGTATTGAATCATGTAAAAAGTTATAGATGCTCAAATTTGGCCTCTCAAGAAGGTTTTGACATGGTTGGTTCTGTGACATAAGCTTTTTGAGAAGGCAATTTAATGGTGCTATATCTTACACATGTAAGAGTTTTAAGAGTTATGTGTCACATAGTTGGATTATCCTATGTGAGGAGATAATCTGGTCCAAGTTTGAGATCATATGAGTAAGCACATAAGAAGTTATTAAGGTGAAAAAATGGCTACTCAAGCATATTGAATGGGATCCCATACTTGGTCATTTTCTAATGTGTTAGATCTTGAGCAAGATCAATAGTGTGCATGGCTTCAAGAAGTCAGCTTATAGGGAGATGAGGATAGGGTCATGATGTTTAATGACTAATAAAATGTATAGGATAAGGATCTAATGGTGAGTGAGAATTTTCATATAGATTGATAGAATGGTGAACATTGATCATTATTGATTTGGTTAATCCACATAGATCAATAGAGCATATGGAGTCAACATTTTGAGATTACACAAGATGAGGTCAAAGTAATAAAATTTAACATTTGAGCATTAGTGCCTATGCATTAAAGACCAATCAAGATCAAATGAAGCATATTGTATTTGAGTTGAGAGTTCACGAGATTCAAGCATTGTGTTTGAAGGTTAACTATGACCATTTGTATTTTAATTTTTTAATTTACAAAGGAAAAAACTAGTGTTTAGTTTTTGGACAATATCTTTTGATAGAATATGAATTTTATCATTTATTAAAAAAAAGTGGTAGAGGAATATAAGGTTCATCTAGTTATATGGATTTGAAGATTTAGAAGTGAGTACAGTCAAAGATATTGAGACTAGAAGTTGGTTATGTTCATGTTTATTCTGTAAGTGACCTGAGAAGGATATTCAAGCTTGTATTGATGTTGTTTCGATGTATCATTATGAATTATATATTATGGAGTATTTTAGACTCCATAAGGATGATTTAGGTGTATTTTGGATGTGTGATCAATCTATCTTAAGTATGGATAATTCTTAACAAGTTGTTTGTGTATTCATTCATGGTGACTGTGTGCATCATGTCAGTATTTGAGTTGTTTGAGCATATGTAGAGATGAGATAAGTTGAATTTGATCATTTGAGGATGTTTAAGGGGACATAAGGAGTGCACCCATGTATTTGAAAGTGGTCATGTGCAATTTTTTTTCTCAATGGAGTGCTAAAGGAGTGAATGGGTTCACATGAGACCTATAAGGGCTATAAGGGCCTTATTAAAAGGTGTAGTTCCTTAAGGGTGACCCATAGATGCTATGATAGACCTATGAATATTGTATTGAGCCATGTATTTATGTGACAAATGCCTTAATGGCTAAGTCATGCCTAATTTTTGATCAAGGTGATGATTATCAAGATTGCTCTATTAATAATGAAATCAAAAATGGTGATTTTGAGACTTGCATGAGAGACTAAGGAGTGATTGGAGAGAGTCTTGTGTGTGCTTTATGGATTGAATGAGGGGTAAAGTTACCTCAAGATGAGTTGAAGATAAAAATATATTGAGGACTAATTATATGACTTGTTGGTCATAATTTTATTAACAAAATAGTGCTCTTATAAATTGAGTGTGAGTGAAGGAGAAGAGTGATTAGCAAAGGTCCATCATCAAGTTTTGTTGATATCATTTTATAGGTGGATGAATTCATATGTTTTATTATGGTATCTCATCATCTAAGGTGGTTGTAATCTCCTTAAAAGGTGAAACTTGATAAAAGGTCTAGTTGCTATTGCAACTCAGCTAGATAGGTGTGGTAGCACCTTATGGGATTAGAATCTCACTAAATAGGGATTATAGTTCATTGATCATTTGTATATGTTATAAATTGGATATTTTTATTATAGGATAATAGTCCAATTTTAGGTTCCATTGGGTTTTCTCCCCTAAGAGGGTTTCCCACATACGTCATGTGTTATGTGGTTGATATTTTCTCTCTTGATCATTGTTATGAATGTTGTATATGATTCATGAATGCTTGTGGTATCTGATTAAGTATTTGTAAAGATCAAAATTGAATTTGGATTATTTGGGTTCTCTATTTCACCCCCCCTCTCAACAATTATACCTCTAACAATTGGTATCAGAGCCAGTCCTTTGGTAAAGGCTTAATATCTTGAAGGTGATCAAAGGTACAATGGTTGAAAAAAAGGTTATGGCTTGGCTTAAATACAATCTAGTTGTTTCTTTATCAAAAGTTAATAATGTAGTGTAAATTATAGGAGAAACTATTAAGAATCTATAGACCATAATGAATACAAGTCTTAATCAAAGGATGGAACAATGTGAAAATAAGGTCTTGAATTCCCCAGATGTGCTCTTATCCAAAGATAGAAAGGATTTTAAATATATCAAAAGGATCAAGAATGAAAATCCTTTAAGAGGCAATTTTCAAGAGAAAAGAGTATCAAACATGAACAAAGTCTTTAATGGGTATTGCTTCACCTTTGATCAACTTGGTCATAGATATAAGGATTGTGATCTCTCTCTAAAGATCAAAAGGATATTATATGTTATAGTTATAACCAATAAGGTCACATATCCAAGAACTGAAATAGATCCTTTTATAAAAAGGATATATAAGTCATTGACACTATTAAATGGTCTAGAGAGACCAAGTCTAATGAATAAAAATCCAAGAAGATCACAAAAGGAAGAGTCATTATTTATTCAAGCAGCTTTTTACACTCAAGAAGATGAGAAAAATATATGGTTCATAGATAGTGAATGCTCAAATCATATGAGAGGATACAAGAGCAAGTTTATCCCTCTCAAAAAATACCAACCTAGGTGAAGTTATATTTGGTGACAACAAGTCTTCTAACATAGTTGGAAAAGGTAATGTAAGTTTGGACAGTGGTCATACTAGGACTGAGAATGTCTTATATGTTGAAGGTTTACAACATAACCTGTCAAGTGTGAAGCCAAATATGTAAGCAATGAAATTTTGTTAATTTTTATGATGATGTATGTGAAATAATAAAGGAAAAATCCAATAGTTTAATTTAAAATATTCATAAAATAGATAACAACATGTATATATTCCATGAATCCAAGAAGGAATAGTGATTAATAAGTCAATTGGAAAAAAGATGGCTTTGGAATAGGAGGCTTGGACATATAAATTTTGATAATATGATAAAAATTACTTCAAAAGGGTTGGTAAGGCATATATCCAAGATTTATAAGATTCATTATTCTCTTTGCAAGGCATGTCTTCATGGGAAGCAAACCAAGAGGAGATACAAGAACAAGGAATTCTCCACTATAGAATCATTAGAGTTGATCGACACTAATCTATGTGGACCTATGAGAACTCAAAGTATTCAAGGTAATAGTTACTTCATACTTCTCATTGATTATTTTACTAGGATGACTTGGATATTCTCTCTTGAAGAAAAATCTGAAGATTTTGAAAAAATTGTGGCATGTAAACCTCTTGTGGAAAATGATAAAGGTTTAAATATTAAGTGTGTGAGATTATATAAAGGAGGTGAGTTTTGGTCTTATAAGTTCAATGATTTATATGATAAACATGGGATAAGAAGATAATACTCTATCATTAGAACACCATAACAGAATAGTGTGGTTGAAAGGAAGAATATGACTATGGTTGAGATGGGTAGAACCATGCTCATGCTTCAAGATGCAAAAATATCATATGGCTATTGGGAAGATGCAACCAATACTTTTTTGTACATCCCAAATAGATTTCAAATTAGAGGAAATGGTAATAAGACACCTTATGAGTTATGGAAGAATAGAGTGGATAATGTTAAACATTTGAGATTATTTGGGAACAAGTACTTCATCAAAAGAGATGAAGATAATCTTGGAAAATTTGATTTAGGATATAATGAGGGAATCTTCTTATAATATTTTTATATCATTACTACCTATATATGTTTCAAAAAGAGACATCACAAGATTTTTGAAAGTCTAAATGTAAGATTAGATGAGACAAGTAGAGTCAAGAAGCCAAAATTGTAGGTAAGTGACTCAACTAAGATATTGTTGTAAATAATTATAAGTTATCTATTCAAATGAATTATGAATATTAAGAGGTGGAAGAAAGACAAGATACTAAATCTCTATACATAATAATTTATAAATATCATCTAATCTCTCATATTATTAGAAATGTTGGTGTAAGGTTGCAGACTGGAAGGAGAATATTGATCAATCAAAACCAACAAGACTCAGCTTTGTTATCCATGAGTGAACCCAAAAATTTTATGAAATCTAAAAAATATTAAAGTTATAATGATGCAACGGATGAATAAATTGATCAAATAGAAAGGAATGAAACATGGGACTTATTTCCTAGACCAAAAGATAAAAATGTGATAGGTGCCAAATGGGTTTTCAAAAACAAGATGAATGAGAAAGGAGAAGTCATAAAAAACAAGGTTATATTGGTGTGTAAAGGATAATCTTAGGTTGAAGAAATAGATTTTGATGAGACTTTTGCTCCTATGGAAAGGATGGAAACAATTAGAATATTTTTAGCTTATGTAAGTTTAAAAGGTTTAAAGGTATATCAAATGGATTTGAAATTTTCATTATTGAACATCAGATTAGAAGAAGTCTACATTGAGTTACCTAAAGGATATTTCATGCCAAGTAATCAAGATTTTGTGTGTAAATTGAAGAAGGATCTATATGGTCTTAAGCAAGCTCTTAGAGATTGGTATGATAGGCTAGATAAGCATCTTTTGAGTCAAGGATTTAAAAAGTTGTATCTAATAGTAATATATACATTAAGATAGAAGGATATCATCAATTTATATTTGTTGTATATGTTGATGACATAGTTATTAGATTTGACAATGATAAAATGAGTAGAGATTTTATAGATACTATGAAGATTGAGTTTGAAATGTCAATGATGGGAGAACTATCTTAATTTTTAAGATTATAGATTAATCAACTTGATGTAAGAATTTGCATTTCTCAAGATAAATACATCAAGGATATGATAAAGAAGTTTGACATGATGGAGTGTAAGCCAATGGGTACTCCAATGATCACAAGATATAAGTTAAGGAAACTAAATGACTCAATAAAAATTGAATAAACTTTGTATAGATCCATGATTGGAAGTCTTTTATACTCTACTACATCTAAGCCTAACATCATGTAAGAAAGAGGTCTTATAGGAAGGTTTTAAGTTGATCCTAGAGAATATCACTTGAAATTAGTCAAAAGGATCTTAATATATCTCAAAGCCACCATAGACTATGGATTATGGTATCCCAGGGGTAAAGAATTCTCTTTGAAATAATATATTGATGTTGACTGGGTAGGTTGTGTGGATGATAGGAGGATTACCAGTGGTGGGGTCTTCTTTATGAGATAATGTTTGGTGTATTGGATAAGCAAGAAGTAAGCCTTAGTGTATCTATCAACTATAGAAGTTGAGTATATAATATTTGCCTCTTATTTCACATAAGTCATGTAGATGAAACAAACTTTGTAGGATTACAATGTAAGACAAAATGGACCTTGTCCTATTTTTTGTTAAAATAATAGTGAAATTATCATCTAAAAGAATTCCATTATGCACTAAAAAATTAAGCACATTCATATTAGATATCATTACTTGAGAGAAAAAGTGATTAATCAATGTGTCAAATTGGAGCATGTGCCTACAAAATAGAATCTTGTATATATTATGACAAAGCCATTATCAAAAGCTACTTTTTAGTATCTAAGATAGAGCTTGGGTGTCATTTATTTCTCTATGAATTAATAGAAGGTGTTTATTTAAGGGGGAGGAACATATTCATAAGACTTGCTCCAGAGGTTTGTGAAGGAGTTATAGTACAAAGTTAGAAAAGGTGGTTCCAAGTGGCTTAGTAAGATTGATGCAAATGTCAAGAAGTGTTTGGTGCTCAGAAATGTCTATGTGTGATGGGTTTCTAGGTATGTAAGAAGTTTTAGAGATGTATGCTAACCAGAAGGAGGTTTGTTGACCCTATTTATTTTAAGATTTTAGGGTTTTGGGATATGTTAAGAAATTGGTTTGTCTTATGAGTTGAGGTCTAAGACTTACTAATATGTTTAATGGGCCAAATGGGTGGTAAAATAAAGATTCATATAGAATTGAAGGTTTTTGGTTCTCAAGATATTCAAGTTTTTATCAATATGGAGGCTTAATTGGATAATTGGTTTGTGAAGGAAGTATGTTACAGAGGGTGATCTTGGTGATGCAAATTTGTGTAATTGAGGGGGTATATGAGAGTGATCTAGATATGAATTTTTAGGTCTTTAATATGTGTCTACTAGGAATTATGGGCTCTACAAGTTTTAGATGCAGAGTTAATGGTCATGAAAGTGTCTTGAGAAAGAAGGATAATAAGCGTACATGGTGGTTTTTCATGGTGTGTGGAGATCTAAATATTCTCATAAGGTAAAATTTATCATAATTATTAGGGGGAGTCCCTCTCAAATGTTTCTTAGTGAGTGACATTATATTTCAGTTCTTTTGTATGTTTTTTCTTTCTTGGTTGCAACACTTGATTGAAGAGAGTGTTGACATGGAGAAAGAGGATGTTGTCAAGGCAAGCTGAAGTAGGATCAAGGTAAGGGGGAGTTTGTATCACCCTTATAAGATCATCATTTCCTATTTGATATCCTTTTTAGGTCCTCAATATCAGTTTGTGCCCACTTTGTCATTGTGGTAAAGGGGGAGAAAGTTCATATTGGGGAGAATGCTCCTATTATGAGAGTATTTTGAAGAGACAATTTGTGATCTACTACTATATTTATGGGTGTTGACATCAATGACAAAGGGGGATATTATTAAATATTTGTCATGATGATTTCATGGTTGTGTCATGAAGATGCTTTGGTGAGTGGATGAAGTGCTTTGATAGCCTAAGTGACAATGACAATGTGTGTAATGTTCTTGTTCTATTTTGATTTATGTATGGTTGGTTGATATTCAGTATTGGCATGGATAGAGAGGATCAAGGTTGAATATATGATTTGATCATGTGAAATAGGTACCTAAGATGTTATATATGTTTAGAGAGCTTGTATACATAATTGGAATTCATCTGGTTGAGCATAGTTTTCATCTAAACACTTTAGGTCTAGTAGTAGAAAATTTGAGTTAGCAATTTGATGACATCACCATTACCATGTGGGAATGAGTTAAGGGGAGTTGGTCATATGTTTTTGATTATATTAGTCCCTAGTTGTTATGTGTTATATCTCAAGTCATACATAAAAGTGTGGTAAAATATATGAGGGTATGAAGTTAGCTTCTCAATTAGAATTCATTATTTTCCCATACTTATCCAAATATGTAGATTGGCCAAAAATAGATAAGTAAACGTGTTGATGAGGTCAGCATTCACATGCATGGAGCTATCAAGGTAAAATGATCATATGGGTTTTTTCATGTTTGTTCTTATTTTATTTTCACAAAAATTGAGATCATGCGTTGAAGTGTAACCAAAGTTGTCCTCCCAGGAAGGTTTTGACATGCTTGGCTCTATGACAAAATATTTTAAGAAGGAAATTTAATGGAAATATCTCACACATGTAAGAGTTTTGATAGCTATGTGTCACATGGTTGGATTATCCTATGTAAGGAGATCATCTAGTCCAATTTTTATATCATGTGGTTAAGCATAGAAGAAGTTATATAGGTGAAAAAATGGACACTCAAGCATATTGAATGGGCTCCCATACTTGGTCACACTTCAAATCTCAAACAAGATCAACAATGCACATGGCTCAAAGAATTTAGGAGGTAGTGAGATGAGGATAGGTTAATGATGTTTAATAACTAAGAAAAGGTATAGGATAAGGATCAAATCAAAAGTGGGAATTTGTATAGATTTATCAAACGGTGAGCATTGATCATTATTGATCTGGTTGATTCACAAAGATCAATGGAGCACATGGAGTCAATATTTTGAGATTGCACAAGATGAGGTTAAAGTAATAGATGTTTAATGTTTGAGCATTGGTGAATATGCATTAAATATTGATTAATATCAAATGAAGCATATTTGATCTAAGCTAAGTGTTCAAGATATTCAAGTATTGTGTTCAAAGGTTAACTGTGACCATTTGTATTTGAATTTTTAAATTTACAAAGGAAAAAATAGTGTCTATTTTTTGGACCATATCTTTTGATATAAAATAAATTTTCTCATGTAGTACAAATAAAATATCTATAATACTCTAAGGTGCATCTAGATATATGGATTAGAATATCTAGAAGTAAGTACAGTCAAAGATATTGATATTAGAATTTGATTGTGTGTTTGTGCTTGTTCTGCAAGTGACCCAAGCAAGATATTTGAGATTTTATTAATTTTTTTTCAATGTCTCATGATGAAATAGATATTGGGGAGTATTATAGACTCCATGAGGATGCCTTGTATGGATTTTAGAGGTGTCATCAATCTATCTTAAGTATGAATAATGCTTAAGAAGTTGTCTATGTGTTTGTTAATGGTGATTATGTACATCAGGTTAGTGTTTGAGTTATTTGAGTATATGAAAAGGTGAGCTAAGTTGAATTTAATCATCTGAGGATGTCTAAATGGAGATAAGTAATGGACCCATTTATTTGAAAGTGGTCATGTGTTCCTATTTTTTCTTGAGGGTGTGTTAAAGGAGTGAATGGGTTCACATGCGACCTATAAGGGATACAAGGGCCTTATTAAAAGGTGTAAATCATTAAGGGTGACCCATAGATGTTATGGATAACCTATGAAGATTGTAATAAGAAGTGTCTTTGTGTGAGAGATGATTTAATGGATAAGACATGCCTAATGGCTGACCGAGGTGATGATTATCAAGATTATTCTATAAATAGTGAAATCAAAATGGTGGTTTTGAGACTTATATGAGAGAATAAGGAGAGATTGGTGAGAGGTTTGTGTGTGTGTTTTATGGAGTGAAGGATGGGTAGAGTTCCTTAAGGATGATTTGAAGATAATAATAGATTGAGGACTATTTGTATGACCTATTGTTAATAATTCTTTTGGAAAAATAATGCTCTTGTAGATTGAGTGTGAGCGAAGGAGAAAAGTGATAAGCAGAGGTACATTATTAGGTGTTATTGACATCAGTTCAAAGGTGGATGTGTTCATAGGTGTTAAGGTGTTTTTAGCCTTCTTTCAATGTGAAACTTGCTAAAATGTTTGGTTATTATTGTAGCTCAGCTAGATAGGTGTCGTAACACATTGTAGTTTGTTGATCATTTGTAGATGGTATAAAATGGATCTTTTTATTTTAGTATAGTATTCCAATTGTAGGTTCTAGTGGGTTTTCTCCCCCAAGAGGGTTTCCCATATATGTTATGTGTTATGTGATTGATCTTGAATTGTCTCTCTTGCTCATTGCTATGAATGTTGTATATGCTTCATAAATGCTTGTGTATCTGATTAAGTATTTTTAAAGATCAGAATTGAAGTTAGATTATTTTGGCTCACTGATTCACCCTCTCTCTCTCTCAATGATTTTACCTATAACACCATGGTGCTAACTTCTAACCATTTCTCTAAATTCAAATGATAAATGGGCTTACTCAAGCTAAAATTTTAAACATGGCTCATTTAGTGGTCATAATATACCTTTTAGTATGTGGAAAAGAGTTCTATAAATAAGGAGATCTGAAATCAAGCAATCCATAGGAGGGCTCTTGTCCCCATTAAGATCATGCCATCCTAAGTTTATAAGTAACAACATTATTAGATTTTGGATTCCTTGAGGGTACCACATGAAGACCTTGAGTATTGAAAGAAAGTCCATAGGGTTTCGATCTCATGCAATATAATGCAAGCATTTTAATATATTTATATCTCCTTATATGATTCTAAGTTCTTTTATTCATGATCTTTCTTCACACACATTGATGAACTAATTGAAGAAGTATTTAGATCTTATCGTTTATTCCCCTTAGCTAGAATGAATTATTCAACACATGTATCTACTTCTCCAAAAAAAAATTCAAGTTATATTGTATGATGACTATCCTCTACCTAATCATCATCTACATCCACTACCTCTTTCCCTAATCACTATCATTTTTTGAATGTAATTATTATACAATTGAGCTACCCAATTTGTGTATAGGATAATGTGGGGTTCCATATAAAATTTTCCTTCCCTTAATTATTTATCTTTGATTAAAATAACCACTAGGATAACCTAATAAAGAACATTTGTTCTTTCAATTTTCTTAACTTTTTCAATGACAAATATACTTTCCCATCCATCGGTTATTAGCTATACTTATTTTTCTTGTTACCTAAATACAACCATAAATGAATTTCACTTAATTTGGAACCCAAGTTCCATCTTATTTTTATATTTTTATTAGACTTGAAGAATGGAATATATTGAATACTCTTTACATATAAACCTATAAAATGATCACAATTCCCACGAGTTTTTTTATGACCTCTACCACTTTTTCCTTATGTTCTCTGAAGATACTTTGTGTTTAACTCTTATTTTTTATTTAACAATGAAATGATAATAAAAATGAACGATTGAGAATGGATTTAGATCTATATAATATACAAATTTGAATATAAAATATGGTAATTTATGCGAACAAGGAATCCAAAAAGGGGAGATTAGTATGGTGTTCATAAAAAAATCAAATCAAATTAGACACACCAAAAACTAACACCTCTAGCCTAGACACTAAGGTGAGAATAAGTAACAAGAACACAACAAAAAACACAACTATAAAATAAAAGAGAAACTCCCTTTTATCCTATTTATAGCTCCAAATTTACTTATTTGATGAAGTTGGCTTACTTGGCTATGTGCTCAAGAAATCTTTGTCAATAAATCTCCATTACTCCACCTCTCCTTGACACCTTGGCTTGGATATATTTGGCTTGGAAAATTGGCATGGTATCAATAAAATGAAGATTTTTGGAGGTATTTTGGCATTATAACATTGCATATTAAAATATTTTACATCTATTTGAGCATAATAAATTTACCCTAGAAGAGATTATGGATAAATAGGTGAGGCTTTGTATTTATAATCTCCAAAATATAACTCAAAACCAAGTGTAGTTGGGTTATAATTCACAAGGGTTGAGTTGGAACTAATCCTAGTTGAGTTAAATTAACTCTGGGAGAGTTTAAGGCACTCATAAAATCTTAACAGCTCAATTTTAGATAGTTGTGAGGTATGACAACTCAATTTAGATATTTGTGAGGTTCAAGTCATATTTTTGAATATTTATGAGATAATAAATTACTTTATTAGCTCATTTGACTTTTGATTTCATTTTTGGAAAAAAATTCTTTAAAAAAAATGAAATTGACTGATTTGATTTGGAATTTTTACTTAGGAAAGTTAATTAGGATTTTCAATAGAACTAGTCTTACTTAGTGATTTTTAGCTTTTGGAAATTGATTTAAATGTCATGAATTAATATATTAATATGCCAAAAATATCAAATTATTAATTTGACTAGGGTTAGAACTAAACCATGTTAGTGATGCATACATGGTAATATACCAAATAAGCTAGCCTCATCACATTTATAGGAAATTAAATACCTTATGTAGACAAAGTTAGGATGTTTAATTATTCATAGGATTAATCTATATTGTTTGGTATAAACCAATCTAAAGTCTAGTTGGAAGCTAGTTGTGGCCAAAATGGGGTGTCCATAGTTTGCCTTTATTTGGGAAGGCATTAAGAGACACAAGTAGAGTAACATATTTTAAATTAATTAAAAACAATTATGAAGAAAAATAACATAATTATTAAATAATTATGTTCCAAATTTTTTTTGGGAAACCTATGATGATGCCCCCTTGAGGGAGTGGTCAACACATATGAGTGATGAATGATCCCTAAAAAATAAGTTGGAATAAGAAATAAATTAACCCATGGGTGAGACTAATCCAATTGAGATAATTTTTACACACATTTGATTTTAAAAGTACTTATTTGACCAAAGATAGTTATAATTAGTAACAAAGGTTGAGACACTGATTTTCCTAAAGGTGGTTATATTCAGTGGCATAAACATGTTCCCCACTAGGGCAAATGGATCAAAATAATGATTTACCTGCAAGTAGTTATAATCATTAAGATGATCTAATTTAGATAATAATTTTTGGATACCATAGTAGGAAAGATTGGAAAGAATAACTCAAGGGTATAACTTGTCATATGGATTGAAGATGAGTGGATGAAAATGTAGATGTGATAGTCTAATGATTAAAGAAGCCACAAACAACTAGGCACATGAGGATGGACAAAGTGATGAAAGAGATGATTGGAAGAATAATTATGGCTGAGTTAACCCTAGATATATCATGTATCCAATCACTACCTGTGTATTATAAATATACCTTAGGCTAATGTAGTTCACCTAGAAGTGGGAGAAAATGGAATGAATAATAGAATACAAGAATAAAAATTGATCAATGTGAATGATTAAATTATACCTATCAATGTATAAATAGTCATCATTATTAGCATTAATACAACAATAATGGGCAATGGGTTGTTTTGATCAAAGAGGGTGAGAAAATTTGCCAAGGTAAAAAAGGAGAAGTTTTTATGGCACCATTTATTGTAAGATCTACCAAAATGATTTTTAATATAACACATGATGGTATACATCATGATATAAAACACCATGATGAAGTCATAATGTGCATAAGGACTAACTCTTATTCTAGTAAACAATTGAAAATAAAAAATAAATGATAAAAACCATGATGATAATGTAGATGTATGAATATGGATAGACTTGAGTAAAATGTGTAAGGAATCACCAAATGAATTCATATAGACTGATTCAAGTCAAAATAATGAAAGAAAACAAACAAATGAACAAATAACTAAGTAAATAAAAACATATAAAACTTGAAATTAAAAGCAACAAAAAACATCATGTCATTAACCAAGTCATTAAATACACATGAAGGCTTAATACAATGATAAATATTCAGTGCCCTTAAGAAATATTTTATGCAAGGGAATAACATGTAGGCATAGGATATCCCAATATAAGAAACATGCTCTAGTGTCTCCCTAATAAATTAAAATATTCATTAGATATTGATAATATACCACTCGTAAAATGGAGATAACATTGGCTTAGGTTGCTCACAAAATGGTGAAAGCATTGAAATAGGGTGAATGACCTGACCTCAGTGTAAATTAAGTATTGCCTACATCATCCAAATGGACCTGAAGTCACTATAGTTCTACCTTGCAGTGGAGGATTCAACTAGGTAGTAGCATGTTTGTGAATTAGTAAAATGGCATAGTATAGCATATGAGTGGAGAGGCGAGGCATCAATAAATGATAAAGGTATTTTCCCTAATTTTCACATAGGTGGTTGTAATTAGGAAACAACAGTATGAGTCAATGATACTAATTTTCCCAAAGGTGGTTATAATTAGTAGCATAGGGTGGGACACTAATTTTCCCAAAGGTAGTTATAATTAGTAGCACTCATAATGAAATAAAATAATAAAGGAAGGATGTAACTACCAAATCACTGTCATATTGGTCCAAGATACTACCTCTATCTAGAATATTGAATCAATTATTGAAACTTGATCGAAATCCAATTGATGAAGGTGCCCAAAGAACCAATAGAATGGAACCAAGATCAAAGGCAAGTGGTTAAAAAAAATTGGTTGATAGGAAAGGCCTAGTAGAAATGGTATATGGTATGGTATAAGGATGGTGATGTTATGATAATTGGCTATAATAGTAATAGGGTTTCCTCCAAGTGACAAGGTAAGGTAAATGGCAAGGTATGAAATAATGGCAAGGCAATTGGTAAATGGAAAATACAAGGTAAATAGAAAGGCAAGGTAAACAAGAAGATAAGGCAATGTTATGATAATTGGCTATAATGGTAATATGATTATCCCCAAGTGATAAAGTAAGGTAATTAGTAGGGTATAAAATAACAAGGTGAATGGAAAATGAAAATGGTAAGGTAAATAATAAGGCAAAGATATGGTTCTATTGTTCCTACTGATGTGGAGATGGATGTCTTGATTAGCATATGATACAACTAGAATAGTCAAATGTTTAAGTTTCTAGTCCATATTCCTTCTAAATAATTTCTCTATCAAGTAAATACTATTGGGTTAGACTTTAATAATGTTATGATATTCATTGGTTTTTGATTCTATTTCCTCTAAACTTTGAGACAAGATGTCTTCATAGCCTCTATAAGGGAAATTATGTTCAATAATAGTAAATAAGGATAAATATTAGTTGATAGGTCTAATTTGGCAATGTAATATAGGTATGGAATGAATAAATGGATTATAGTGGTGTGTATAATGGTTGGGAAATAAATGATGATCATGATTTTTAGGCACACATAATGTTGCTTGTTCTGGATTCAACATAATTTTGGTTATGGCAGGGCTGAAGACTTTTGAATATACTCTCAATAGGACCACCAAAAATTTATGTTATTTGGGTTTGAGAGTAGTTATCATCTGATTATGTTGTAGAATGGAAGTTATACTGATGTTATCTTCAATAATGTCTTCATGAAGCATTTAATAACTATTGTGCTCAATAATTAGCACCTTTAATAGGTTTTCACCAATAAAGTTGTATTGATTATCCCATAGCACCTCTATGAAGATTTCACTAATGAATGTTGACTTTTGAATTTGATTACCTTCTAACACCTCAAATAAGGTTTTAATAGAAGATATTGAGTTTAGAATTTGATTATCCCCTAGCGTCTACAAAAATGTTTCACTAAGACATTTTTCTTATTCTTCATTATTGTGGTCTTAGTCCCCTTGATATTATATAACTAATATGTCACCAAGGATGTAGTTCAACAAGGTATAATTGTGTCAGTCCCAAACAACATTTGTGAAAGGTGGAATGTAAATATAATGTCTATATTCGCTGGTGTTAATGGCAATCAAAATGGTAATGTAATGGGAAGAGGAAACACAATCCTCATAGAAGATATTAGGAGAAGTTGTGTTGAAGTTAAATTAATCATCTTCAAAAATAATGGAAGCATAAAAAATGTATTCAAATTAATATTCAAGGCATGTGTAACCAATGTCATAATAGCCACAAATGTATTTCAATTCAAAAGTTAAGTTTGACTGAAGGGACTCTAAATTTGATGTTGAGATTGACATTAATTCTTCTTATGATGCTAAATTTGATATCAATTCAAGAATAGAACCTGACTCTAGTTTTGACTCTTCTTAGATTGTGTATGATACTATAATGATTTCCTATTAAATGTTTGGTATTGAATAAATAATTTCTTATGATGGTATAATGGGCTCTTATAAAATAGACTCATTTAAGAAGGGTTCAACATGGACTATCTCATTTAGGTGGATTCCCTTAAAGAGAGGGAACAACTCAAGAGGTGACTCCATAGAGATTGGCTTGTCAAAGTTAGACTCCTCAACTAGGGGAAAAAGGTTAAGAGATAACTTCATAAATACTACATAGTCAAAGTGAGGCTCTTTAAAAAAATGATAATGGTCAATATAATGATTTACCCAAAGGTGGTTATAATTATTAAGAGGTGACTCAAAAAATATTGGATTATTAGGGTAAGACTTCTCAACTAGAGGGAAAGGATCAAAAGGTGATTCATCATACATTGAATTATCATAAATAGGTGTTTTAACCAAAAAACATGGATTGGTTGACTCTATTTACCTTGGTTTATAATTGTCTATAAAATATTAGTTTTGAACACATATTGGTCTTTAAATGATGGCTCTTGGATAGGTAATGACTGGATATATTGTGGGTCAAATACCAACATGGGTTTTAAAAATTAGGGTAATATTGGCACTAGATGAATAATTATTGGTGATTAGATAAAAATTTCTTTGTAAATAATCTCATCTAATATAGGATTAACAAAATCTAGATATGGGTCTAGGATGGTAGTTATTCTCTGTCTAGTCACAATTATGCAACATTGTTGGGATAACAAGATACTAGATTTAGAAGGTCTTAGAATGGTAATGAAATGGCATTGAAAATCTTTTTTTATATCATAGGCCAAAGTTCTAGGGCTTGGAATGGTAACGAATGGACATTATGATGCTTGGTTACTAACACAAGCTAAAGGATAATGGTGTGGGGATGGTAATATTTAGGTATTGCAAAGCTTAGTTTCTAACACAAGCCAAAGGATGAGGTCTTGGTATGGTAATCCTAGGATTTTTTGGAGCTTGTTTGCTCATACAAGCCAAAAATACAAGGTCTTATTATGGTAATATTTAGATGATGTGTATCTTGGTTGCTCACACTGATCGAAGGAGGATTAATGGTATAGGTATGGGATTGAGTACCATTATCATTTAAAGGGTGAACATCATAGATTAATTATCCAAAATAAGGGTGATCATATCATATGATAATTTTCATGGCTAGGTTTGGAAATTAGCCCAAAGAGTGTGGTCCTAGTCTAGGTATAGGTTTGAAAGTGACATTAGTCTTGGAATAGGTACTTGATCTAAAATTATTTAAAGGTCTAATGTCAAATGTCTCAAATAAATGGGCAAGTTAAATACAAATCCAAATTCCAAACTTAGTAAAATTACTTCAAATAATTATAATCTAGTTCTAAAGATGAAAAAGGTTATTAGGTATTTGGAAACAAGGATCAAAACAAACTAGGTCTAAAAGGTAGAGATAAAAATGGTAGGTCTTTTGGAAACATGACAAAAAATAAAGACTTGAAACAACACTATGGCTAAGAATGAAAGGAAAGATGTTAGGTCTTTTGATAACATGGCACAAAATCTATACTTGAAAAAACATTAGGTCTAAAACACAAGGTAAGATGTTAGGTCTTTTTTGAATATGACACAAAAAATAGACTTGACATAAACTAGGGATAAGAAAAAAAGGAAATATTCTAGGTATTTTGGGAACATGACAAAAAATATAGACTTAAAAACACATTAGGTCTAAAACACAAGGTAAGATTTTAGGTCTTTTTATAATACGACATTAAATCTAGACTTGAAATATAAACTAGGTCTATAGGCCAATGGTAAGATAATATAATAGTTTTGAAACACTTGGACTCAAACTATGCATTCATATTCAAACAAACACTTTATCATTGGTAAAATACATTAGAATTTAATTATACGTATAAAAATAATTGGGAAAATCAATTCCAAGTAGGCAAAAATAAGGACAAGGAGTAAAACATTCAAGCCCAAGTGATAGGCAAGACTCAAATATAAGCTAGTCATGTTTAAGGTTGTACTTGGAGATATAATTTCAACCCTAGTTATAAAAAACAAAAGATACATGATGCACATAAAAAAGAGACTACCTCCAAAGTCTAGGCATAAAAGAGTCTTTAAATCAAGCAAGGAATTAGTCTAAGTTGTATAACCCAAAAGTAAGATATAAATGTCTAAGCCAAAATTAAGTGAGGCAAAGTTATAAACCAATCAATTTTTGAATTTGAACTTAACAAGACTAATTTAAAACTTTTTTAAATGAATTACTTTCAAATATATGATAAGGTAGACAAAAATGGGTGTCATAACGATACTAGGCATAGACCAAAAAGGCACATGTGGTTTCAAAATTACAATTGGATATAAGGTAACAAGTAAATGAAACAATGAGATAAGTTTAATGACATTATCTTGATATATAGATATGATAAATGGTTGATTTTAAATACTCTAACGCATAAGACTTGGAATGAAATGGGTAATGTAATGACACCCCTTTCAAACAAGTGACACACACATAAACATTTATAAAATAACTATGGCAAAGTGTGGCATCAAATGTATGACATAACACCTCTTTAGGAAAAAGAGTGATGTGAAATCATGACTCATTTTGGATTCATTTAAAAAAAACAAATAGTTTTGACTCAAGATAAATCATGTAAAAATGAAAGACAAAAAAAACTGAAGTGTATCATCCTAATCCTAAAAATTGATAATGTGGTATCATAATATAAAATTTCATCTATATACTTTATCTTGAGAGGAAATAATGTTTATTAATCCAAAAAATTAAGATTCATATGAAAATTAAAGGTTTTAGGCCCCATTTTCTCTTAAGATTTCATACAGTGACATGGAACTTTGGGTTGTTTGCCTTGCATTGAAAATATATCCACAGTACGTGGGTTTAGTCTAAAACTATAAGTTTCATGCATTTATAGATTGTCCCATATGTGTGATTAACATTAGGTAAAAACACATCATTTAGATCTAATTTAACTAGATTATTATGAAAAGGTCTTGTCCTTTTCACAACCACTACATATATCAATTACTTAGTATAGTGAGATGTCCAGGTTAAGCCATCATTATGAGGTAGGTTTTACTAATGGATCTTGTTGAACAACTCAAACAATAATACAAAAAATTTGACCTCAATTTATATACCCCACCATGGAATGGGGTTGAAATTATGTTGGGAGATGAATTCTTAGGTCAACACTTCCCTAAAGAACTCATGGTGAGACTATAAACTCCCAACCAAAGGCCAAGTTGCAAGAAATTAAAAATAGGACTTTATTGTCATTTAAGGGTCACCTAGATCATTTGTATCTTGGGAAGTGACTTAGTGAAATTAATTTTATACTTGGAAAAATTAATAAAAAGTAAATAAAAATGCATTTTTGGTCACCTAAGTTTGCTAAACGAGATGGGTGACAGCATACACACTAAGTTAATTTTGTAAACACAACATAAACAACAAGTAAAATGATAAACATGATAATCTAAGTTTGAGTTCATTTTATGAGAACCAAGAAAAATATTATGTGAACTTTATCCCCTTGGTGTTGTTTGAGTTGTGAATTTAAAAAAAAAATGAAGTATATGATTTTTAAACACCAAATGTAAATGTGATTATAATTTTAAAGTGTTAAAAATATCTTTCCTTGGTTTTTCAGTCCTACAAAAACTGTTAGGAGGTCCTTGTGCTTAGAATCTAAAATAAAGTGAGAAAATTACAATTTAAATTTATCTCTCAATTTTATTATGTTTTTCAAATAGTGTAATATTGTAGATACATAGAGCAAAAATGCCACTTTCTTACAAAACTACAACTAGTTCGTCAAAACCCCATTTACTTGTTAAAAACATTTAGTGAAAAACTACAACTACATAATTCAAAACTACATATTATAGGTTTAATATCATAAATTTTAAGGAAAAAATTCAAATGGAAAGTCAATAAATCAAATTTAAATGTAAAAATGCAACTATCAATGAAAAAATACAACTGGATACGCAAAAATGTAACTATCTATGCAAAAATGCAACTGGCTATGCAAAAATGCAACAAGGCCAAAATGCATTTCATGGGGTTCATACCATAATTATCCTAAAAAACAAAGGTGGTTAATTCAATAATGTGTATCTTAAGGTAATAACACATATATTAGTGTCAATACCACCTTTACCCAGTGAAATATCTCAACTACATAGTGCAATATCACCTTTACTAGGTGCAAAAATGCTACTCCATAAAATAATACCATAACTTCTTGTATTTTGTCCATGAGCTTTAATGTTTCACTTTTTTGGTCAGTAAGTTAATATTTTGACATGTAAAATGTTAGAAAGAGGTCCTAAAATGCAATAAGAATAACTTTCTGGGGTGTGTGTCTCATTGGGTATGCCATTAATGTGAACAAGGAATCCAAAAAAGAGAGATTAGTATGGTGTTAGTCAAGAAAATCAAATAAAAACAAACACACTAAAAACTAACACCAATATCCTAGAAACTAGGGTGATCATAAGTAACAAGAACACAATTTAAAATACAACTAGAAAACTAAAAATAAACTCCCTTTTATCTTCCTTGTGGCTCCAAATATTTTTTTTTGATGAAGTTGGCTTGATCGGCTATGTGCTAAATAAATCTTTGTCAATGAAGCTCCATTACTCCACCTCTTCTTGGCATCTTGGCTTGGCTAGATTTGTCTTGGAAAATGGGCATAATAACACTACGATGAATCTTTTTGGAGGTATTTTGGCATAATAAAATTGCACATTAAAACATTTAATATATATAAGAGCATAATAACATTACACGAAAAGAGATTATGGATCAATAGGTGAGGTCTTGTATTTATATTCCCTAGAGTCATCTCTAACCCAAGTGTAGTTAGGTTAGAATTAACTAGGCTTGAGTTATAACTAACCTTATTTCAGTTAAATTAACTCTAGGAGAGTTTAAGGCACTCATGAAATCTTAACACCTCAATTTTAGATATTTGTGAGGTATGAAAATTCACTTTAGATATTTGTGATGTATACTCCATATTTTTTAATATTTATGAGATAATAAATTACTTTATTAGATCATTTGACTTTTTAACTTCATTTTTCATATAAAATCATTTTTAGTAAATCAAATTCATTGATTTGATTTAGAATTTTTACTTGGGTAAGTTAATTAGAATTTAAAATATAATTAGTATTACTTAGTTCTTTTTAGATTTTGTAAATTGATTTAAATGTCGTGAATTAATTGATGAACATGCCAAAAGTGTCAAATTACTAGGTCATAATTTCACTAAGGTTAGAACTAAACTAGGTTAGTGATGCATACAAGGGGTAATATACCAAATAAGAAACCTCATCACATTTATGTGAAATTAAATCCCTTAAGTAGATGAAATTGGGATGTCTAGTTATTCCTAGGCTTAATCTGAATTATTTGGTAGAAATCAGTTTGAAGTCCAATTGGAAGCTAGTTGTGGCCAAACTAGGGTGTCTACAATTTAGACAATTGAAAATGAGCTATAAATAATAAATTTAAAAAAAAATTGAAAACCTATATCAAAGTAATTTTATGTTGACTTTGGATGGAAACTACCTAGAAATATCTTTGAAATATGTGGTAACCAAATGTATGATTTCAAACTATGTTGGGAAAAAGCTGTACTAGGAGGACAAAGACACATTTCATCTTTGTATATTAATTATGGCCACTTCTTGGTTGATTATGTGATTGATTTTACATTATGTGTAATAGTGATTATCTATGAGAGTTTATTATTTTTTTGTATGTGCTGATTTTATGCATGAAAAACACAAAAAATTGAAACCCTAGCTCTTACACATAAACCAAATAGATATCAAATGAAAAAATGTGAATATGGTTAGGGTAATAGCCACTATATCCTTATAAAACCCCACATAATTTTAGTCTTACCTATATAAACCATAAGGGCCTCAAGTTGAATTAGTTCTCCCTATTAAATTGATTGTGTTAATATTTACTTCTCTATATGAATGAAACTAGATAGATTAATTTGAATTTTTGATAATTATTTTCCTTGACTTAAAATAAAATGACTTCAGAATTTTCCTATGACTATTTTAATAAATCAAAATTAAAATAAGAAAACATAGTTCTCTTTTGATCAGTGGTAGTAGAATTTCCATGTGATTGTTATATGTGTATGGAGAGGCCTTGATGTGATTATATAGAGGAATATTTGAAATATTTAAATTAATTGACCTTGAAAAAATTAATGGAGGGATAATATTAAATTTATTTAATTTAAAAATATACCATTGAAGCATGGGGGATAAGGCCACACTAATAGACACTATTGTAGTGTTACCCTATCTGACTAGTGTAGTCTTGTCCCATAAGGATAAAGATTATTGGAATCTAGCTAAAAGGAGTTTATAAGTAGAATAGGTATTCTTAAATTATGTTTGTGGTATTTTTAAGGTAGTAAATATAATAGTGAAGGATCTCATATATATTTCAAGTTAACAAAATGGAAAATAGGCCAAGCAATGTAACGATGCCAATATTAAACATTGTCAAGCACTTAATGATTAAATTTAAGTGTCTAAATTTTTCCCTACTTTATTTTGGTGATTTAATGAAGTGAAATTAATAGATTAAAATACATGTGAAACTAAGTGTCTATACATATTATACATTTTAATGTGAATCTTGACTATGGAATATGCCTCAATGCAAAACTTGCAAAAATGCTACTAAAAGTATTTATTACACATTTAAAAATATTGAAAATTTTTAATTTAAAAAAAATTGAAAAGAGAGAAAGGAAAATATTCACAAGAAAGAGTAATAAATATAATTTCCATATAAATTTATAATGGAATAGTGTGTGCACATTTGTCAAGGGATTTATATAAATCTTGAATCTATGGTGAATTAGGGGTGATAAAGTCTCAATTTGAGACTATTGAAGGCCTTTGATTTTGAAATATTGTCTTCTCTAACTCTCATTTGAATATATAGAGTACTCTTATGAAATAATAGAAGGGTGAAACCTCAAAATGTGGCTTGATAGAATAGAACCACAAAATGTATCTCACTTCAATAGAAAAAAGTGAAACTATATACATTTTGTCACTAGACTCTATTGTGGCCCACTTATAGATTGAATATGAATCACACCTTTGGATACAAATCTAGATTCTATTTAGAAATTAAAAATTTTAAATTTTTGAACTTTGAAAATTTTGAAATTTGAAATTTTCATGTAGAAACATAAACATGAATGAATATCATTCCCCATTTATCTATAATAAATTAATATATAATTCCATTTAAATCTTGTAAGTATTTAGAACATATAACTTGTAACTAATTTACACATGCCCATGCATATGTATCAAGCATATTTGAATTTTTATTAAAGTAATGGTAGGAATGAATACACATGCATGTCACATGCACCTATAATATGAAAATGTTGAATCATTTTGAAATCTAAAAAATATAAACTATCATTAATTCAAAATTTTATTGCTCATGAGACTTGAATTCTCAAGGCAATCCCATTGTGATTCCCCCATTTTGAGATGAGAGACGTATCCTACAAGTTAATTATCTTAAAATAAATAATATGTGAAATAAATATTCATGTAATAACACTTTGAACATTGAAATTGGACCACATTATTGGATTGAATCACATAAAAACATGTGTTAGATATATATATATATATATATATATATATATAACATTTGAAGAACATAAGTAGGTTGTGTATTATATCTATCATGGCACCAAAGAAGAGTAAATAATAGAAGTAATACATGATAAACATCATGGAACCATAGTAAAAATTAATGAACATACAATTAATGTTACACATAAGGCCCGAGGGCCACATACAAGGGACATGTTAATGTCACAAAATCACACAAGGCCAATGGCCACACTCAAATGACATGATGATGCCATATAAGTAATAACATGTATATCCTAAACATACAAGGCTAAGGGACACAAAAAATAATAAATCAAGTCTTAAATTATCATGTCATAATGCAATAAATGTTAAAAAATCATAAAGTAAATGAAAATTGTCTAAATCCACCATATTTATCAATGTCATTGATAGTAAATAACATATCCATGTAACACAATGTAAAGTATGAGTGCTTAGAAAATAATTCATAGTATATGTAGCTCATCATGGTAGATAGGTTGTGTATAGATACAACCTATTTTAGTTTTTAGGGATAATGAGTAGATGCATCCAACTTAATAAGGTCATTGGGTAATAAAGGAATCCTGACATAAAAAAATGATTTAATAGTATGTCTTGTATCACACTAACATACCTCATGAAAAAACATTATGTACTAAAAAATGAAATATGATATCTACTTAACATGAAATAAATAACTTTTTTAAAAGAGTAAGATAGAGAAACTTTAAAATGCATTCAAAACTTGATTTGTTTTTAAATAATTTGATTATTTAAAAAAAATAGACATGCTTTTTAAAAAAAATTAAAATATTTGAAATTGAGAAATGTCTAAGTAAAATAACAATGTAAATAAATTATATTCATGGGATGTTTTATAGGTTTTATTTAAAGTTTTTCTAATCAATAATACCCTATACCAATATTTTTAGTGTATATGAATGGACCTAACCAATTGGATTTGATTTTTCATTTATTTTTTAGTTATAATTGGTATTATTTTGATTTTATTTAAGTATAGGATCACCAATTTAGAATTCACAGTCACAAATTTTATTTACATATGCTATTTTGATATGTTATTAATAAACCTTTAATTTTATAAGAGTCTATATGAATTTGTTATCAAGAATTTCTAATTCATACAGACATTTTTCACAATATTAATTATATTTTATAAAGTCCTTTAATGAGTCTCATAAACTAGGTATTTATTTTCAATAGGGAATATGGATTTAGTTCATAAAAAAGAGAGTAAGGAATAGCTTATCTAGGTGTGTGTACACATGTGCAATATGTCCAAAGAGGAAAATAATTTGATTAGGCCAATCTTTTCCATGTTTTGAAACAAATTTTCTTAATATTTTATTTATTTATTAATTGGTTCCTTTAGCTTGACCATTTCCTTGAAGGTAGTAAGGAATGGAGAAAGCTTGATAGGTTTTGAACTTAACCAAAAATATTTTGACTATTTTATTTTTAAAGGATGAACCATTTTGCATTATAATTGTATAAGATAAGACAAATCACATGATGATATGAGCTAGTACAAAATTTCATATATCCTCCCCTATTTTGAATTATAGAGGTATATATTCTACCCATTTTATAAATATTCAGTACCCATAATGATAAATCTATGTCCTTTTGATGATTTTAGATAGATTTTACCAATTAATTCAAATCCCCAAATAGAGAAATTATATGTATAGATATAGGTTATAGTGCATAAGATAGGGCATGATTGAGATTACTATGCCTTTGACATTGGGAACATAATTTACCATATTCATGACAATATTATTCCAATGTCAAACAATATTATCCTTGACATAAACATTTTTAAGACATGGTCTTACCACTAAAATGGCATCCACATTCAATATCATGAATTTTATGTATAAAAATTTGAGATTCAATATGACTAAGACATCATAATAATTTTCCATCAAAAGAGAACTTGAAAAGAGATATGCCAATGAGTACATAATGCATGGCTAGGCATTGTAATCACTCTTTAACCTATTAAGTATCATTCTTATGAAAAGTAGTTTTGTAGAGATAATTATATATGTCAGTATACCATTCAACATTTTTTTCAATCTGATTAACTATGAGAACTTATAATGCATTGATAATTTCATTATTAACTAAAATATTGTATAATTGTTGGATATTAAATATTACATGATCATCATTAATATAAATTGGGATTAAATATGTAGCACTAGCCATGACATCAACATGTCAGTTATGTTTTCGAGGAATACACTAGGGTTCATTTTACTAGGATATATTAAAAAATCTTTGGAGGTTCTTAGGTGAATTGGATTCGTAATAGTGTTGAATTAGTTTAGAAGGTGATTAATTATATAGGAGAATCAAGAGATAAAGTAAGTGAATCATGATTTTATAAGTAAAAAACTTCTTTAAACATAAATATTATTACATATTTGGATTCCTCTCAAAAAATTATCCAATTTCAAAAAAAATCATCACAATATGAGTCCATATGCAAAAGTTATGACCTCAGGAAGTTGACTAGGTTACAGTGCACTTAATGATGAATGTCCACATGAAATTTAGATGACCATAAAAATCATGTGTAATTCCTTCATCATCATAAAAACATTCACTAATAAGTGAACTATAACCTAGCCAACTTCTTAAGGTTGTAACTTTTGCAGACAAACTCATATTGTGATGACTTCTTTTGAAGATTTCATTATTTTCAAGGGGAATCCAAAAATGTAATAATATATATGATTTGAGTATTTTTTATTTCATTTTAGGTCTTATATTTACATAGTCATATAAAAATGGCTATTAGTATATGCAAATGGCCATCAACATATGTGGATGACCATCATCATATGCAGACGACCATCGACATATGTGGATGACCATCATCATATTGAGATGGTTATTGGAATATGTAGATGGTCATAAGAATATGTAAATATGTATATAACTATCAACATATGTAGATAATCATCTACATATTTGATGTTAGGTGAATGTATCTAGATTTCCTTTCAAGGTATGGGTGAATTTTTTTTATAAGAATGAATTTATTCAATGTTGGATTAAATCTAAGGTCAAAGAATATTGAATAGGGGTGTTGGATTTATATCCAAAGTTCAAGGTTGTTTTATTTCAATGTCAGGAATTTATAGAAATTTTTTTGAAATCCTAGAACAAAATCAAGTAAACAAATAGTATTTTAAACAAAATATAGGTTTACCAAAATATTTAACTATTTTTTATTTAACAATGAAATTGTAAGAACAAATAAACTATTGAAAACTAATTTAGATATATATAATATACATATATAAATATGAAATATAATACATTATATAATTTTAAATTATATATAAATAATAGATTGAAAAACATAAATGCAAACCTATCTCAAACTAATTTAATGTTGAATGTGCATGTTGATTGAGGATGGAAACTACGTAAAATGATATGTGAGCTATCTTAATTGAACGTGAAATTTAAAATTATACTAGGAAAATGTTAAAATATGAGGATAGGGACACACCAAATCATTGTCTATTAAGTATGACCAATATTTTTTTACCAACCCACACCTTCATATTACTCAATCTCTTGAACTCCATGGTGTTATTTTCTTAATTCCCATAATGGTCTCCCCCATGGTAAACTTTCCTTTCAAGTCTGATGCATAGATCCCCATGTGCAATTTCTATTTCCACTTTAATGATAGAGATCCCTAATTTTGGATATTAAAGTGAGAGAATTGACTTTATGTCAATGTAGAGGGTATATATATATATATATATATATATATATATATATATATATATATATATATATCCAAAGTGTTTTATTAAAGGGATGTCCCTAAAAAATAGGTGGTAATGGAGTCGCAAGAAACACCAACAATACCACTTAAACAAAAATCACAATGGTTTATAATGAGATAGATGTATGGATTTTTTTTTTGAAGTGGTAGTAAAAAGAGCTGAAATTATGTGTTCTCCATCTTGGGAGGGTTTTTATAAATGTTTTAAACTTTTTTTGAATTTTTTCAATAGCAATTATGTGCATGGTTGGTGTTGTGCAGGGTCTTTTGTGTAAGTACATGGTTATACAAGATGTTGTGTAGATTGATTACACAAGCTAGGATGCTTGCATAGTTTCTTGTGAGTTTGTATTTTTAAAATTTTAAAGGTTAAAAATGTGAAATAATGAAGGAAAAATTACACAAGTCACATTGCAAAGTTTAAGTTTCTCTCTAGAAAATTTGGAAGTGGTGCTTAATCATTGAGTTTTAGTAAGGTGACATAAGGATCCATGAAACCTATAGATAAGTTTATTAAATGTGTTTTAAAATATTTAATAACTATATATATTATACTAAAAATGTTTTGGTAATGTCTTGGTGGTGTTATGACATGAACTTATTATGGAGCATTACACATAGTTCACTCGGCATAATAGCTAGTGTATAAAAAAAATTCATTATAGACATTGTAATTGAAATGTATTTTATAATACATAGTTATTATTAGGAAGTATATATGTAAAATATATAATTAAATAGTATGTGTAAAATAGGTTATTAAATTTTGAATAAACATGGCCAAGTGTGTGAATTGTAATACAAAATAGTGCATTGTATGTAGGTTTCAAAACCTTGAAACTTGGTCATAGACCTATAAGACATAAAATTTATGTTATAATGAAAGTAGGTTGTTGTTATATATTTTTTTATACTTGAAAGGATTTTCAAAAGTGAAAATTTTATTGTGCATCTATCTATGTGTTCTTGTCATTTGATTTACTCATGTTAAATTTGAATTACTAAAACTTTCCTCTATGTTTATTTATTATGTGAAAGTATTATGCCCAACATTTGATATCATAGTTTTCTTTTAAGATTTGTAGAAGCTAGTATAACTTTTGATAAATGTTTTCCTTATGGTGGGAGTCTTGTGGTAAAATCCTATAAAAACAATATGATTGAAATTACTAGAGTGGAAATTAAAAAATTCAACAGTCATAATTTTGAATTATGGAAGCTCAATATGGAAGATCTATTGGTAGATAGGGATCACTAGATTAAAATACCAGATAGTGCACCCATAAACATGAAACTTGATGAATGGGATAAAATAGATAGGAAAGTGCAAATATATATAAGACTATGTCTATTAAATTTATTTTTACTAAATGTATTGGTTGATAAGACTGCAAAGCTTTTGTGAGATAAGTTAGAGAAATATACTTAGGAAAGTCATTTTTCAACAAAATATTCTTATGAAATAAGTAGTTCTCATTGAAAATTACTAATGGTGACTTATTTGTAGAGCATATTAATTTCGTAGACATTGTGTTCATTCAGTTGTATTACATAGATGTTAGAATGAATAACGTAAGAGAAAAATTGTGGAGAAGAAATTAAAGTGTAAGTAAAGATAAAAATACTTCCAAAAAGTCCTTTAATACATGTTGTAAATGTGAAAATATATGGAATTTAAAAAGGGACTGCACAACAAAGGTGGATAAGGGAAATCTACCAAATATTATGTAATTCTCAAGTGACAGTCTTGATATATAGAAATTAATATGTATATTAAATATCCTCAATTAATCACTAATGTAATGGTGCATACATGACTAACCATTTAGCCTCCTATCATACAAATCCTATGAAGGATTGGTTCTATGAATATGAAGAATATGATAGTGGTGTTGTATTTATAAGAGATAACTCAACTTATTAGATCATATGAAGGGGAAGAATGGATATGAGTTTCAAATATATGATAATCATGAATATATTATATGTTTTTCACAATCTTATCCTTATGATGAATTTTATTTCAATAATCAAAATGAATGTTGTCAGTGTCTAGGTCTCATTGAATACAGAGAGGTGTAAAATGGAATGTAGATCCGTGGTACTAGAAATAGGCATGTGAAAATGTACTATATTTATGTTTAATTCAATTAAGATAAGTAAAAAATGTAAAAAAAATTGTATTATTGAATCCAAATTTAAGTCATGAATTCTTGCATTGCCTCTAATAGAAGAGATAATTTTCTAGAATTTGAGGTTAGGAAATAATGGTGAGAAAGGTTTGCACATGTTTTGAAATAACAATATGGAAAACGGGATGTAAAATTATTCCTTATATTTTAAATTATGTGAATACTATTTCTACAATATTTATATTTAGGAAAAGTTCCCCAAATGTGTTGCATGGGTAAGATAAATATTTCAAGTGATCCATAGTGATGTGTTCATACTAGTGGACATACCGCCACTAATAGTTATTTATTTTATGTGAGTTTCATATCAGAATACACTCATAATACTTGAATTAAATTAATTAAGAATAAATTTAAATATCTCATTAAATTTAAGGAGTTTAAATATCTTATGGAGAACTAGACAAAGAAGAGCATCAAGGTCCTATAAGTAGACAACATGGGTGAGTACTACTCAAAGGCGTTCAACAAATTTCATAGGTACAGTGGTATTAAAATATGTAGGACTCCATACACTCCCATAAAACATGAATTTTCATAGTGAATGAACAAGACATGGATGTAAAAATCCTAAATATGTTGAGAGATGTGTATTTGAAGATTATTTTATGTAAAAATAGTAGCAATTGCATGTTATTTAGTCATCTAATCCCTACCATAAATTTTTATTTGAAATAATCTATAATATATGTATATTATAATAATAAATATTTGAACCTTATACATTTTTTTGGTTGTGATGTATACTCTCATATACAAAAGGAAAGAAGTTGAATTTTGAATTTAAGTCTATAATGTGCATCTTCATTGGGTATGAGGGTGGCATCACAGAGTAAAATTTATAAAATATATAGGTAAATAAGGTATTATTTAGATAGAATGTATACTTTATGTAGGTGTGTAAGATTATTTAACATGAAGAATATAATAAGTATCCAAATTAAGAAATAAAAAATATGCAGGTTGATGGAGAATTTTAAGAATAAGAGTTTAGGTATGGTACAATAGATGATAAGACAAAAGAGTCAAAAGAAGAGGAGGTTACAACTATTCCTATTGCAAGGATGTAAAAATGGGTGTGAAAAAATCCTAAAAAATATATCCCATAATACTTCCATTCTACATACATATTATCAATGATTGATAAAAATTAACTCAACACAATTAAGGAATGTTTGGGTTATGTAGAGTGAAAGTATTTGAAGGGTATTAAGGATGAGATGGAGTCTATTTACAATATTTAGGCTTGGTATCTAGTGAAAATAATTTTTGGGAAAAAGCTATAACTTGGAAGTAGGTTTTCAAACGAATATGAATGCACAAGAAAGGTGCAGAGGTGCAAGGTTCACCTTGTGGCAAAAGGATTCTCTCAGATTAAGGGAATTGAATTTGGTGAGGCATTTTATCCTATTTAAAAAATTACTTAAAATAGGTTTATTTTATATATATATATATATAAAACACTCAATCAATATATATAAAAAAATGGACTTCAAGACAATGTTCCTACATGGGGGTATTAATAGTAAATATACATGTCATAGCCTATCGACTTCAAGGTGAAGGGGAGGGAGGAATTTATTTTTATACTAGAGAAATATTTTTATGGATTTAGATAATAATTATAATGTGTAATCATATGTTTTATATTTATGTCATTAGGCTTGGGCATCTCCACAAAAAAAATTATCCTTGTGTCTACCATAACGAAGAGGGTGATCACCTTGTTATCATAGTCCTCTACATGGATGACATGTTTATGGTTATAAATGACATGGTAATGATCAAAGAAGTAAATTATTAGTTTTATACATAGTTATAATTGAAATATATTGGTGTTGTATATTTCAACTTAAGCATGCAAATCAAAAAAGATAGTATGAATAGTAAACCTTGCTAGACTAGAGCAAATGCATTGAGATAGTTTTTGAAATGTTTATTATGTAGAATAGAAAACCAATTCTCACCCAATATTAAAAAATAAATATACATGTCACAGCCTATCAATTTCAAGATGAAGGGGAGGGAGGACTTGGTATTTAGACTAGATAAATATTTGTATGGATTGAGACAATAATTAGAATGTGTAATCATATGTTTTATATTTATGTAATTAGACTTTGGCATGCCCACATTTATGTTTATCCTTGTGTCTACCATAAGGAAGAAATTGATCATGTTCTTATCATATTACTCTACATGGGTGGCATGTTGATGGTTGGAAATGACATAGGCATGATCAAACAAGTAAATTATTAGTTGTCTACATAGTTATAACTAAAAGATATTGGTGTTTCAAGGTTAAACTTAGGCATGTAAATCAAAAGAGATAGTATGAATAGTAAACCTTTATAAACTAGAGGAAATACATTAAGAGAGTTTTTAAAAGGTTTAGGATGCAAAATAGAAAACTAGTGCTCACCCATTTCCTAGTTGGTCAAAATATATCAACTACACAATGTCAAGAGACTTTAAATGAGATGGAGGCATGTCTCAATTTACATATGTGAGTGTGATGGTAATATTGTTGTATGTAATGTTTTATACAAGACTTGACATTTCACAAGATATGGGAGTAGTAAGTTGATTCATGTCTAATTTGGGCAAGGATAATTAGGAAGATATGAAGGGGATCTTTATATATATAAGGAACATTTGATCATGTTATATTATAGTAGAGTAAATTTTATGAGTACTATTTTGATTTTATAGGGATTTTTATAATCTAATTGGACTAGTGATCTTGAATTGCATACATCTAGTAGTTTATATGTCATAAAACTATTTAATAGAGTGGTAATTTAGATAATAAAATGAATAAAATGGTGTGGCCATCTCTACCACTAAATTTGAATAAAAAAGGTACTCATGCAAGAAAGGAAGTGGTGTGGATTCAAAGGTTGTATTCTACTATTGTTTTCAAGTAAGAAGCAATAAAGTTAGCTTGTGATAATAAAATCAAAATATGTATGGAAAATAGCCCTAAGTATCATTCTGAAACCAAACACATTGATGTACGATATCATTTTTTAAGGGAAATCGTGGAAATGAGGAAGACATATCCAGATAATGTAGACACAAAGAAATATGTTTTAATTTCATTGACCAAGGAAGTACTAATAAGTTTTCTTCATACATGAAGGAGATGGGTGTAACTACCCAAAAATACTAAAGTATGAATGCATTATCCCTTATACAAAGTGTTAAATGAGTGAGAAATATCTCAAAATTTACATGGATATGCAAAATAGTAATTTTGCATATTATTGGTGTTACAAAATTGTTTTTCACAAGTAATTGGTTACATAGGATGTTATGTAGGTTAATTGTATAATATATGATGGTTTCAAAATATTTCATGGCTATTATATTTGTAAATTATTCAAGTTTGATATTGTGTGAGAATGACGTAAATATTCATAAGTAACTCTACATAGTTTTAGTCACACGTTTTAATATTGTGAAGTGGTGCTTAGTGGTTGAGTTACAATAAGGTTTTATAAAGAGCTGTGAAACATGTAGATCAACAAGAGGTTATTTAAAAGAATTATAAGCACTTTTATAATTGTATATATAAAATTAAAGATGTGTTAGTAATGTTTGAGTGTATTTCTGATATGGACCTACTATGGAGTGTTATACAGTATTTAGTTGGCACAATATTTGGTGCATGCATATTCTTATGCATTATAAACATTCTGTGTGAAGTGTTTGATATAAGACATAATTATTCTTATGAATTTGATATGTAAAATATATGATTATAAAGGATATGTGTAACAAAGTATTTTGAATATTGAGAACACATTTTCAAGTGCATGCATTTTAATAAAAATTAATGCACTATACATAGTTTACAAAACCTTGAGATTTGATTGTATCATTATAAGACATACAATTTATGTTATAATTATTTTAGGTTGATGTGTTTTTTTTTACCTTAGAGTATTTTATTAAGTGAAAATGATCTTTTTCTTCTATGTATCTATGTTTTTCATCTTCTTTTCCTATGTTAATTTTACATTATAAGAACTATCATCCGTGTTTGTTTATTGTGTGATAAGCTTATCCCCAACAAGGGCTTCTTGTTTGAGTGAACATAGGTGGAATATGTGTCGATGAATGGAGTGACAAGATAATTTAGAGTGGAATTATAGTAGGTATATGAGGTTTTGATATAACTGGGGAGATAATGGGATAGGTTGGCATTTATATAAGTTATGCAGAAACAATCCAAATCAATACACTAGGACCATATTTTTACTTAATATGAACTATGGTGGGAGGAAGTGAGAAGGAAACATCACATGGTGGAATTTTAATATGATTCTTTAATATAATAGGGATGTTGAGTGTAATTGAATTGGTAAACACATTATTTTATTTCAAACCCATTGATCCATCACAAACATTAACATCTCTAGGAAGAAAATATTTCAAATTTATAGTGATTTGGAGGGGGTCAACATTTACCTTTTTGGCCAAGAAGAATTAAAAAAATGTAAGATTAAGAGGTCTTAATTCTTCAAATATTTGGGCACATCCTCTATGATTTATTCTATATCTTCAAGTCCTCCCCCTTCTTCTTCATCTTTAGGTGTCTATGTGTTGGAAATTTTCCTCCAAAAATCAATCTTTCAACCATCTCCTTATGGTAAATAAGATTAATGTAATAGTAATATTCCTTTAATTTGTGTTGGATCTAATATGTAAATTAAATATGACCCTTTATTCTAGCCTTGATTATACCATGAGGGTCCCAGGATCTATTCTTATTCTTATTAAAACTATACATTTGAATGTCTTGTTATCTAATACAAATAATAGAGAAGCAATAAAAGTGACGAGCCCATATTTTTAATGGAGGTTAAAGGTAGGTATCTAATTTTATTTTTTTAAACACCAATCAAATCCCTATAGCACACTAATAACACACTTCAATTATATAAAGAATGCCTATGACATAAAATTGTAATAGGTTCTCAATATACCATTGATTTAAATGATAATAACTTATAATAAAAACATCCATGCCCTAATTCTCCTAAGGTTTCCCTTAAAAGCTGGGAAAGACTTAGCATGGGTATTTCATAGATCCTACTATACATCACTAGATATAAATTATTTCAAATGGTAGTGTAATTGCTATGATAATTTTGCATCCTCAATTTAGAGAATGAATTTTCAATGGCTTTACTTGAATAATTCTTCCATGTTAGGAAATATGTCTGATCAAAGGAAACATTTGTGCCCCATGAATCTATCAAGTAAGAATACACGGGAAAAAAAAATCCACCATTAGCTTCCCATATTTACCTTATTAGGTTTTTAAAAATCATATCTCAAAGATTCAATCTAAGGATCCTCCAAACTAACAAAGAGAAAGGTAATTCAGACTATCTAACATGTTCTGTACTAGGATATCCAAATAAGTGACTCATAAATACCATGTCAACCTTTACACTTGGCATGAAAGTTCTAACAATGTATTGGCAAACATTTTCCTTATTAACCTATTTTTTCCTTCATACACCCATTTTTCTATGACTTAGGTATGTTATGGGTTTTACACCAGCCTTTGACTTATTTTAAATAATTATTTTGTGGTTATTCCCATTGATACATCTATTTAAGTAAAACAAGGAATTTGGTGGATATAAAATTCCCATTAAAGGTGTCAATAGTATCATCATTCAACACATAATTTTTTCACATACCTTATATCAAGTATACACATGTAAAAATGTCTTAAAATGGCCTTATGATACCTCAAATTATGAATGGATTTGATGTCATATATGTAAAATGTTTCATCTTGAGTAGCAATTTCATCTATAATGTAATCCTCCATATTTTCCACATAGTCATAAAATTCTACTTAATGTTTTTTTTAGACAATAACTGGGACAAACTGGGTGTCGATGAAAAGCTAGGGATGGATATGCAGAACTACCACCTTATCAACCACCTTTATGTGTCATGGACCCTTCCTTTCAAAATATAAATTAATCATCCTCTTAACCACTTAAATTTTAAAATTAATAGTCATTTTAAATATAACTACTTTGTGAATAATATCCCACTATTATTAAATGTCTTGATCATTTCAATAATTGGGATGATAAATGATTTTATCTTTTCAAAAATCTTGACAATCATTAAATCCATTTTGATATGATTTATGATTTACCATTTACTATTCACAACATGCCTTTCACCATCATGGCATGGTGGATTTAATTTATTTACCTTCTATGTTCCCATGTATGCCCTTCCTAAATGCCAATTGGAACTCCACCATGTGGATATTGGAAGCTTCTCTTTAATTGCACTATAAAACTTTTATTTTCAAGCCTTCATAATTGCCTCCCATGAGTGATAATTTTTACCTTTATTTTTGAATTCCATAGATTAAATTGTTCATGTATTTTCACTCGCCAGTTTCAAAATGGACACAAGCCCTTATTTTCATGTTAATTCTATAACTACATTGCATATATTTTCCTTTCCTTTCCTTCATCAAGACCTTTGATTGGTAATGATGGTGTTAGTAATTTGAGTGCACAATTATGTCTCATCCATTAGATGATCCTCTTTCAATTTTGATTAAATTTTTGATGTTGACCCATTAATCAACTCAACATATAATTCCTTATCTATGATTTTTTAAAAAAATTTAATTATATGCAAAGAGTAGTGGATGTATAGGATCATTAAATTGTTAAAGCATAAAACCTCCTACATCTATTTCTAGGGAATGTCAAAAGAAATCAATAATAGTGGATGTAGGATTTTATTTAATTATCATAAATATAATTTCACATTTCAAAGAACCCTTGATCATAAATTTTAAACAAATAATGATAACTCCCTCATTCATTCTATGTTTTAATAATTCTCCATGAGGGGTACTTTCATAAGAGATCCACCTCACACAAAGGTGTCATCCCATTTGGAAAAATTTATACCACTATTTCTTGTCTATTACTAAAGTATAAGGCTTTATAAATTATATAATAAATATTTTCCTTTCTCCAAAAAAAATTAATTTAAGTTTTGAAAACATGTATTTAATCTCACAAACACCACCCCCCCCCCATTCACTTTGAAATAGAGACCCCCTAATTTAATAAATTTAATAAGTTAAAGACTTGTTTTATCTTATTGATATTTTTTAAGTTTTTAAAATGAGAGTGTGAAGCAATCAAAACAATCCACATTTTTCAAAAGGGTCATCATGGTTGGGATATCTCATTGATATAATGATAATTCAATATCATAAAGTGACTCTAAATTGATTAGAGATCACCAAGTGACATGTGAAAATGACAATATGACTATTAAAAAAAAAAGGTGGTTTGAAACTAAGATAATGATCATTATATCTCAGTAAAATTCATTAGTGAAATGATAAAATAAAAAATACAATTAGAAAAAAACCATACGATTGAGCCATCTTTCATAATTAACAAGCATGAACTTGACAATAAATCCCAATATTGAATTAAGAACAAATTCATTCATAAAACTTACATTCAAAAGAGATTAACAACTATATAATTCATATGAGATAATACATGAGAAGTAATAATCACTATACCTTATATTACATATATATTATAGAACTCATTGAACTTGATTGATCAAAAATATTACTTTATAATGGAATCCTACATGTTCTCCTTTTTCACTAGGTATAAATCATTACAACATGTATTTTGAAGAGGTGGAGGAGACCAAGACAATAGAAGAATAAGAAATACCCAATTAAATGGAAGTAACATATATAGAAGACTTATTTACTCTTTAAAATGCAAGACTCCACTATGTCAAAGCTAAACTTGAGGTATTCTTATGGAAAGACTTTTTATACAATAGTTTCACTCAAAAAACGTAATGTAATGACATGATTTTCTCCTCAAGGAAACATAATAAAATTCAAATAATTTTTGTATTATAAATATATGGATATTATATGTTTACATTTATAACCTCGGTGTATAATAAAGTGGTACCATTGGAATTACTGAACAATAATAATTTAAGAGTTCTTTAGGATTAGGTTGATAGTCCTAACCATTGGGTGGACAAAGGTAATAATATTTAAATCCCCATTAGGTAATTCAAACCTACTGTGAGGATTGGAATGAGACTAATAAAAAAATTATTTGATGCACCTAATATTTCCCATGTATGCATAACTTGGGTTCCCCTTTTGTTAATGATTATAAATGATGGCAAAAAACCTAGATTTAGGTAAATTATATATTTCAATTTTACATAACAAATTAAATAAATGCATGAATTAAATTTTTTAATATGATGTCTTACTTGGTGGATGCCACTTATGAACCATAAAATTTTAATATTATTGATGGTGGACTCTAGTTATAGAATTTAAGTTCACAAAATTTTCTATATATTATATTTTTCACATGTTTCAAACATTTATTGAGGATATTTTTGAATTTTTCTACACACCAATTTATCTAGCTATAAAAAAATCTAATGCCTAGTATTTTATAATATATAAAAAATTAAATTATTGATATTGAATTCTAAAAATACTACCCCTTATACCATTATTAGGGTTGAGGATATTCTCGATTCTCATTTCAAACTTCCTTGCTTCATGCATGACAAGATTGTCAAGCAATAAATTTCATATCAAAAATTTTAAGGTATTGGAAGAACATGTAAGGAGAATAAATATGCTCATTTACCCCTTATCCCTATAAAAATTGGAATAATTTATTTTAAGGATTGGCCAATAAGTACTAATATTAGTAACACATAGATGTTCATTCAAGATGAATGAACATGGTATCAAAATATTGGATTGAAAGGGGAGGATGAAAGCATATATATCCTCACTTAAAGAAAAGGTGAAAAATTATTATGAGAATCACCCACATATACATGATTAGATATATGTGAATTAAAAAAATAATGATTATGTGGCTCAAAAAATTCATAAATTAAGGGTGACCTACTCTCCTCTAGGATAATATCAAGTATAACAAGTAGAGGATTGACCAGGAGATATGGTGATAATGAAATAAACACTATCCACACATTTCTCACATATATGGAAATTAATACAAAGGATTTCACCTCTATTATCTTATTAAAGTGTTATATTTCCAAATCTAAGCATAATCCCCAAATTATACTAGTAGTCAATATTATATTATCCCAACTATTATTTAAAATGTTGTTTCTTGAGGATTTACTACTAAAATTATTAGCATAAGACCTAAAGTAATTTATTATATAAATACATGTCCCTCAAATTATATATATCATATATAAGATGTGACACTTGACACAACACATTATACACCAAAAAATATATTGTCAACTACTTTTGGTCCTAAGACAATTGTCGAAGTGATAAAGGTTTATAGTAGAGTATGTTTGAAGGCAGCATCCAATAGTTGTTTGATTCCAACAACTAAAACTTAAAAATAATTTTCCAAATCCATTTATATATAAACTAATCTCTACCTACTAACATGAAAATTTTATCTCCTTGAATAAACACTATATGGTCATTAAATAGACAAGTCCATCTTCAAGGGAAATTAGACACATTGTCATGGACCCTCTCAACATCACTCCCTCTTCCAAAGTCATTATCATGATAGGGATACCAAATATTATGAAAATATATATTTATGTTTATGAGGATCATATAATAAATTGGAGAATGTATGAGATAATGTTAAAAGCTATTTTTTAAATAAGGAAGATAATAGCTCTAAGAGGCAAGATGGTATACCTTCCATTCCACTCTCATCATTCACATCTCTGCCAAATACACAAAATATAATTTCCTCCTCCATCCCACCATACACTTAAACTTCATTAATCCTTATGTACCCTACATTCACCACTTCCTTGGTCCATCCCACTTCATCCATGTTAACCATACCTTTCAACCATTCCACTACTTCTTTTATAGCTGTACCATATGATAAAAAGGAATAGTTTTAGAAAATATAATAAGCCAAGTCAAATATGTAGGTAATGATGATTATTTATGAGCTAAATATTAGATTTAAGTTTTAAAAAAGCTATCAATGTCATTAGGAGTGGTGAAATGAATTGGCACTAGGTAGTAACCACTACAACAAAAAATGTGAATACGTGGAGGTAGCCAAGCCAATACTAGACCAATAAATCCTCACTTAGATAGACACAACATACATAGACAACTTTTTTTCTCTAAATAATTCATAACTCCACTATGTTAAAAATAATCTTGAGGTATTCATGTGCATAGACTTGTTCTACAATATTTCACTAGAAAATTTTACCATAATGGCATGATTTTATCCACAAGTATATGCAATCAAATTTTGCTCCTTTCTAGGTTATCAATAGAAGGGTATTATAGGTTACGACTTTTAACCTTGGTATAAAATCAAATAGTGGCATTGAAATGGATAAAAAATGATAAATTAATATTTATTTGGGATTGGGTTGAGTATATTGACCATTAAGGGAACAAATTTTATGATAATTGAATCCCCATTAGAGTGTTTAGACCTAGTGTGAGGACTATAATGACATTAATGAATAGATTGTCTAGTATGCCTATTATTGGCCATGTATACAAAAATTGGGTTCCCTTGTTATAAATGATGGCTAGACACGTACATTAGAGAAAATTATAGTTTTCAATTTAACACAATATGAGTGCACAAAGGGAAAAAAACTATATGATGTATTGCTTGGTTGATGCCACTTGTGTGACCATTTTTTTAACTCTTATAGAAGGTGGACTCCTATTTATAAAATTCAAGTCCATATAAATTACATTAAAATATATTTTTTCATGTTTAAAACATTTATTAAGTATATTTATTAGTGTTTCTACCCACAAATTTGTCTATCTATCAAAAAAACACTAATAATCAATGTTTTATAATAAATTAGGAAGTTAATTAGTAATAGATGAGCTTATTCGTACTACCCCAATTTTATAATTATGAAGGTGGAGGGAGTTCTAGTTTTTCCTCTCAAAATTCCTCATTAGATGCCTCAAAATCTTGTTGAGGAAGAAATTACATACAAAATTATTTATGGTAGTATAGGAGCATGTAAAGAGAAAAATAGACTTCTTACCCACTTCTCCCATTCAAAATTGGAAGAATCAATTTTAAGGCTTGGCTAACACTACTATATATAGTAACACATAAATGTTATTTCAACTTGAATGACCATGATATCATAAAATAGGATCCCAAGGGGATGGTTAATCATAGATATCCTCACTTAAACTAAAGGTTCCACCATATTATGAGAATCACCCACATCCACATGATTGCATATATGTGAATGCAAATAATATTGAAAATGTAACTCAAAATATGTATAAATAAAGGGTTACTTACTCTCCTCTAGGACAACAACAAGTAAAAAAAGTAGAAGAAATACCTAAAGATATCATTTAAATGGATGACATACCATCAAAACATCCCTCACTCAAAAGGATAGTGATACAAGGGCTTTCACATCACTCAACTTCTTAGAGGGTCATATTTCCATTAGTAACAAAGTCCCCTATTTCTAACAGTATTAAAAAAAATTATTCCACCTATTATTGAGCATATTATTTCCAAGGGATATCCTAATTAAACTATGCACATAGTACCTAATATCCTTTAGTATATAACTCCACCTTCATCACCTTATATGTCATCTATGGAGGATGTTCCACTTGAAACACCTAGGCTACAAAGGAAATTATTTGTCAACTAATTTTTCTCCCAAGAAACCTATCTAAGTGACAAAGGTTTATAGCAAAGTATGTTTAAACGTATCCTCCACTACTCAATTAGTTTTAAGAACTCAAATTTCATAGTAAAATTCCATATACATTACTCCACTACCTACTGATGTGCCAATTGTCTCTTCCACAATAACCACTACATGGTCATTGAATATACAAGTTCATCTTAAAGGGGAATCACACACACTACCTATAGGTGACCCTCTCAACATCATTCCCTTTAAAAATTAACTATCATTATAGGGATACCAAATATCATTAATAGATCCATTTCTATGCCCAAGGATCCTACAATAAAGGGAAGAATGGATGAAATCCTATTGTAGTATATTTTGGAAATAAAGAAGATGATAGATCTATGAGATAATTTGGTACAACCTTCCATTACATTTTCATCAATCATTTTTCTTCCAACTACACAACATATTATTGCATCTTCCATACCACCATCCACTTACACTTAATTCATCTTCATGGACCCTACATTCACCACTTCCTTGGTCCATCCCACTTCATCCATGTTAGACATATTTATCACCCCTCCTATTAATTATGCATATCCTTTTTTATAGGAGGAAAAGGATTATATTTAGAATGTCTAATTATCCAAGTCTAATAGGTAGTAACACATGATTATTTATGAACTAAATATCATATTATATTTTTAAAATATATTGGTGTCATCAATAGGGTGAGAAGAAGAAAATTGATAAAAGGGACTACCCCCACCCTCTATGAGACATAAGAGAATTTTTTTTCTCTTGGAGGAGAAAAAATCATGAGAATGTGAAGTTTCAAAGTTTAAATAGGATCGTGTTTTCATAATTAGATCTAATGATAAATTGGTAGAAACCTTGGTTCAAGGAATGACTCAATAAATACACAAATTAAAGACTTAAACCAAATTTATAGTACCTACCAACATTATCATTGATGTTGATAAGTACTTAGATTCATTGTATAGATTACTAGTTACCAATTGTGAATCCAAGGGTAAAGTTATGTCTTTGGGATAAAAAAAATTAAGCTATATCAAGATAAAATTGTGTAGTTGGAGGCCAAATTATCTACTCTTACAAAAGTTGTTAAGTAGGGTTTTTGTCCTCACAATAAAATTATTCCATTAGTGGATATTATTGTGAATATGATAAAATCCATTCAATAATGGGATGATGAAATGTATTCAGTATTTAGGTCTATTGATAATTCTAAAGATAAAATTTTTAAATTATTTAGAGATACTAATATATTATAAATTGTGATGCCAAATGGACTATTAGTCCAACACATACACTTCATTGCTTAGATGATCCATTTTCTGAAAAGCTTGAAACAAATAATTTTTCTTGAAAATTAATGGGATATAAGCGATTTGATTAATTTAGTCACATATGATAAGGAAAAGGTTGAAAGGGAAACTACATTAAAATAAGTTTTACATACCCCACTTTTAAACTATGATATATTGTTAAATAAAACAAAGGTTTTATTTAGGATGCCAACCATGTACATAGCTAGAGTTGATAAAATATTTTTAGTAGTACCACTTGTTCTTAGGAATAAACATCTACATCTATTTATGAATTTATTTCTAAAAAGCTCATCAACTCCAAATATCTCATCAAAACTAAGAATTTCACATGCCCTATTCACTTCCTCAAATCCAAGTCAACATGATAAATATGACATCTATCTTGGAACTATATTAGATCAATTATTATTTTAGTATCTCATTTACTAGGCTAAAAAAATCTCAAGATCAATATTGGAACTTATCAAATAGTATCAAAGATAAAATTTTATTTTTAGCATTGTCAATAGACCTAACTACTGAATTCAATTTTAAGTTGTTGTGACTCTTCCAATCTTAGATTACAATTATCATTTTGACCTCTTAAGAGGAGGTTAAAATTTTAAACATTAATAAAGGCTAAAAAATCTCAAGAAAATCCATGTGTTCTTTATTTATGTTTTCTTTCTCATTTTTATGTTATGCATGATTCATTTTCACTAGGTTAATTTTTTGAGGTTGGTGTATGATTATAATTTATAAAATTTAGATTAAGTTAATATATATTTTGACTATTTTACATGTAGAGACTGATATTTAATTCTAATTGAGGATAAAATGTGCATGAATCAATTTTTCATACATCAATTTCTTTCTAGGTTAATGTTATCAAATTATTTTGTAAATATTATACATAGACTCTCTAATATGTCAATATTAGTACAAGTTTTTACTATAAAAAGGTATGAATTAGTTTAAATTTCAATTCCAAACTAGTTAAATTTGACTTTCATAGAATATTTACTATTTTTGACACAAAGTGCTTTAATTTTCTACCTTAATATACCTTCTTTTTTAATTTTTATATCAAATCCACATCACTTTAGCATATTTTCATATGTGAGTAATTCCATTATATGTTTATAAGTAATCAATAATTCCTTAGAATAATTATCCTTTTGTAAAATTATTGAGGTATTTGAATATGGAAGATAACTACATTGATCTAGTCTTTATTCCACCACGTGGTTATTTGTAAAAAAAAATCCTAAAACTCATGCCTTAGAAGTGGTAATCATTGATCCTAAAATGAGAAGGATTTATCCATAAACCTACTGGCTAGGTATAAACCACATCAATTTGTTAGTTGGTGATATAAATATGGTTGACCCTAAAATGCAATCAATCTAGATATACCATGAAGACTCACTAGGTCCAACTATGAAACTGGCCTAAGATTGTTTCAACCCTTATATGCTTATGGAAGGCCTAGATTTGGAAAATGAATACCCAATAAGTTCTATATTAAATTTAAAAATCACCAATTTATACCCATGGATTGGTTTTTAGGATCAAGTATAAAAATACTAAGAGATGTTTATGAGTTATTGAGAAACTTTGAAATGTAGCTCCCTATGTTCACACCTAAAGGAGGATGCACTACTTAGGAACATATAACCTCATTTAAGTCTTCACTCAGAGTTTTAAATGTGAAAATTGAAAATGTATCATGTAAGTTTTTTACATTTACATTTTATGATGTTGTATATGAATGGTTATTAAATTTTCATGAGAACTCTATTAACAATTAAGTCATGTTTCAAGACCTCTTTTTGGCTTAGCTTGGAAAAGTAACTGATGTTAGTATCATGTACCAACAAAATGATAGAATAAAAATAAAACCCAATGATCCCATCAAATAATTTAATTAAAGTTTCATAAAATATATATTTAGGCTACAACCTTATATATGACTAAGGCTCCATTAACATTGGAAACGTATAATTATTCCTTAGACCCCATGACAATGATATCTATTCAAGGTATGTTACTATGATACACTTGATGCTATATTATGATGTAACCATCAAAGTATACAAAATAATTAATCCCTAAGCTCATGTGATTTAATCCATCTCAAATGTTAATCCAAACATTCCATCCTTGAACCTATTCTAAATGTGAATTAAAATTTTCCCTTGCTCAATCTAGTTCCAATCATCAATGTTTTACCTTTAGCACATATTGATCCAAATCAATAACTAGGTTTCTTGGGTGAAAAATATACCTAAAAACCCTATACAAAACTAAACTAGGCCTTGATCCATGTTGTTAATACTACATAAACCCCAACATAAGATTCAAAAAAGAGAGGAACAAGACATGATATAATGAATGGTTCATAAAATTAGTAATGAATTTATTAGCTTGAAAAAACAAATAGGAAATACTAAAGGATAAAACGCTAATATAAACTTTTCACATATAACATATAACATTCCATTTAATAATTAAAATAATAATACATGACCTTCAACAAATAGAGTTATGGATATCAACATCTATGAGTTGGATTTGACAAATTGGTGTAGGATTCTAGTATTACTCAATATGGTGAGCTAGACTACATCAAATTATGAAACTAATTTGAAATTTTTCAAAAGGAAATGGAGTGATATAAATTATTCCCTAATTATAAAACCATTTCAATTACATATAACTCTTTAAATTCATTCCCCACCCATAGTGAAACTATGATGTCATAAACCTTTAGATTTCATAGGCTAGATGATGATGAACCTGAAGAAAATAATAATGAAGTGTGTGCCTTACGAAAATATCAAGAAATTAATTATGCACTGAGAAGTAGATAAAAACAATATCTTAAAATATCTTCTTCACCAAATAATGGTACTATACCTCTAGATCCAAAATCAAGCAATGATCCTCCACTCCCAAAAGGCAATCATCAACACATTACTACATATGTTCAAACTACTATTAGTAAAGGTGGATATAATATGGTGGAAGACATGAAGTGAATTAAATTGAATATCACTTTACATGAATTAGATATAATCATTAAACAGCGTGACTTGATTCTAAAGTATCTCACTAATAAATCCATCTCAACCAAGTGAAAAACAACACATGCAAATATGGTTATATATAAGATAAATTCTAAGGTTCCCCCATTCCCTCTTACTATGAGAGTGTTTGAGAAGAACTTACATAACTATTTGGTTGAATCATAAGCATTAAAAAATTTCATGATTGCAATGATCTATAAGAAATTAGGATTGAATCCTATAAAATATGATAAAATTATTGTTCAATTTGATAAATATTAAGTTAGGTAGTTTGTAAAATTATAAATGTCCACATAAAACTATCCTTATAACCTATAATTCAAAATTATATTTATATCCAAATGGTAGATATTCTTGAAGTCAATGGATTTTTAATAAACAAGTATTGTGTTAGAGTTGGTTCTCATGTTTGCTAGGTTCTCTATATAGTTTTTGTCTATTTCCTAGTTTTTCCTTTTATGGATTTATCCCACATTGGTTAGTTTGACTTAATTATTATTTGTCCTTGCCTATATATGCAAGGATTCTCATTTATGACATATAGAAGTTATTTTATGGATATTATATGATATTGCCTTTATCTTTGCATATCATATTTGTAAATCTTAACTCTTCTTGTGATGCTTTTGTTATTCATGTTTCCAATATTTGGCTTAGAACGATCTTGTTGATGTTAATTTCGTGATATTAGAGATAGAGGTGTTGTATCCATCCATTTAAAAGTTTTATGTTGCAAGGGTTTTTCCATTTATCAAAAAACCTTCTTGGTGTAGTGGAGGTCTTTTGTATGGATTTTTGAGATTTTCTTTTGCCATTGACATTTTTTTGGAGAAATTGCAAATTGTTTTTGTAGAAAATTATGACTCTTGTAGATCATTTTTCTCCTCAAATAGGTTTCTAATTTATAAAATTCATTCACTATTGAAAATAATACTTTGAGAGGTTTCCATAAAGTGGTTATAATAAGGATTATAAATACTATCAAAGGAGATACATGGCTTTGAAGTTAACCTTGTGAATCTGATTTTCTGTGATTTTTTATGCGCAATCAAGAAATAATTAGATCTTGTATTTAAAGTGAAAAATCAGCATGGAAGATTGATCTATGTGGAATATTTTTATTTTCCTTTTTTTAAAATTTCCTTAAAATTCATTTTTTCTAGATCTGGTATAAATAATTTAATTTTTCTCCAAGCATTTAATTTTTGTGAAATGTTTACTTATTTGACCCATTTTAATGATGTGAAACTTTTAAAAACTATTGCTTTTGAACCGTGACTTGAAATCGAGTACTATATTTTACAAAAAGTAGATTTTTTTTTAATTCTCCACACATTGGGTTCATTTATCTTATAAAATGCACTAAATTATAAAGTGTCAAATATAGGGGTTCTTACTCTTCTTTGGGGTGTTCATTATTTTCATCAAAAGATGTTAAATTATCATGGGGGGATTTGTATTTTTGAGAGGGTTATTCTTATTATTAACTTTATACTTATTTTTTGGCAATGGATTCTTGTTATTTGAGCCCCTTAAGACCTCTAACTACATTATTTGGAAGATAAAAATGTGGATACACTTCTAGTGGAAAGGCATGTGGAGTGTTATGCTTGGCAATATTCCCCATTTTATAGATGAAAAATATCTTGCCTAGATTTCATCTAAATAAGATGAGTATCTTAATTTGATTTGCCTCCATGTTTTAGATAGTTTGTATTGTTATGTCACATGTGCCACATCACAAAACAAAGCTTGGGATGATATTATAGCCTTATTTGAGAAAGATACTAAGTATTTTGGGTCTTTTGTATCCTATTTTACTCCACCTCCTTTTATTCCACTTCCTTCTCCCCTTATTTGTGAAGATTTATCTTTTGATGATGACACTGATGTTGTTCAAGACTTAGTCTTAATAGTGATATGGGTGAGGCATTATTGGCACTCCCTTCTTATCATCCTAGTGAGGATTCACTCTTTACTAGTGACATGAATCAGGATTCATCTTCATTTTATGAGGACATATTTATTGATGATGATCTATATAAGGCATTCTTACCTCTTAGACCTCTCACTATTCAACCTTCTTCAATTGTTAGTGATGACTTATCTTTTTTATGATGGTTTACTTGAGGTACTTATTACTCCTCATATATTTTGTACTCTTATTCATTTCATTGATTTAGAGGACATGATTCTTGAGGATGTGGTACCTTCACCATCACTTTTGGATATCATGGATGAGACACAATCACAAATTCTCAAGGATTAATTCTATTGTTCTATAGTTATTGTTCCTTCATCACCTACTTATGAGGATGTGTGTTTTGATGTTGATTTTTATGAGGAACCTATTATGGTTGCACATTATATTTTTGAGTTTTTTGATACTCTTAATACTAAATTTATTTCTTGTCCCACTTTGGATATACCTGTTTATATGGTTGGTTCCTTTGAGAAACTTACTCTTGGATTTGTATCTTGTATACTTCACTCTATGGGCTAAACTCATGAAGGTATTGACAAACTATTACTAGGTATTGTATCTCCAATTGGCATCAATATGCCTATAGTTGATGTGTCTTTAGGACATCTTGTTCACAACACTCAAGAGAAAGGTACATTAATGGGAAGAACATTTTGTTTTTTGGAATAACTTACCACCTATGTAGATGGTTCCTTACATCCTTTCCATATACATAAGATATATAGTACTAATATTCATGTGGGGTTAAGGAATTTTTCCTTAATGGGGATTACACATGAATTCCTTCCTTCATTTATTTCCTTCTTTTCTCTATTTTACATCAATTTGTGGGGGGAGTTTTGTTCCTATAGATTTTATCTTTTTCTCCACTTCTCAAATGTATGTTGTACATGAGTACCTCAATAGGCTTATTTTCAAGACTCATACTATGTATTTGCCATTTTTTAAAAGATATTTTTAGCCCTTATCTTCACTTGAGGGGGGCTGTTAGAGTTGGTTCTCATATTTTTTAGGTTCTATAGATAGTTTTTGTCTATTTCCTAGTTTGTATTTTATGGACTTATCCCACATTGGTTAGTTTGACTTACTTCTTATTTTTTCTTTCCTATATACAAAATGTTTCTCATTTGTAACATACAAAATATATTTTATGGATATTATAAGATATTGCATTTATCTTTGCATATCATATTTACAACTCTTAATTATTCTTGTGATGTTTTTATTATTAATACTTCAGATCTTGGGCTTGGAATGATCTTGTTGATGTTCCTTTTAGATTAGTCTAAAATTGTGTGTCTATATATATATATATATATATATATATATATATATATATAAATATCCCACATGTGGTTAAGCTAGAGAGGTGTGGATAAACATATTTGGGTCTAAGGAATCATTATACATTTCCAATGTTAATGGAGCCTTAGTCGTATATAAGGTTGTAACCTGACTATAAATTTTATGAAACTTTCATTAAATTATTTGATGGGATCATTGGGTTTTATTTTTATTCTATCATTTTGTTGGTACATGATACTAACATCAGTTACTTTTCCAAGCTAGGCCAAAAAGGTGTCTTGAAACATGACTTATTTGTTAACAGAGTTCTCATGCAAGTTTAATAACCATTCATATGCAACATTATAAAATGTAAAATGAAAAAACCTATATGATAAATTTTAAATTTTCACATTTAAAACTCTTAGGGAAGACTTAAATGAGGTTATATGTTGCTAATTAGTGCATCCTCCTTTAGGTGTGAACGTAGGGAGCTACATTTCAAAGTTTCTCAGTAACTCATGAACATATCTTAGGATTTTTATACTTGATCCTAGAAACCAATCCATGGGTATAAATTTGAGAGTATTTAAATTTAATATAGAACTTATTGGGTATTCATTTTTCAAATCTAGGCCTTCCATAAGCATATAAGGGTTGAAATAATCTTAGGCCAGTTTCATAGTTGGACCTAGTGAGTCTTCATGGTATATCTATATTGATTGAATTTTAGGGTTAAACATATTTATATCACCAAATAACCTATTTATGTGGTTTATACCCACCCAATAGTTTTATGGATAAATCTTTCTCATTTTAGGATCAATGATTACCAGTTCTAGGGCATGAGTTTTAGGATTTTTTTTTTTACAAATAACCACATGTTAGAATAAAGAATAGATATATGTAGCTATTTTCCATATTAAAATACCTTATAAATTTTACAAAAGGATAATTATTCTAAGGAATTATTGATTACTTATAAACATATAATGGAATTACGCACATATGAAACTATGCTAAAGTGATGTGGATTTGCTATTTAAATTAAAAATGAAGGTATAGTAAGGTAGAAAATTAAATTATTTTATGTTGAAAATAGTAAATATTTTATTAAAGTCAATTTTAACAAGTTTTAAAATTAAATTTAAACGAATGCCTACCTTTTTATAATAAAAACTTATACTAATAATGACACATTAGAGAGTCTATGTATAATATTTACAAAATAATTTGATAACATTAACCTAGAAAGAAATTGATCTATGAAAAATTGATTCATGCACATTTAATCCTAAATTATAATTAAATCTCAGTCTCTACATGTAAAATAGTCAAAATAGCTATTAACTCAATCTAAATTTTATAAATTATAATCATACACCAATCTCAAAAAATTAACCTAGTGAAAATGAATCATGCATAACATAAAAATGAGAAAGAAAACATAAATAAAGAACACATGGATTTTCTTGAGATTTTTTTAGCCTTTATTAATGTTGAAAATTTCCACCTCCTCTTGAGAGGTCAAAATAATAAATATAATGTAAGAGTGGAAGAGTCACAACAACTTAATTTAGAATTCAATCAATCTTTATCATAATTTATCTTAATTATAATCATCCATTCTCAATTATTATTTTGAAAAATTTACAATGGAGGATTATCATTAAGAATAATTATAATCTAAGAGTGGATTAGTTAGGTCTATTGACAATGCTAAACAATGATCCTCCACTCCCAAAAGGAAATGATCAACACATTACTACATATGTTCAACCTACTATTAGTAAAGGTGGATATAAAATGGTGGAAGACATGAAGTGAATTAAAGTGAATATAAATTTACATGAACTGGATAAAATCACTAAACACCATGACTTGATTCTAAAGTATCTCACTAATAAATCCATCTCAAACAAGTGAAAAACAACACATGCAAATATGGTTATACATAAGATAAATATTAAGGTTTCCCTATTCCTTCTTACTATGAGAATGTTTGAGAAGATCTTACATAACTATTTGGTTAACTCATAATCATTAAAAAATGTCATATTTTCAAAGATCTATAAGAAATTAGGATTGAATCCTATAAAATATGATAAAATTGTTGTTCAATTTGATAAATATTAAGTTAAGTTAGTTCGTAAATTTATAAATGTCCACATAAATCTATCCTTACAACCTATAATTCAAAATTATATTGATATCAAAATGGTAGAGATTATTGAATTAGTAATTTTAATAAACAAGGATTGTGTTAGAGTTGGTTCTCATGTTTGCTAGGTTATATAGATAGTTTTTGTCTATTTCCTAGTTTTTCCTTTTGTGGATTTATCCCACATTGGTTAGTTTGACTTACTTCTTATTTGTCCTTGCCTATATATGCAAGGCTTCTCATTTAATACATATAGAAGTTATTTTATGGATATTATATGATATTTCCTTTATCTTTTAATATCATCTTTGTAAATCTTAACTCTTCTTGTGATGCTTTTGTTATTCATGATTCAAATCTTGGGCTTAGAATGATCTTGTTGATGTTCCTTTCATGATATTAGAGATAGAGGTGTTGTATCCATCCATTTAAATTTTTTATTTTGCAAGGGTTTGTACATTTATCAAAAAACATTCTTGGTGTAGTGGAGGTGTTTTTTATGGATTTTTGAGATTTTCTTTTGCCATTGACATTTTTTTGGAGAAATTTTAAATTGTTTTTGTATAAAATTATGACTCTTGTAGATGATTTTTCTCCTCAAATAGGTGTCTAATTTAGAAAATTCATTCACTATTGAAAAGAATACTTTGAGAGGTTTCCATAAAGTGGTTATAATAAGGATTATAATTAGTATTAAAGGAGATATATGGCTTTGAAGTTAACCTTGTGAATCTTATTTTCTATGATTTTTTATGTGCAATCAAGAAAAAATTAGATCTTGTATTTAAAGTGAAAAATAAGCATGGAAGATTAATCTATGTGGAAGATTGTTATCTTCCTTTGTTAAAAATTTCCTTAAAATTCATTTTTTATAGATCTGGTATAAATAATTTAAATTTTCTCCAAGCATTTAATTTTTGTGCAATGTTTACTTATTTGACCCATTTTAATGATGGGAAACTTGTAAAAACTATAGATTTTGAACCGTGACTTGAAATTGAGTATTATATTTTAAAAAAAGTAGAATATTTTTATCCTCCACCTATTGGGTTCATTTATCTTTTAAAATTCACTAAATTATAAAGTGTCAAATTTAGGGGGCCTTATTCTTTTTTGGGGTGTTCATTATTTTCATCAGAAGATGTTAAATTATCATTGGGGGATTTGGTTTTTTGAGAGGGTTATTCTTATTCTTAACTTTATCCTTTTTTTTTGGAAATGGATTCTTATTTATTTGAGCCCCTTAACACCTCTAACTACATTATTTAGAAGATAAAGATGTGGATACACTTCTAGTGGAAAAGGCATGTGGAGTGTTATGCTTGGCAATATTTCCCATTTTATAGATGAAAAAGATCTTACCTAGATTGCATCTAAATAAGATGAGTCTCTTCATTTTATTTACCTCCATGTTTTAGATAGTTTGTAGTGTTATGTCACATGTGCCACATCACAAAACAAAGATTGGGATGATATTATAACCTTATTTGAGAAGGATACTAAGTCTTTTGGGTCTTTTGCATCCTATTTTAATCCACCTCATTTTGTTCCACTTACTTATCCTCCTATTAGTGATGATTTATATTTTGATGATGACACTAATGTTGTTCAATATTTGAGTCTTAATAGTGATATGGGTGAGGCATTATTGGCATTCCCTTATTCTCATCCTAGTGAGGATTCACTCTTTACTAGTGACATGAATTAGGATTCCTCTTCATTTTATGATGAAATTTTTTTTGATGATGATATTTATGAGGAATTCTTACCTCTTACACCTCTCACTATTCAACCTTCTTCAGTTGTTAGTTATGACTTATCTTTTTATGATGGTTTACTTGAGGTACTTATTACTCATATATTTTTTACTCTTATTCATTTCATTGATTGAGAGGACATGATTCTTGAGGATGTGGTACCTTCACCATCACTTTTGGATATCATGGATGAGACACCATCATGAATTCTCAATGATTAATTTTATCGTTCCATAGTTATTGTTCCTTCATCACCTACTTATGAGGATGTGTGTTTCGATGTTGATTTTTATGAGGAACCTATTATGATTTCACATTATATTTTTGAGTTTTTTGATACTTTTACTAATAAATTTATTTCTTGTCCCACTTTGGATCCACCTAATTATGTGCTTGGTTCCTTTGAGAAACTTACTCTTAGATTTGTATCTTGTATACTTCACTCTATGGGCTAAAATCATGAAGGTGTTGACAAACTCTTACTAGGTATTGTCTCTCCTATTGGCATCAATATGTCTATAGTTGATGTGTCTTTAGGACATCTTATTGAAAACACTCAAGAGAAAGGTACATTAATGGGAATAACAATTTTCTTTTGGGAATATCTTACCACCTTTGTAGATGGTTCCTTACATCCTTTCCATCTACACAAGATATATAGTACTAATATTCATGTGGGGTGAAGGAAGTTGTCCTTAATGGGGATTCCACATGAATTTGTTCCTTCATTATTTCCTTATTTTCTCTATTTTACATCAATTTGTCAGGGATGTTTTATTATTATAGATTTTATCTTTTTCTCCACTTCATGGATGTATGTTGTACATGAGTACTGCAGTAGGCTTATTTTTATGATTCATACTATAGATATGCCTCTTTTTTTTTGATATTTTTATCCCTTATCTTCACTTGAGTGGGGGGGGGGGGTGGTGTTAGAGTTGGTTCTCACATTTGTTAGGTTCTATAGATAGTTTTTGTCTATTTCCTAGTTTGTCTTTTATGGATTTATCCCACATTGGTTAGTTTGACTTACTTATTTTTTATATCATATATATAAAATTATTCTCATTTGTAACATATAAAATATATTTTATGGATATTATATGATATTGCCTTTATTTTTACATATCATATTTACAACTCTTAACTTTTCTTGTGATGTTTTTGTTGTTAATACTTTAGATCTTGGGCTTGGAATGATCTTGTTGATGTTCCTTTTAGATTAGTCCAAAATTATATATATATATATATATATATATATATATATGTATGTATGTATGTATATGTATATATATATATATGTATATATATATATATGTATATATATATATATATATGTATATATATATATATATTTGTGTGTATATATATATATACACACATATATACATATGTACATATACATATATATATGTATATATATATGTATATATATATATATATACATACATATATATATATATACATACATATATATATATACATATATATGTATACATATATATACATATATATATATATATATATATATATATATACATACATATATATATATATATATATATATATATATATATATATATATATATATATATATAGCTCTATGTGTGTGTGTGTGGATATGGATATATAATTATCACACATGTGGTTAAGCTAGAGAGGTGTGGATAAACATATTTGGGTTGACAAAAAACTCAATATGAAGTATATGATCACTGAATATAATTCTAAGAGCAAAATGGTAAACTTTTTGGCTTCTAGCATAAGTGTTTATACCCTTAACACCATGAACACTAAGGAAAGTAGGTAAAATAACAAGGATTATGAACCTTACATTGTGATGGGGACCACAAAAAACATAGGTTAGGTTCATGTCATGTTGATTTATCCCCATGGAAAATAATATCTTGTAGCTACCATTTATAATTCCCTTACACAATAAACTCAATGAGTATAAAGATACAAACATAGGATTGTAATTTGATTTTAACCATAGTGTAAAGGAATTAAAGATGTATGAAGACTTTGAGCTAATATTCAATCAAGTAAGAAACAGATTAAATGCAAAGTGTCATATATTATGAAGTATAAACACATAGCTTTGGATCTCATCATGGAATTTGATGATTATAATATAACACATGTGCTTAGAGAATAAAATCAAATAGTTGATTCCTTAGTTTATATATATATATATATATATATATATATATATATATATATATATATATATATATATATATTTGTGTGTGTGTGTGTGTGTGTGTGTGTGGTTATGTTAGATAAGTGTGGATGAAAATATTTGTGTTGACAAAAAACTCAATATGAAGTATATGATCACTGAATATAATTCTAGGAACAAAAAGGTAAAAAAATTTCTCTTCTAGCCTAAGCGTTTATACCCTTAACACCATGACGACGAAGGCAAAAATGAATAAAATGTAAAATAAGAAAGATTTTGAACCTTACATTTTGATGGGGCCCACTATAAACATAGGTTAGGTTCATGTCACATTAATTGATCCCCATGGAAAATAATATCTTGTAGCTACCATTTATAATTCCCTTACACAATAACCTCAATGTGTATAAAGCTAAAAACATAGGATTGTAATTAATTTTAACAATAGTGTAAAGGAATTAAATATGTATGAGGACTTTTATCTAGTATTCAATCAAGTAAGAAATAGATTTCAATGCAAATTGTCATATCTAACGAAGTATAAACATATAGATTTAGATCTGATCAAGGGATTTGATGATTATAATATAACACATGTGTTTAGATAATAAAATCAAATAGTTGAGTCTTTAATAGATTCTATAGTGAAATCTACTTAATTAATTAAATTTATATAAGTTTACAATTGAGTTAATCCTATGTACTTATATTCTTGATAATGTTGACAACATTTAGGTGTTTGATGATGACAAACAAATTATTCAATTTATGATTAATGTGGGTGTTTTTATATCAAAGTTGACAGAAGAAACTAATAGGGATGAATTTGAGGAATACTAATTAGAATATGATGTGATAATAAAAATCAATTAAAATAGGATCCAAAAAGTAATAATTTCACTTGAAAGGTTATTTGACTTAAATGCACACACTAAGAATCTAGAGTAGTCAAAACTTAGTGGACAAGAGTTTGACCATGTTAATATAGGATAATTGGAACACATTTAGTATCTAAACATAGGTCTAAGATACAATGAATAATAAAAATATGATTGATATCCTTGCTCCAAAATTATAAGGACATGATTTCTTGGTCAAATGATGACTTAGATATATTTTATTGAAGGGTTATCACACACACCATCCCACTCAAAGAAGGACATAATCATTTTATACAAAGGAAAAGTCATGTTAATCCCATTATAGAGATGCTCATTTATAAGGAGGTGAAAACTTAGTGGCTTATAAAATTAGATTCCCAATCATGCATCCAACCTAGATTTCCACTCTAGTACCTATTAAAAGAAAGAATGGAGAGATTATGTTATGTGTCAATTTCAAAAAATTAAAAGTGAATTAGATAAGGATAATGATATTTTATCTCATCTTGATGATGATATTCAAATGGTAAGTGGTTCTGAGATGATGTATTTATTAGATTTTTTTGTTTAAAACCAACTTTTAATTGATAAAGAGGATAAAATAAATATTTTTACAATTATCTTAGGTTTAACATGGAAATTACAAAACACGTGTTTTTAAAAATTAAACCAAATAAATAAAATTTTAGTCGTCTATTGAATGCATATAAAAAATAACTAGATTAGTTTTTATGATTTATTATTTATTATTTATACCATATTACATATAATTATGATAGTTCTATGATGAAGTCATATAATAAGAAACAGTTACATAATACAAGGTTATTTTCCCTAAACTAAGTATAAATTCCAATACATAAAACAACCCTCTCAGGTCTCATATTGTGAAATGTTATATGAATACTCAATGGTACATATAATATAAGCTAAAAAGTATAAAATGTTAAAATAATGAATGCACAAGTATGTTATTGGTCTTATAACATTACATACAACTAAAAATGAAAAGTATAGTATGGAAAAAGTAAACATATAAGTATTAAATCATCCTATATTATAATAAATATTTTGGTATAAAATGTACAAAATAGTACAACATATAATCTATGAAATGAGTCATGAAAAATAGTTTAGTAGCCAAAAGTAAGCATCTGAATTATTTAAGATTTAGTTGTAACAAGGGATAACATCATCTAGGAAATTTTCCTCAAACCATAGACCAATGGTGCCCCACACACCTCCCCATTAGAATTGGACATTCCCTTCACTAAAGGATATGTAATGATGATGTGATTATAAATAACCATTAGATAACACATATGAGAGTAAATTCACTATTACATGTGACTAATCATAAAAACCGTAGGTACACCTCTATATTTTATGACATTAAAAAATCATATAAACTAGAACAACTAGATAATTTATATAATTATAGAATATATTTGGATAAATCATTTTATAGTTATTAGATTTAAAAATAATTTGGGACATTATCCACATTTTCATTTCTCTCTACTATAACCACTAGTCATCAGTACCATTATTATATAATCAACAATGAGTGACCTATAATAAGGATCCCTACCTATCAATCATCATCCCATAAATAATAAGGATGACATTATAAGAACTAATCTTAATCACAATTAATTTATAATGAATTTACTTAATACATTCTACTTTAACCATATAGTGAGTGTTAAACATAATGTCATATTGGAGTTTTTCACACAAGAAGACAAGTATCACCAATTGATTTAAACAAGTCAATCATTCCATAATATTTACCTACAACTTAAAAATACATAGATATATATAATATAATGCATTTTTAACATTTTAAAATGTAATATTTAACTATTATTTTTAATAATGATATATTACAATATCTAATAAACCAATTATATATCCATTTTCAACACGATAAATTTCCATATATCCCTATGATCACAATATTGTAATAATAAATTCAACCTATATGGATACCAAGAGTTATATTTAAAACACCTATTTTAGTTAATTAATTATATGTTATATAATAATTTGAAATAGAATATTATTTGTACTATATTCATGTATGTGGTTTCATTAAACACCTACAGACCTATAGCTAGTTAATTTACATTTAGTTTATTTAGATTTGCCTAGTCTAGGTCATGTTCTCCAATAGTACGTAGTAATATTTCAACCAACTCAATAAATTATTGAATCACATATTTTTGATATTCATGCATTTTCCAATCTATCAAGTAACTACTAGCACACTGCAATACACAAAAATAACATAGAGATTGTACTTTAGCCAAAGCCATGTTTCTTCAAAGATCATGGATTCAACACTAAATTTAGAAGATGGAAATAAAATATTAAGTTTAAATAATATTTCACTCTTATATTCATGTGGGAGATGTAGGCTATAGGGATAAAATGGTCTTTGAAATAAAATTACAAAATGGACAAGTCTTTGTAACATGTAAACAACTAATTTTGGTATTATCATTTAGAGTCAAAACCAAAAATAACATGTTACAATTTTTTAAGGTAAAACAAAAACCATATGATACAGATATTTAGTCTCAAATAACAAAATATTATATAACCAATTATGGAATAATAATAATAATAATAATAATAATAATAATAATAATAATAATAATAATAATAATAATAATAATAATAATAATAATATGTTATAGTCATTAAGGGCAAAAAAAACATACAATATGCTACAATCATTTTAATCTAAAACAACAATACATGCTATAACCATTTAGGCAAAATAAAATTGTATGCTATAACCATTTAGGAAAAACAAAAATGTATGCTAAAAATTACAACCACTTATTAAAAATGACATATTGAGGACCTCTTAAATCATTTAAGTTAGAAAAACCCAAAATTAAAAACTAGTTACTTTATTAGACTTGGGTCTAAATTAAGGCTCTCTAAAAATAGACTTCTATCTCCAATTTATCATTATTTTATTTTGATTTTACTTTTCCCTTATATATCTCATGATGTACTCTCTTTTTAACATTTTATAGAAACCCCATTCATGCAAGCAGTCAATCTCTACTTTACTTACACCTCTTACCAAAATATTTTCCACTTTCCACCAATAGTCATTCCATAATGAAGAATTGGTAAAATCCATTCATGCTTCCATTTCATACATCATTAACTATATTTCATGTTCCATTGCGTATTTTACATCCACTGATAATGGTTTATTTGCTTTCATGGAGAGATGAAACCCTAATCATACCTTAACCAATGATTATGCTTATTAACCTCAAGAAAATTATTTGTATGTTATTCATAATGATTTAATTAGTCCACCATTTATGGTGAAAGAGTAATAAAAATGATGCTAAATTTTCATCCAAATATGCCAATAAATATTATGTTATCTTCACCACCTAAATAGGTCATTAAACTCAATATTAAAGTACTCCCACTTTACAAATTTTTTAATAATTTAAATAATAATAAATACCACTTTTGGCCTCCAATGAATAGTGCATGTTATTATGCCTTTAGTTCACAATCAATAATGACACATTGTAATTTAAGGTATTAGTTGATGCATTTCCAACTAGACTGTAGTCTTTTACATCAGGGTTCAAAGTTACATTCAATATAAAAGCACACAAGTCTCTTTTGACATGAACATAAAAAAATTGTTACCACAAAACATTTGTAATGACAATAATCATTAGGGTCGCATTAGCACAGTATAAATTCCATATCAAATCTAGACACATGAAAGTTACTCAAATGATATAAATCAATATTAAACATCACACCAAATATTTAAAAAATATCATGTAAGTATTGAAAATATTTAAACTAACACCATAATAAAATGTAATCTAAATGACTACAACTAAACAATACTATGTGTGTGTGTGTGTTCCCATATTATTTTTTCTACCCTGGGCAATCACAATTTACCACCTTGTTAGCTAAGATGCTATCCCTTAGTAATTACCTATGAGTGAATGAAAAAATTGTTCTATATCCACCTTGAGTAAGGGAAAGTGTAGTTAGTCCATTAAAAAGTATATAAAAACAACTAAAATAATTAATTTGTAATAAATGTGTTAAATGAAACCATAGCATAAAAATTAGGATACAAAAATAATCAACATAACCATCCATTTTATAAAACTAATATAATGTTGTAAATACATATCAAACTATAATAAATTAAATTTTGAATTAAATTATATTAAATTAAATAGTGTTGAACTTAATCATCCAGAATCACAAATAGAAGAATTAACTATAAATTTCATTTTAGTTTCCATTATGGATAAAATTGGGATGCAACGTCCTTCCCTTCTTGAAAAATTCATCATATAGATGAAATTATTAAAATAAAACACATAATAAATGTCAACTTAAGCATATTTAATCATTAGAGCTTTTAAGGAGATTTTTTTATCACAAAAGAATCCAAGCTCAACCTTCCAAGTTTATAAGCCCTAAAGTACGGAAAATTCTAAAGGTAAACCTGATAATCCCAGATTAGGAGTTACATGGAATGCTCCCCCTCAAGGGTGGATTAAAGGAAACTTTGATGGAGCTGCTAAAGGGAATATGAGGAATGCAGGTTGTGGTGGTGTCTTGAGAAACCATATGGGAAAGGTTATTGATGCTGTTGCAATCCCCATTGGTAAATCATGTTGTCACATTGCCAAAGCTACTGCCACCCTTCAGACCATCAAAATAGCTGTGGATTTGGGATATCCCAAATTGTGGCTAGAAGGGGACTCAATGAACATCATAAATATTATTAACAATAAAAATACTTTGTCTTGGACTATAGAGGCTATGGTAATGGAGACGAAAACCTTAATAATTTTTTTTGATAAAGTGACTATAACCCACACCTATCATGAAGCCAACGGAGTTACAAATTGGTTAGCAAATTGTGCAGTTTGGACAGGTCAAAAAATGAGGTGGCAGGAAACATTAGAAAAGAAGGTGGAACTGAGGGCACTCATTCTTCATGATACAACTCAAGCGAAGGAGGGAACGATTAGATTGTTATAGTAACATAATGAGTTGGAGAAGTTGTTTCATGGGGAAAGGTCTTCAATCATTAAAGAGGAAGGCTCTTGAAAGTGGAAGGCTCTCGAGGAACCTGAACATGCCCAAACAGAGCTGACTCTCAAATCAAACTGGTAGTAGGCGGGATCATTGTAAAGTTCATAGTGACTGGGCTTCCAAGGAAATGAGTATGGCTCACAAAAGGAAGGGAGAACCAAGGAAGCAGGAGCCCAAAAACTGTGACGAATGGAGAGAGAAACAAGATGTCTGGAGAATCCTGCAGAAAGGAATAGTTGTGAATTATATGGAAAAGCTCCATGGGTCAAAACCGCATATCACTATAGCCTTCTTCAAAAATTGGATTGATGAAAGGGTCACATTGCATGGTATCACTATGAACCTTATAGAGGATTTTATAGCAGAGGTTACAGGGTTGCCTACGGATGGACTTAAATTCTCCAAGCAGACAAGCATTTCGAATGAGGCCTTTTGTAAGTTCCCCAAGACGGATGTGGAAGAGCAGAAGCTGGTCAAGAATGGAGATTTATATGAATTGGAATAGGTTAAGGGGATATGGAGGGATGTCTTATGCTGTATAAGGGAGTATTTCATCCTATATGGAAGGAGAAAGAGAGTACATAAATTCCACTTTGTCTTCCTTAATCATTTCAGGCACAAGGTAAGACTATCTTTTCCCTTTTACTTGTGCTATTCTTTGGTCCAAAGTTTATTTGCTCACAGGAAGAAGGAAACGTGTCCTATCCTTCATGAAGGCCTAATTCTATTAATCGAAGGCTATTGCAAGAATAAAGCTATGGTTAAGAACCCTAACCAGGGGAAAAATTAGGAGTCTAGGAGAAGAAAGAGTGAAACCATAAAAGGGAAAGACAAAATCAAGTACCCTAACACCAATAATTAGAATGTAGAAGAAGATACAGAGTGGGAGAGAATTGATAAACCCAGGGAGGAAAATTTGGTGGAAGAAGAAGGAACTGAAAGCTAGAATACAAATTCAAATGAGGACGAAGAATGTCAAGATAAGAATGAGAAAGAAGGAGTTAGCAAAGAGGAGGAATCTAAAAATAGTAAGGAAGAAATTGAGGAAAAATAAGAATATGTCAGAGGAAGATATTGTCCAGGATGGCCCGGTTGAGGACCCTATTTCAAGAAATGAAAAGGAAAATACAGTTCAGGATGACAATCAAGAAATGGACATGGAAATTCAAATTGGAACCAAAGAACAGTATCAAAGGGGCCGAGAGGATCACTTTGAAGAAGGTGGGAATGATCCCAATAAGAATACTGAGGAATGGAGAGAGAAGGGGCAGGACGATGGTATGCACACACCTATGAGTTGGGTTAATTGCAAAGCAGAGGTTTCTCTCCAATTTGATTCTTGGATGTGTAAGGAGATTGAGGATCTCAAAAGGAAAGTGGAAATTATGGAAGATAACCAGAAAGCTGCATGGAACAAAATTAACATCATGGAAAACTAGATAAGAGAAATCCCCGTCAAGCTCAAAGATTACGAGAATAACCTTCGGGAACTCATTAAGGAGAACAGAATGAAAATGGAGGAAGTAACATCCAATATTTATGCTGCAGCTGTCAATATTGGAAAAAGAGTAAACAAGGAGACCAAATCCTTGGAGGGGCCTAGCAAAAGGATGAGACAAAGCTCTAGAAAGAAGGCTACACAAGAGGGAGTCAAGTTGGCGGCAACTACTACTCATGATACTACTGTTGTGAAAGGTAAAGAAATAGTGAAAATGATTTTGGAACTGGAAGAATAGTCTGGTTCTTCTTGTTGGTTTTGTTTTCTGGTCCTGTTCTATGGATCCTTTTTTTAATCTTCTATCTTTGGTGCAGCCAGATCTTTGTTAATCTGGGTTTTGATAGGTATTCTCTCTGGTGTTTTCAGGTCCTTATAAAACCTATTTTTGCTACTTCTCTGTAGTAGTTTTTAGGTTCTGCCTATGGTCGTTGAGGCTTTATCTTTCTTTCTTTGTACTTGGGTTTCGGGGTCCCTTCAAAACTTGATTTTAGCTTAATCTAAAACTTAAGCATATTTAATCAAATAAATGAGGAAATGGTCTATAGAATTACTCATAATCCTCTCATGTGGCACTATATCTAGAATATTGGTCACATTAGACCTTTGTATTAAACCATTTCTCTATTACGCAAGTTAATATTGTTGGTCTCAAGTATTCTAAGGGGATCTATTATTACCAATCTTGGATCAAATACCTATTATAAATTCCAAAAAAACACATGTGAAGAGTCAACCAAAAATTTATTCAAATAAGACACATGAAAAACATTATCAATTTGAGAAAGTGTTGGTGGCAAAGAAAGTTTGTATGAAATAAGGTTAATCCATTTTATAAAATTGAAAGGTACTACATATTTTGATGCTAATTTAGCTAATTTTCCAAATTTTAATTGAGATATTTAGGGGTTTAACATGCATAAAGACATTATCTCTAGCTGAGAATTGCCTTGCCATTATTTTTAAATTAACATAAATTTTCTTCTTGCCATTGGATTTATCCAACCTTTTTCAAATAAGTCATACCTATTCTTCCATTTCAACAAGCATTTAAGACCCAAAAAATACTTTGTCTTATAATATGTCCCATATGATAGCTGTTCTACATTATTTTTCATAAAATACCTCAAATGGTTCCATTTTTAGAGTATAGTGAATAGAATTAATATAAGTGAACTCAAATAATGAAATTTATTTTTCCCACTTATATTGTTGGTCCATGCAATATATCCTCTAGGACTTGTTTTATCAATTTTTTTGCCCATATAATTTAGTATGATAGTGTAGTCATATAAAAAGTCTTTTTAATGCAATGAGAGTCACTTGAGACCACCTATCCTTAGCTTAGCCATAGACCTATCTTAGATCCTATTTTAATATTTTTATAGATTTTATGTGCATCTAGCCCATGCCCAGATATACCAAGAGACACATTAATTCATCACCTAGGAATTACTAATAATTTTTCACACATGCCAACCACCTAGATAATAGTGTGACCCTATTAGTCTATAACATAATATGTTATTGGCAAAAGGGCCAATGTGATTGAGCCTTAGCTTCCCTTTCCCTTAAGTAATATATTTCCACTTCCAAAATCCTCTTAGGGTTATCCTAGACTCATTTCATAGCTCAATAAGCATAAGAACACTATATGAAGACCACTCTCATTAATTTATAAGATAAATTACAATTATCATGAACAAGTTCAAAAAAATTTGTGAAAATTAAGGTTATCGATCCTTATTTACCCTTATTTTTTCATACATCCATCTACAATAGCTCAAATCCCAATTTTACTCAAGTTTCCAATCTCGATTCACATTTAAATCATTCAAATTAGAATTCATACTTAGGTATACTAGAACCACTCTCACACCAGCACATATATTGGGATAACTACATCAAGTTTGATCCCATTTCAAGGTATCTGTATGTAGGTATCACTCAGCACAAGGGGTGTTCATTGTGTGCCCAACCTACCCTAATAACACCAATATCATTCCACTTGTGTTCATCAAAAACATAAAAATCATGGAGGCTTAAGGTTTCATAGTGAAATTAGTTAAAGTGCATAATAGATGATGGTCTAGGTCTCAATTATACTAGCACAGGATTTCCAAAATAGAGTAAAGGTATTCCATTCAATGATTCACCTACATAAGGTCATTAATGCTATATATAAGGGCTATAACACAATGCACTACTAGAAAATATGGTTGTGTTATTGTTTGAAGAGGTTTATGACACATGTTCTTTATTGATGACACTCTACCCTACTCTTGCATCACTTCTTAGCCAATCACTTATCCATCTTAGTCATATTTTATAGCTAAGTAGACCTTTTATAATTCATTTCTATTTATAGAATATTCAAGTAAATCAATTATTGTGAAAATCAATGGTTATTAATACTATAGTATTATATTCTCCTAATTTATTACTTGAATATTTATCAAACTAGGGTTACATTCCATAACCCTAAAAATATAAATCATTTGGTGAACCTAACTTAATTTGAATAGTGCCCAAACCCTAGCCCTAGATGTTACTAGTGTTTGTATCCTTCTTTTTCCTATTTCCATTTATTGTGTTAGGATTTTAAAATTTAATATATTATTTTTTAGTGGCACTTTTTCATTTTTTTTACTATATTCCCTCTAAAAAATTTATATCATTTCCTTTAAGAAGAAGTGATAGGCTTAGTGGTAATCATATTAAACATACCATAATTACTTCCATTTGAGATTATACCAAGGATAAAGGATCAATTAAAACTCCTCTAATTGATCCTTCAAATATTGATTATGTGGAAATCAATGATAATACATTAAAACATGAGAAATACAATCAAGATCATAATGATACACAAGATGGGACTTGGGGCACACTCACCCCCTTGATGTTGATAATCTTATAATCAATAAGGATGAGATATTACAAATTTTTATAGATAGACATAAATAAAAACCCCATGATCATTCATATATTTTTAAATATATATTAGAAATAAATAACACATCACTTGGTTAATAATCTAACCCCATATATGCTAATATTATTACACTTACTATGGGGGAAACTCAGATTCCACAACAATCTACTATAGCTAGGAAAATCTCACTAGTGGTAGTACTTCTTATGGCTATTACACATCCATCTTATATATATGTACAATACCTTATGCATGAGATGCATTCTCTACAAGCCAAGGTGTTAAATCTTGAATAGGGTGCCACTATACCATCTCATGCCTTAGACTCTCATGTTCTCCTATATACACCATTGGCACAACATATGATAGTAAATCCTTTGTCATCCATATTTATGACACCTAAGCTTACTATGTATGATTTTAAAGGTGACCTAAAGAATCCTATGTGATTTTCATGTAAGATGTTTAGACCACATGTCTAATGATTGGCTCTTAACTAAGTTTTTCACTTGTAGTTTAAAGGACTATGCATTATAATGGTTTTATGATCTCCCCAATTAGTCTATTACATCACTTAATCCAATTGTTGATATGTTTTTGGCACAATTTTTTGTCAACATTAGTGACTAAGTTTATTATTCTTAAGTCACTCAACTAAATCAAAAATATAATTAACTAATAGTTAAATATGCCTTTCAATATAAAACCATATTATCAAGGATGACTAGCCCCATTGCAGATAGATAAGTCTAAGACATATTCAAGTAAATTTTATTACCAACATTACATGAATCTATATAATTCAAAAAGTTTCAATCATTTATAGATTTATGATATATAATGAAGGGATAGGAAGTTAAAATACTCTCCATGGGAAAGTTAAAGTTCACAACCAGATCATATTCCACTAATAATAGTTAAAATAATATCCAATGTAAGGTGAGGCCCAATGAAAATAAGAATGAGTATAAGACAATGGTTAATGTAGGATCAAAGCCATCTCTTCATGTGATTTTATTATTTCTTCCAAGGAAACATTTTATGAATCTTCTTAAATCACTAGCTCGTGTTCTCCATCAAAATTTGAATACAATTCCATATCTCTCCCTCCCATCAAAGAGGTTGATATTACTAGGATTCTTTAAAATAATTATGATTCCAATGCATTTTGTGATTATCATAAAGCCCCTATCTATATAATGAATATATGCATCAACTTATGACATAAGATCCAAGATTTGATAGATGTTAATATAATTTATGTGGTCACCCCTAAAAGCACACCCAAAGAACAACTAGCTAAAGCAAAAGTAATGAAAATATTTTTTGATCCATTTCTAAAACATATACCTAATGAGATGATAGACACTTTAGGTGTTCATTATACCTATTAGGCACATCCACCACTAGTATCTTATAATTTTAATACAATGGATACATAATCTCTACATAATACAATTGGTGTGTATCATATTATAGTGCTAGATAGACCTCTTATCACATTCTTATAATAGGAGATCATTGATTATGACTTAGATTTATATGTATTTTTTATATGAGCTTACATTGATCATATCCTATTCAAAGTTTCATGGTTGACAATGAATCAAGCATAAATATGTGTATTATTTCACTTATAAATCACTTGGGATATTTAGATTAGGATATTTATATGATAGATATGGTTATTTGTATATTTAATGTCCATGTCTAGATCTCTAATGGGGAGATCATACTTCCATTATAAGTTGGGCCATCACATGTGGCCACTAGATTCATAGTTGTACCTAGTACTGGAACATTTGATATGTTATTGGGTAGGCCTTATATACAACATATTTGAGCCTTTCCCTCCATGATACACAAATGTATTAAGTATATATATGTTAATTAGGATATTATAGTTGAGGGCCTTCCATATGTGTATCCTTTACCTAATCCACAAATAGTTACACAAAAATAACCATTAATAGTTCCAAACACAAATTAAATTAACACACCTCAAATATTATTTGAGCCACTAGTGTCGGTGATGTCTATTTCTATATCATTACCATGTATACACACTCTCCCATGGAGAACATTATTAGAGAGACACCTATGTTAGAGACATGTTTTATATTTTGGAGAGCCTCTCTCTACCCCATTTCCACCTAGATTATTGTTACTGAGTCCCCAAAGCAATTTACATAGATCATATAGGATAATTATAACTTATTATACCATATGGGTCCCCAAGAACCCCATAGTTCACATGCCAATTTAGTCAATTCTATAGATTCATAACCATAATATATAGTCAATTTTATCTAAAAATTATTTAATACATCCAATTACCAAATCTCAAATACCTCCTCGTACATCACATGAGATCACTCTTCCTTTACTTGATATGCTGATAGTGATTCTCTTGCAAGACTCATAGATTAGAATGTTTTCCTGTTAGTACATAGTTTCATTATTTCAATTTACTTGTATAAAGTTTCATTTTATCTTGCTAATATATAGTTTCATTTTCATGTTGCTTTTATATAGTTTATACTTAGAAAACAAAAAAATGTTAGAAAATATTCAAATATCGCTTAGAAAATACAAATTTTATATTGTATGCATTTCCATGTTTAGATTCCTTCTATTTTCCAAGTAATACATATGTTATCTATATTAGTGTAGTCAATTTTAAAATACATACATGCTTTACTTGTTCCCTTAGAGTGTTCATAAATTACTATAGGACTTTGGTCCTCTACACAGATCCAAATTTGCTACTATCCACCCATTGGGGGCAAAAACACATACACTAACTCAACATTGATATATTACCCCATTAGGGACATCATACACACAACTTTAAATTTGCTGGTTTATATATTTTTATACTCCATATCATATATTTAACATTGATTATATATTAATATTGACCATTCTATAATACACTATTTTTTTATGACTAATACTATTATAGACTTAGTTTATGTACATATTTTCTCTTATATAGATTTTTACCACATGATTATACATACTTTAATTTTTATATTTAATAATTTAGATTTTATTGTGTCTCTTTATTTCTACATCTACTTAAGGGTGTTTGAATATGCCATTATCCTTTCATTGCTTTCATGATTTAGACATGTTCCCATGTCCTTGTGTATGCTTCATGATTGTGTATGTGGACATTTGAAAATCTCCTTGCATGTGTATCTAAGCCAAAATTATGTGATATTTTATCTATGTGGATATTTAAACATGTCATTTTATGTGTTCTTTTTCTTAGACTTAGTGACATGTTCCCAAGTCCCTTATATTATGGCCCCTTGGCATACTTTGAGTGCCTCATGTGTTTGTGTGTATGATTTCATGTATGCATCATATCCATGAGACTTATCTCTTGATTTTTATTTTCACATATAGTTTGAAATTCTATGAGGAACCTTATTCATCTCCCCTTCATTCTTAGGCCCCTTGATGGAAATCATGCCCTATTCCCCTAAGTGGTTTACTCAAATTACATTTAGATTTATTTTTCATATACATGTTTACATTTTCATATCTATCCTGAAAACCTTTATGAATGATATATCTAACATACATCACACATTGCCAAATTATGCTCAATCTTTCTTACATTTTGATGTCATGTATACACATTATATTGGTTTATCACATAGATATGATATATTTTTATTCTAACACACATGATGCGTAGATTTTATTTTGTATAAAGTTATTGCAAAGGTTAAATAACTCCACTCAAAAGAGGAGGAATTCACATGGGTTTGTCATAAATATCAAGACATCCTAGTGCACTCAAAAACATAGTTTTTAGCACATAAACACAAATTACAAAGCTCAAACTCAAGAAAATAATGTGAAATATAATCATACATAGATCAGTATTGGTTTTATTTAGAAATAGCACTTTTGGATAATAACATAGTATACTAATAGGAGTGCATTGTGGTATAGTCCTCCTATCATGATATTGTCCATTATCCTCAAAAAAAAAATGGAATTATTAAAAATGTATAAAAGGTATAGTTTATATTTACATATTCTCAATCAAAGATTATCATATACACTTAGTAAGAATTACTTAGGTTTATTTAGATTGGGTGCATCATGCATGACATGATCACTCCAATTTCGGTCTTAGATATGCATGGACACAAATTACTATAACTTAGTCCAAAATCCATAAACATAGATATCAACATTGGGGGCATGTTTGTGGTATATTATTTCCATATGCTTAGTTTTATACCATTTATCTCAAATGGAATTCTAACTTCATGTCATTATCCATTTTGTATACTTTAGACACCATATGCAGCATGATTAAACCATATTAATACCTCATTTAATTTTTAGTGTTTGGTATTCTTGACTTCCCAAGTTCTAGAGTGGCCTCTGAGCCATTTTACATTTCAAATTTCCTAAGTGGCCCCTACTCCATTTCACATTTTGACATTCTCGAGTGGCCCAGAGCCATATTTTACAACTTTATGACACCACATAACTTTATTTTTAACTTATTATACTACACATGGGTAGGAAATGATAGATTCATGACTTACTTGAGTTTTTGAGCCACCTATATAAGAGGGTTGAACAACTTATCTATCCAATCCAAGTTATTCATAGATTATGATCCATTGAACAAGGGTGGGAAATAATGGAGTCAAGGCTAGTTTGAGTTCTTGATCCACCCATAAATGAGTATTGGGAAAACCATCATCTTAGTCCAAAATATTCACCATTTGATCACTATCTACATGTACACACATGATTTCACCTAGTTTTTACATTGGTTTGCATACCCAATGAGGCGTATTTATTCCTTTCCTCTCTCTCACATATCTTTACAAAACTTATCTTTGATTTTGATATTTATTAAGGATTGATTCATTTCCAAGACTTGTAATGGAACATAGTTCACAGACTTATACCCCCATATTTATATGATTCACCTCATAGGTAAGTCCAAGTATGGTCATATTTCATTTATCATAGTGATTTTACTTTTCTACATTTTTAGCATAAATCAAGGGAAATGTAGTCATATAAAATGTCATTTTAATGAAATAATTTTGACTTGAGATGATCATTTCCTTAGCTTAGCCCCAAACCTATCTTAGGGCCTCTTTTAATCCTTTTCTATCTTTAATGAGTGTCTACCCCATGCCCAAATATACCAAGAGATGTATTGAGACATAAATTAGGCATCCCTAATCCTTGTTCAAATGTGTTAGACATTTGAACAATAGTGTGACCCCATTAGTCTATAGTGTAGTGCTCTATTATCAAATGGGTAGTGTTACTGACCCTTAGCTTCCATTTCTATTAATATATATCTTTCCAATTCCCAAATCCTCTTAGGTTTGGCCTAGACTCATTTAATATCTTAACAAGCGTTAGAACACTATATAAGAACCAATATCATATATTTATAATATAGATGGATCTTCTCATGGATAATCTTAGATATAGTTATACAAATTAAGTTTATTGATCCTTATTTACCCCTATTTATGCATACATCCATCTATGATAGCCCAAAGCCTAGTTTTACTAAATTTTTCTATCACAATTCACATTTAAAGAATTCAAATTGGCATTCATACTTAGGAATACTATCATCACTCTCACTTGAATCAACATTTAGATTGGGATACCTACATCAAGTGTGATCCCCTTTCAAGGTATTGGTATGTAGGTATCACTTAACACATAGGGTGTTGAGGTTGTACCCATCCTACCTTAATAATGCCACTCACCTTCTAATCATGTTAATCAAAACCCTAAAAAGAATGGATACATGTGTTTTCATAGTGAAATTAATCAAAGTGAAGAAATTTTTTTTATCAAAGTCTAGGTCATACAAACATAGGTTTCCCAAAATAGAGTGAAGGTTTACCCAGAATTTCATTGTTTCAAATATATAGGTTCATTAGTATTGCATAAAATGTCTATAGCATAGTACACTACTATCAAGGAGGGTTGTGATATTGTTTGAAGAGGGTTTTAACACCTTTTATCTATTTAATACACTTTGTCCTACTCCTACATCACTTCCTAGCCTACCACTTGTATATCTTAGTCATATTTTCCAATTAAGTACACATTTCTAATTCATTTCAATTTTTAGATATTCATATAAATTATTTTTTATAAAAATTGGTTTTTTTTGATACTATATTATTTTATTTCTTGGTTTATTACTTAATTCTTTATCAACCTAGGGTTACATTCTACAATCCTAAAAAATATAAGTCATTTGGTGAACCGAACTTACTTTAAATAATGCCTAAACCCTAGCCCTAGATGTTACTAGGTTTTTTATTCTTCTTTTTCTTATTTTCATTTGATTTTTTAGGATTTTTAGATTCCATATATTATATTTTAGTGGAACTCTTTCATTTTATTTACTATATTCCATCTAAAAATGTTATATCTTCTTTTAAGAATAAGTGCTAGGCTTAGTCTTAATGTTATTAAGCATGCCTAGATTCTTTCAGTTAAATATTATACAATGATTAAATGACTAGTTACAACTCCTCTAATCAATCCTTTAAATATTGATTATGTGGAATTCAATGAAAATACAAAGGAACATATGTAATACAATTAAGATCATAATGTTACACAATATGGGAATTGAGACACACTCACCACACCCCTCGATGTGGATAATTTTATAATCAATAAGGATGAGATCTTACAAATTTTTAGACATAGACTTTAGGAATAACCCCATGATCATGCATAAATGTTTTAATCTATATTGGAAATAAAGAAAACATCACTCAGTCAATATTCTAACCCCATAGATGATAATATGGTTAAACTTATTATAGGGGCAACTCATATTATATAGTAACATAATATAACTAGGAAACTCTCACTAGTGGAAACACCTCATATGTCTAGTAAACATATTTCCTCTCTAGATGTACAATCCTTTAGGCATAGATGTATTCTCGGTAGGCCAATGTGTTACAGCTTGATTAGGGTGCCACTAGAACATCTCATGCCTTAGACTATCATATTCTCCTAAAAACACAATTGACACAACATATAGCAGTAAATCCTTTTCCATATAGATTTGTTGTAAATAATATTACTTTTTATGATGCTAAGGGTGACCTAGAGCATCATCTATGCACTTTTCATGCAACATGTTTGTATTTCATGTCCAATGATTATTTTTTGACTAAGTTGTTGCCTCAAATTTTAAAGGACTATGTATTATAATGGTTATATGATCTCCTTTATCAGTCTATTACATAATTTAATCTACTCATAAATTGTTTTTGGCATATTTATTGATCAACATCAATGAAAAAGTTTCCTATGCTCAAGTCACTCAACTAAAGCAAAGATATAATGAGTCAATAGCTAAATATGTCCTACAATATAAAACCATATTATCAAAGGTGACTAACCCCTTGGTAGATACATAACTCTAGAACATATTCAAACAAAGTTTATTACCAACATTACATAAATCTATTTTATTGAGAAAATTTACATCATTTAGACATATATGCCATACAATGAAGGAATAGGAAGTCAAAATTCTCTCCATGGGCACATTAACGTACACAACTAGATCAAATTCCATTAATAAGAGTTCAAATAAGCTCCCATATAAGATGAGGCTCAATGAAAATAAGAATAAGAAAAAGGAAATAGTTAATGTAGCCTTAGATTTAGCTCCTTATGTGTTTTATTAGATCCTTCAAGGAGACCTTTTACAAATCTTCCTGAAACACTAGGTCACATTCTCCAACAAATTTTGGAATGCAATGTCATATTTGTCCCTCCCATAAAAGAGGTTGATATGACTAGGCCTCTTCAAAAGAATTATGATTTCAATGCATTTTAAAATTATCATAGGTCCCTTGGCCATATCAAGAATATATACATTAGATTATGACATAAGATCTAAGATTTTATAGATGCTAATATTATTGATGTGAGCACCCCTACAAAGACACCCAATGCACAACCAAATGAAGCAAAAGAAATGAAAATATTTTATAATCCATTTCCAAAACATATAGCTATTAAGACAATGAACACTTTAGGTGTTCATTATACTTATCAATAACATCCACCACTACTATCTTATCATACTCATAAAATTGGCACAGACTCTCTACATAATATCACTAGTGTGTATCATACTACAGTGACAACTAGACCTCTTATCACTTTCATAGAATATAAATCATTGACAATGACTCATATTTATATGCACTCTTTGTATGATCTTACATTGGTCATCATATTATTTAGAGTGTCATGGTTTATAATTGTTTACACAAAAATATGTGTACTATTAAATTTATACGTCACTTGGGCTATTTAGATTAGGATATTTCTATGATAGATATAGTTATTCATGGCTTTTTGGTCATGTCCAAATCTCCATTAGGGAGATCATACTTCCATTATAGGTTGGGTCTACACATGTGGCCACCAGATTCATCATTTTACCTAGTGCTAAAAAATTTTATATGTTATTAGGTAGGCACTAGATATATTAGCTTTGATCCATTCCCTCCATTGTATATATATGTATTAAGTGTATATATGATTTAATTAGGTTATTATAATTGAGGGCCTTCTATATGAGTGTCATATACCTACTCCATATCTAGCTACACAAAAATCATCATTAACATCTTTAGACATAGATTCCATTAGCACACCTCAGATATCAATTGATCCACCAATTTTAGTGAGGTATACTTCTACATAATTACCACATATACACACTCTCCCATGGGGACTTTTATTAGAGAGACCCCTACATAAGATACATGTTTTAGATTCTAGAGAGCCTCTCTCTATCCCATTCCCAAATAGATTAGTTTTAATGAATCTACAAACCACTAAGCATATATTATCCATGTTTTTTACAACTTATTCAACCAGATGAGTCCCCAATAACCCCACAATTCACAAGCTAGTTCAGTCAGCTTCATAGATTCATAGGCACACTCTACAATTAGTTTTAGCTATATATTATTCAGTGCATCTAGTTACCATATCTCAAATACCTCCTCGTGCATCACATGTAGTCACTCTTCATTTGATTAATATAGGTCACCTTGATAGTGAGTCTCTTGTAAGACTCATCAGTTAGTATGTCCCCCTATTACTTGTACATAGTTTCATTGTTTCAATTTACTTATACATTATTTTGTTATTTCAATTTACATGTACATAGCTTATACTAAGACAATGCAAAAATATAATATGTGGAAAAATTAAAAAATGTTCAAATATTACTCAAAAAATACAAATTTTACTCAAAAAATTCAAATATCAAATTTAACATTGATTATATCTTCATATTGATCATCTTATACTACACTATTTTTTTCTAATTACTACTATAAACTCAACTTATATACATCCTTTTTATTATATGGATTTGTACCACATGATTATGCATACTTTCATTTCTATATTTTTATTCTAGATTTGATTGTGTCTCTTTGCTTATACATCCACTCAAGGGAATTTGAATATGTTATGGTCTTTTTATTGATTTCATGTTTTGAACATATGACCATATCCTTATGTATGCATATTAATTGTGTATGTGGAAATTAGAACATGTAATTACATGTAGCTCTAATCTAAACTTGTGTGCTCTTTTGTTTATGTATACATATGAAAATATCTTTCTATGTGTTTATTTTATTAGACTTAGTGGCATGTGCTCACATCCTTTGTATTATGGCCCCTTGGCCTAATTTTCATGACTCATGTGTTTATCTAAATGTTTTCCTATATGCATAATAAACATGACACTTATCTCTTTATTTTTGATTTCACATCCAATTTTTGATGCCATGAGGGACCTCATGCATCTCCCATTACTTTTTAGGTGCCTTGATGGACATCATGCCCCATGCCCCCAAGTAGTTTACTCAGATTATATTCAGATTTGATGTTCATATACATTATTAAATTATTATATTTATATTAACCTTTTTTAACTCTATATCTAACATGCATTATACATTCCCAACTTATATTCAATCTCTCTTACATTATCATGTCATGTATACACATTATATTGGTTTATCATGTAAATATCATATATTTTTAGTATAACTCACATGATGCATATTTTTTCTTTTGAGAACAATTATTAAAAAGGTTCAAGAACTCCACTTAAAATATTTGGCATTCACACATGTTTGTCACCGAGATCAGGCCATCCTAGTGCACTCAAAAACATAGTTTTTAGCACACAATAGAGCTTAGAATTAATAAAATATATTGAAATCTAGTCATACATAGATTAGTCTCAGTTTTTATTAGAAATAGAACTTTTTGAAAATAACATAGTACACTAATAGGAACATAGTGCACTATAGTCCACCTACCGTTCTATTGTCTAGTATCCTCAAAAATAGAAAATTCTAGAATTAGTAGAAAGGTATAAAAGGTACAATTTAGGTTTACACAGTCTCAATAACAAATTATCAAATATGTTTAGTATATATTCAATTTTACATGGAATTACATAGGATTGTTTAGAATGGGGGTATCATGTGCAATATTATCACTCATACTTAATTTTTAGATATACACAAACATAGATTAATATAACTCAATCCATAATCCATATGAATAGATATCACAATTAGGGGCATGTGCATGGCACATTATTTCCATATGCTCACTTTTGTAACAATTTTCATAGATGAAATGACAACTTCATGTCATTATCCACATTATATACTTCAAACACCATATGTACCACGATTACACTAGATTAATGCCTAATTATATCTATAGTTGGAATTCTTAGGTTCTCGAGTGGCCCTTGAGTTATTTTACATTTCAAATTTCTTGAGTGGACCTTGAGCCATTTCACATTTCAAAGTTCTCATGTGCCCTAGATCCATATTTTACAACTTCACTACACCACATAATTTTAGTTTTGGCTTCTTATACTACACACAAGTAGATAATGATGGATTTATGACCTACTTGAGTTATTGATCCACCTACATAAGAGGGTTGCCCACACACAAATGGGGCTTGGGCAATCCATAAGCTTAGTCCAAGATATTCACTATTTGATCACCATCTACATGTACACATGTTTTCACTAGATTTTTACATTGGTTTTTATACCCAATGAGGTTTATTAATTCCTTTCCTCTCTCTCACATCGATTTACTCAATTTTGTATATATTTCTTAAAGACTGATTCATATATGTTTCATTTTTAGGAAATGTAATAGAGCACAACTTATCGAATCAAACCCAAATTCATCAGATTCAACTCGTAGGTAAGTCAAGGCATGATTCTCTTTCCATTTTCCTAGTCATTTCACTTTACTACATTTATATAATAAAGGGGTAAATTTCCCTAGACCTATCTTAGGGCCTCTAATGGTCCTTTTCTATATTTTATGTGTGTCTATCCCATGCCCAAGTATACCAAGAGCCACATTGAGCCATCACATAGGCATTCTTAATCCTTTTTCATACATTCCATCCACCTAGACAATATCATGACCCCATTAGTCTATAGTGTAGTGCACTATTGGTAAAAGGGGCAGTGTTATTGAAACTTAGCTTCCCTCACCCTTAGTGAATATCTTTCCACTTACCAAATAATCTTAGGTTAGCATAGACTCATTTCATATCTCAACAAGCATCAAAACACTATATAAAGACCACTCTCATTCATTTAGAGGATAGATGAAAATTCTGATGGACAAGCTAAAAAATATTTGAAAATTAAGGTTATTGGTTCCTAGTTACCCCTTATTTTTCATACATACATCTACACTAGCCTAGATCCCATTTTTACTTAGGATTCTAGTCTCAATTCACATTCAAAGCATTAATAATTAGGCATACTAACATATTCTCACTTGCATCATCACCTATATTAGGAGAACTACATTGGGATTTATCCCCTTTAAAGGTATTGGTATGTAGGTAACACTTAGAACATGGGGTGTTGAGGTCACACCTAGCCTACCCAACTAAAACTAATATCTTTCCAATTGTGTTCATCAAAATCATAGTAACCATTGAGGATTAGGGTTACATAGTGAAATAAGTCAAAGCACATAATATATGATGATCTAGTTCTTATTCATACAAGTATAGGACTGACAAAATAGAGTTAAAGTCTACTTAAAATTTTAGTGCTTCACTTACATAGGGTAATTAAAATTGCATAAAAGGTCTATATCATAGTGACCTACTAGAAAAGAGGGACACACTATTGTTTAAAGAGGGTTATAAAACATGTTCTCTACTAATGATACTCTTACCTATTCTTATATCACTTCTCAACCCACTAGTTGTCTATCTCAATCATTAATTCTAGTTAATTACACATTTTTTAATTTATTGCTATTTATAGAATATTTTATTCAAATAAATCAATTATTTTTCAAATCAGTGTCTATTGATACTATAGAATTTTATTCCTTGATTTATTACTCAGTTCTTTATCAATGTAGGAATACATTCCATAGTCTTAAAAAAGGTAAATCATTTATTGAAACTTACTTTGAATGGTGCCCAAACCCTAGCCCTATATACTACTAGGGTTTTGTATCCTTATTTTCACCATTTCCATTTATTGTTTTATTCTTTTTATATTTCATATAATTTGTTTTAGTGTCACTCTTTTATTTTGTTTTCTCTACGCCATCTAAAAAGTTATATATTTTTCTTTAAGAAGTTCTAGGCTTAGTGGTAATCCTATTGAGCATACCAATATTCCTTCCATTCAAGATTATACCATGGATAAAGGACCATTTACAACTCTTATAATTGATCCTTAAAATATTGAGTATGTGGAATTTAATGATAATACATCAGAACATGAGTGTCGTATTGGCCATGATCTTGGATCCTTGCACTGAAGATTGATAAAATCTATGTATGTAGCAATGAAATCATAGATAAATTACAAAGGAGGAATAATCTTGTCTTCACATGTCAATATTGAAAAAAGGACTTTCTTGCATATAATCACATTAACCTATCCAACCTTCCAAAAAGGAAAAGTGGGGTACATAAAGGGAAAATTAGGGCAACATGAGGAAGCCTCTAATTTTCCTAATTAGATAATTACATTAACAATATAATTAGCTTATGTGACACTTTTATAACTAACCTTAGGAAGCTTAATTGAAATAGAATGGCCATAATTCTATGTAGGCAAAACCCAATGGGAAAATATACTACACTAACACCCCCCTTAAGCATAACTTGGGTGAGATGAGAATGGGGTCCTGGCATTGAAACCCTAATGAAGTACCCAAGTACATAGTGAATAACCTATGTATAACCTCCATAGGAGTAAGAAGAAGGCGGAGAATACCTAACCCCAATGAGATCTCATAGATTAAAAAATTTACTCTCTATAAATGGCTTGGTCAAAATATCTACAATCTACTCTGATGTTGGACATTATTGAAGATCAATAACTTGCTCATTAATAAGCTCCTTAATGAAGTGAATGTGAATCTCTATGTGTTTTGTCCTTTGATGGAGAAATGGATTCCTTCAAATCTAGATAGTGCTTTGGTTATCATAGTAGATGATTGTTGGCTTATGAAACTAGATACCAAACTCAGTGAGAATCTTATGAAGCCATATTGTCTTAGTGGTGGCATCGACAGTTCCTCTATATTTTGCCTCTATAGATGATAAAGTAATTACATGTTGATTCTTAGTTTACTAACTTATTATAAATAAACCAAGTGTGAAACTATAGCCTAAAGTGGAATTTCAACTTTGGATATCTCTAACCCAATCTGAATCTATGTATCTGATCAAATCAACCTTTGTTCCTACTTTGTAGTGTATCCCATACTTGTGGGAACCTTGAATGTATTGTATAATTTGCTTAGCTATTTTCCATTGCAATTCATGTGGCTCCTAAATAAACTATGAGATCATGCCAATTTCATGGGATATGTTAGGTCTAGTGTGTATCAGAAGATAATATTGCCCATAAGTTGTTGATATGGAGTTACATAAATCAATGGTATAAGACAATCAACCTCAAGCTTCACACTAGATAAGAAGGGAGTAGGAGCAAGCTTACACTCAACCATGTTAAACCTCATAAGAAAATAAATATAATAATTATATAATGATAAAGTTATCCTAGAATCTAACTAGATGATTTCAATCCTAAGAAAGTAATGCAACAATCCCATGTCTATCATTGAAAATCTATCTGAAAGTAAAATTTTCACTATTGAGATGGATGATTATGAGCTCCCTATAATCAACAAGTCATCCACATATAGAACTAGGATCAATATATAATTATCCTATTGTAAGATTTAGACATTTAGATCTGAGTGGCAACTGGTGAACCCAACTATGAAGAGAAAGGAGTCCATCTTGGCATACCACACTTGAGGGGCTTGTTTGAGTCTATAGATAGATTTATTGAGTCTATAGACTAAGGATGGATCTCCAAAAAATCCTTGTGGTTTCTCCATGTATGTTTCGTCTTTAAGGTAACCATGTATAAAAGTACTTTTAATGTCCATTTGGTGAATATCCCATCAATGTGTGGCTATAATGGCTAGAGTGAGTCTAATAGACATCATCTTGGCTATAGGATCAAATGTCTCAGTGTAATCTATGTCAAGCACCTAAGAAAACCCCTTTGTAACTAGGTGAGATTTATACTTATCAATAAACCCATCTACATCATACTTATTCCAATAAACCCATTTGTAATGGACTAATTTTATTCCTTTAGGAAGAGTTACCAAGTCCCATGTTTTGTTCTTGATTAGGGAACTATACTCTTACATAGCAGAATCCCATTTTGGAATGCCAAAAGCCTCATGAAAGTTTTGTGGATCTAAGACAAAGGCTAGGTAGGCATGCTAAATCCCCTAAAACTATGAACATGTTTTACTTGTAATCGATGGATTTCCAGCCCATTTCTTAGCACTTTGAAGTGTTTGTCTAGCCCAAGTGGAACTAGAATTGTATGATATTGGAGAATCAAGAGGTGGGTCATCATCATCTAATGTGTGTGTGAGATGGAGGAGGATAATCCTCATCATTTATCTCATCACTTGAACTTGAAGAATAAGAATATTCATCCTAATCATCAAGAGGATTTTGAAGTGGATCCATGTCACTGTCTAAGGTGGAATCAATGTCCATTGGGACTTTTGAAGAGTTTGGAGTGCTAGTAGTGAGTTCAAGTGGGACCTCACAAAACTTGATACTCCTTTCAATGAATAATTGATGAGTTTTAGGATATAGGATCTTGTATCCCTTTATACCCTCTTCATACCCCACAAAGATACAAGACTGAGTTTGAGGGTCTATTACCTTACATTCTTGGGAACACAGGCCATTACTGGTGATCTAAATACTCAAAAGTGATCCACTATAGGATTTTGACCATCCAAATATTTTAAATGAGTGATTTTATTTCAAGGATTTGTGTGGAATAAGGTTCTAAATATATCATGCATATCTAATTGATTTGACCCAAAACTGAGGAGAAAGAGACTTTGATTAGAGCATATAGTTGGCCATTTCCTTCAAGGTATGGTTCTTATGTCTAGCCACACCATTATATTGAGGATTTTATGGAAATATGTGTTGAATTTGAATCCCCTGTGATGTGTAAAATTGTTCAAACTTGTTATTTACATACTCCCCACCATTATCAATCCTTAATATTTTGATAGAATAATCTGACTACTTCTCCGTATGTGCCTTGAAGTCCTTGAAGTGATCAAAGACCTCAGACTTTTTTTTCAAAAAAAACACCTAGGTGTACCTTGAAAAATCATAAATTAATGTATGTATTTTTTCCTATTAAATTAAGGTTTTAGAAATGGACCTACTATGTCACTGTGGACAATTTTTAGCTTCTATTTGACTCTCCTTGCTTTGGCCTTGTCATATTTCTCTTCTGGATGCTTGCCAAGAATGTAGCCATTGCATAGGCTATCTAAGAATTTCAATTTAGGTAGCCCTAAAAACATGTCTTGATGATGAGTTGATCTAGGTAATATTACTTTAAATGTCCAAACCATTCATGCCATAGTTTACTCACTCCATCTACATGAGTAAGCAATGCAGTTAAGGGCTAATTTAGGGAAATTTGTGAGAAGGTATATATCCTAGATTGATAATTGGCCTTCTCATAAGCCACTACAATGTCATTATGTATCTCCTTGATAACCACTTAATCAGGTGTGATCTCAACTTTCTTCTCCATACCTCTATGAATAATTGGGTATACCGACAAAAGATTTGTGGATAGTGAAGGAACACACATAACATCATTGAAGGTCCCATTACTTACTTTAATTGATACTTTACCATTGAATTATACCAAAGTGTCATCACCCATGAGAATTTAAGGCAAAAAACATGGATCTATTTCTAATAAAAGATCCTCTGAGGAGGCTATGTGATAGGAAGCCCCTAAGTCAATAACTGAAGTCAAAGGCTAAGAATATACTATAACAAGTGCCTTTTCCTTGTTTTTACCATTTTTATTATCTTTATCCTTTGAAAAATCTTGTATCAACATGTTCTAAGTTGAGGATTCAATAAAATTGATGTTATTCTTCTCAATCATCTTAGTTAAGGTGTCAATCTTCTTTTTCATGCACTGAGATTCATCATGCTCAAGTTTCTTATAAAAGTTGCATTTGAGTTTCTTCTTATTAGGTTTTCCACTTGAGGAGGACTTATTTGATGATGCCTTAGGCTTACAATCTGATTTATGATTCTTCTTGTGCTCATGATCTAGTTTAGATTGTTTCATCTCCTATTTGTGACTACTATAAGGCCTCTTCTTATCTTTATTGATAATCAAGTCATGTGATTTTGAAGACTTCAATGCACCCATTTGAACCAACTTATCTTGCTCTTGAGTCACATTGGTAACAAACTCATCAAATGATGGAATTTTACAAGTGGATCCAAGTGCACATTTGGTAGCATGAAATGTAGAGACAAAACCTAAATAGTCATGATCTAGTTTTGCAAGCATAGATATAATCAATTGGTCATCTATTTTCTTAATGCTACATTATTTCAACTGTAGTCTCAGTGATCTAAACTTTTTAAAAAAGTATTTTAGGGTGTTATAGTCACCTGGGCTCAATGTGATGAGCTCATTCTCTAGCTCATTACCCTTGATGATGTCCTTTACTCCAAAAATCTTGTCTAAGATGGTCCAAACTTCATTGAGAGTTTTTGCAGATTCAACATGAAAAAAGAGGTCAAGAGACATTGATAGACATAAAAACCCATAGGCCTTGTCACATCTATTATACCACTTAACCTTTTATGCATTTGTAGATAGCTCAAATTTTTCACCCATAGTGATTCGATAGAGTCCTTTACCTCTCAAGATGAGCTTCAATTTAGACTTCCATTCAAGATAGTTAAATAGTTTGAGTGGTTCAATGTTTAGATCTATTAGTACAAATTAAATTGAAAAAAATTACATAATTGAGATGAAAGAAAATAAAAAATTTCACATAATATAATTACCCCCTTGAACTATCAATAAGAATCCCCTTTAAGTTACAATGCAACACACACTCAATATTGGATGTCAGGCACCATTGAGAATGTGTCTATGAACAATTAATGTGAGAGAGTACGAGAGGTACATTAGGCAAAACTGATAATGCATCCAATAAGAAAATTATAAAAGGTTTAAATTGAGTTTTAAGCCATTAAACTAAGGAAAAAATGGATGTTAAAAAGATCCTAAATAATATCACCAATGTGTAGAGATTGAAAAAATATGCACTTTATAAAAAACACCTAAAATGGAGCTATGGATTGAAAGTTATAGAATTTAAAATTTATTATTCCCACATATTCCTGAAAAAGATAAAATTGAAAAAAAAATCAAGTAATGCTACCTTGTAAACCCAAACATTAGAAATCCTTTGAAAGTCTGAGTCGATCTACAAAGAATAATCTGGACTTTCAAGACTACTTTGTTGATGTAAGTAATTGGTCTTCAAGAATCTAAGTAGAGGTGTCCTGCAACTCTGAGTTGGTCTTCGTAGTGTAATCAAAGTTTTCTAAATAAATTTACTTATAACTCCTAGTAGTAATCACCCTTCTAAAACTTGAGTTGGTCTTAGAAAAGTAATCTAGGTTTTTGGGACTGCTTTACTCAAACTTTTTAGACTACTTTACTTCTGACACTGATTAGTAATGACCCTTCTAAAACTCAAGTTAGTCTTGGAAGAGTGATTTGGGTTTCTCAAACATCTTTACTTAACTTCTAGGAGTAGTCACCCTTTGAAAACCTGAGTTGGTCTACAATAGTGTAAACTAGGTTTTTAGACTTGCTTTACTTAACTTCATAGATTTGCAAGTACAAATTCACAAGTCTAAGTTAGGTCTATGGAAAGTAATGGCCCTTTGAAAATATAGATTGGTTAATAGACTCTCTAATGCATGTAACTTGAAGTAGATCAACTACTGAGCCAAAGTAATGACCCCCTGCAACTCTGAATAACTTAGAGGTTTAACATCATGTAAATTAAGACAAGTCAAAAATGTCCAAAATACTTTAGTAATTAAAATTCTTAAAGAGACCCATTTGAGATTTCAACCTAAGGAAGAAAACCCAAAAGGCATTTTTGCACAACAATAAATGAAGTACATGTTTTTTCAAAAATTGAAAAATAGGGCCTTCAAATACCAAAAAGAGAGGAAATTTTGACTATTCCAAAACTAGGACGTGTTTATAGTCAATCCTAAGGTTTTGGAACCTTCTAAAACTAATTACATGGTCATTTTTGAGATCTAAAGTTCCAATAGAAATTTATGCACAAATTCTCCAAGGAATCCCACCAAACCCTTCTTTCTTATTAGAATAGCAAATGTAGCAAGATTTCACCACAAATATTACTACGATACTAGCAAAAATGGCTCTAATACCATGTCAAATTGGGCATGATCTTGGATCCTTATATACAAGATTGAGAAAACCTATGTATGTAGTAATGAAATTAAAAATAAATTGCAAAGGAGGAAGAAGCTTATATTCACACAAAAATATTACAAAAATGAATTGCTTACATATAATTGCATTAACCTATCTAACCTTCCAAAAAAAATTGGGGTACATATAGGGAAAATTAGGGAAACATGAGGAAGCCTCTAATTTTCCTAATTAGATAATTACATTGAAAAAATAATTAGCATATGTAACCCTTTTATAATTAACCTAAGGAAGATTAATTGACATATAATGGCCATAAGGTTGTGTAGGCAAAACCCAATGGGAAAAAACACTACACAAATAATGAGTAATACAATCAAGATCATAATGATACACAAGATGGGGCTTAGGACACACTTCCCCTTTAATATTGATAATATTATAATCAATAAGGATGAGATCTTATAAAGTTTTAGAGATAGACTTCAGGAACATCCCCATGATCATGCATGTATTTTAAAAGCTATATTGGAAATAAGACAACACTTGGTCAATATTCTAACCCTACATATGCTAATATTGTTACACCTACTATGGGGGTAAATTAAATTCTATAAAAACCTACTATAACCAGGCAACTCTCAATAGTGGCAAAACCTCTTATGGCTACTATAAATCATTTTCTCTAAATGTATAATCACTTAAGCATGAGATCCATTCTCTATAGGTGAAGGTGTTACATCTTGAACAGGGTGTAACTAGACCATATAATGCCTTGGAATCTCATGTTCTACTACATACACCATTGGCACAACATATATTGATAACTCCTTTGCCATCTAGATTTATGGCACCCAAGCTTACTTTATATGATGATAAGGGTGACCTAGAGCATCATCTACACACTTTTCATGTAGAATGTTTGGACTATGTGTCCAATGATTGGCTCCTAACTAAGTTATTCCCTCGTAGATAAAAGGACTATGCATTATAAAAGTTTTATGATCTCCCTAATCAGTCCATTATTTAATCCACTTGCATATATGTTTTTGGCACACTTTTTATCAGCATCAGTGACAAAGCTTCATATTCTCAAGTTGTTCAACTAAAGAAAAAATATAATCAACCAATAGTTGAATATGTCTTGTGATATAAAACCACATTGGAAAAAATGACTAAACCCATGGAAGATAGAGAAATCTAGGACATATTAAATAAAACTTTATTACCAACTTTACTTGAATCTATATTATTCAAAAAGTTTCCATCATTTATAGATTTATGCCATGCTAGTAATTTGGCATGTCAAGATCAAATTACTTATGTCCTATGTTTCAAGTCATGAAAAAGTGTTTTGATATGCTAAATAACCAAAATAGGCCCTTTTCCACCCCACACGTGCTTATTTATAAGTTTAAAACATGAAAAAGGTTTCAAAAAATATAATTTTACATGAATGGCACGTGATTCTTCTCAAATGTTCTTTACTAAGCAGTGGAAGGCTTTGGTAGTATTTTAAAGGCAAAAAGACTCTTTTTTCTCTCATTTTGCAAGATAGTATGGAATCCATACATACAAGGTAGGGTTTATCATCTACATGGAATACTAAATATTTATGAGGATTTTCATGTAAATTCATGGCCATATATGCCCAAAACTAGGCTTTTATTGACACTTTGCTTCTTGGCACAAAGTGACCTACCTGTAGGTTTTTTACTGGTATGGATTGCTAAGGAAGGGTAAAACTCTCAAATTTGGAGTGAATAAATTAGAATAAGCGGGATTATTAATGGTCTAAGTGGAAACTCAATTATATTCTCCAAGATCATCAACCATTTAGTTAAAGTTAGGTAAAATTCTACTACCTTGCAACCAGTAAGGTAATTGGTTTCCTCCAATTTCTCCTCACTTGGGTAGAGTTTCAGAGATATTCAAATTGTTCCAAAATATTGAGGAATTGATATAACTTTCCATGATATCCTTTAGGTGTTATTTATCCAATTCAAGATTAATAAAATGTCACAAACTCAACTAGTCCAAATCTGCATTTGGCATGTTTGCAAGGGTAAATTGTATAGTCTGAGAAGAAGGCAACCTTAAATTATCAGAATTTTTTGATTTACAGGGTTTTCATCAATATTTCATTATTTAAATGAATAATTATAAGATATTATTTGATTTTTATGGACAATAAATCATCCTATGATTTCAAATTTCTTAAAAGGCCTAGTTTAGCATTTTTAAGGTTTCTTTGCAAATTTTAAGGTTTTTACAAAAAACTAGGTTTGAATTTGACCCACTTCCTCTCCTCCAATGGATTCTAAGGTCATAGGATGTGATGATAATTGGTCTATGTTTGCATATGAAGCATTTGGTGGCCTTTTTCATATTATTTTATGCTCCTTCCCAAAACCATCCTATCCACCCCATCTCATTGTCATACACAACCATTTTCCATTGTTTTCAAGCTTCTTGTTCATCTTCCATCTTGTTTTCATCCACCACTTCTCCATTATCCATGTCATCCCATATATTCATCACTAATTTTATCATGTGAGGTCCATGGATTGACAAGAGAAAGCCATCAAAATCATGATCAATAGGTATATAGGCAAGAAAAACATCATTATGCAGTCAAAAGGAGTCTTATAGAGGGATTATGTAGTCTAAAGGTGAGGGATGAAGGTTCATTTCCTATCTTCAAAGTGGATAAATGGAATCCTAAATGTCTATATACAATAAGGGATCACTAGAATAGGAGATCCCAAATGATTGTAATGGACCATCAAAAATATGAGAAAAATGTTTGTAGGCTATTTATAAGCATATATAGTCATGAAAGGATCATTATTAGTAGGTGGTATAGTCAAATTATAACTAAAGGTTCAATGGAGATCAAAGTATAGAAGATCTTCCTTAAGGTTTAGTGAATGTAAGAAATACATAGTGTGAGAAGGAGGTCACCATAGAGATAAAAAAGATAGATTGGGCCTTCAATTTTAACACTATGATGCCAATAAAGATTATCTATAGCCTATTGAGGGCATCATCAAGAGTCATAGTTTGAGATACCTTCATATAAGGCCTAGTACATGACCTTATCTAGCTTAACATAGAGATTGTCAATGATTTAAAATATGACTTTTTCCATCTTCAAGGTCACATACATGTTTTTTTTCATACAATTTACCATCATAGAGATGACCTACACCCTATTGAGGGCATTCGATAGGGCAAATGATAGCAAAGCCTATATGGCACAAGGCTAAGTAAAATGTTATTTTAATCTTGGAGAGGAGTTCTTAGTTGTCATTATAAATTATAAATTTAATATTGAATATGTTATAAGATAATAATGTATCACCAATTTTACACCTAAAACATGCTTATGAAGATCATCTACAACTAGCCTTAAGTAGGGTTTAGAATTTTAGTTCAAGAAAGTTTTTGATAAGGAGTCATAGGTAGCATTGAGATTGTCATTTATATAAAAGTATAAAAGGGAAGAGAAATAGAAGTGTTAAAATAATTGATTAATGAGAAAAGTGATCACCTACAACTGAAATCCATATAATCAAGTGGGCACAGTCAATCTAAGAGTCTTAAGGAGCTAATCAACAAGGTTTTACAGTCGAAGGTTAAAAATTGAAAGTTCATCTTCTTGTTCAAGTGAGGTTATTAAATGACTTAGGTAGTTTTAGTTGAAAGTGAAATGTTAAAATTCACAATAATATAAATAATTATGAGAAAAAGTATATATTACAAGTATATTATACGGTCTTTTGACAGTATAGGGGCCTAAAAGCTTGAAAACTAGTCAAATTACCATAAAAAAGATCTATGAAGAGATATGTTTTGCCATGAATGGTATTAAAGTAACTTTTAAATATGGATGTATCTATAATTTTTTTAAAACCAGATCAATGCCCACCTAAATCAGTGTAAACACAGTTATTTGAAGCCTAAATTCCTTGTTAGAGGTCAAAGCATGCTTGAAAATAGGGGTAGAAGAGTTTTCCAAACTCTTGAAGAGGATATTGAGATAATTAAAGATTTTTTTGACCTTAAAAATATCCAAAAACCATGAATTTTTTTTAAACATCCAAAACTCAGTCAAATATGTAGACAATCCATGCACAATGGTAAAATTCAAAGGACAATTAAAGATTATGGGAGCTATAGGTGGAATCAAGACTTGAAATTTGGTACATAGGGTCATCATGAGTTGAATAACCTTATGAAAAAGTTTCATGGCCATTGGGTTGTAGAGATACTCTTCTTTTTGTCTCAGATCTCAGCCTATCTATTTGAGACCACCATTTGGAGCAAGCATCATTCTAGAGTGCCACAGAGGTTTCTAAGCCCAGATAAAATATTTATAATAATGGGTTGATGTATTTACATCATTATAAGACCTTTAAAGAGTGTAAAAACTCTAAATATAATTAAAACCATGTTCATATAGGCTTATGCAAGTAAACATATAGGCTAAAAGGGGTTTTTTGACTTTTCAAGAAAAAGGACTTTTAAATTGTTTTTATATAATGGTAAAAGTCCCATAGTGATTTTTTTAGGAATTGGGAAGTAGGGGAAGATTTATTTTTATCTTGGTGAAGTTTTTGACTTTTTGTAGTTCTAGACACCCTTCCAAGCCTCATGTTTAGATGCTTGTATTGTTCACCACATGTGGAGTTTGGATAAATGATCTTAGAATTTTTTGAGGAACAATATTTAATTATAATTAATGAAAAATTTATATCATTTTAGCATCTTTAATTTATGAATAATCACTAACAGTGTAGGCAACCTAGAATGCAATTAAAAGCTTATAGGCAAATTTCCTCCACATGATAAATTTGTATTTATTTAGCATGGGAATATAATATTTTCAAGAATGTTAGCAGGGTAAATTATATATGCATAAATATAAATATTTTGTGATTTTGAGGTCTATACTTCATGAATCATCATTTTCAAGATTCAACTTTAAAACCCTCCTAAACCCCTAAAAAATTAGTTTTGAGAAAAGTGGAATTTATTGAAATAAAATCATCATGAATCTACTTAAAAGAATTTAAAACATAAATTTAACTTATATAATAATCCATAAATGCAAATTTTATGTATGGAGCTATATAGACGAGGGCATAAATCATGTTTTTTGTGGAAAAACCATGTAAACTAAAATACATAGTAGTTAAATTAAATTTAATCAATAGAGCTCAAATCATGAGAATTTTTATTCATCTTAAAATATTAATTCTATCAAAAATCATCTTGGAATTATCCCTACCAGCTCAATCAAAATGGCCAGTCTGCTAGAAAATGGATCAAAATAGGCCTAGTCAACCCTGTTGACTAAATGGCAAAAGTTTTCTCATAAAAATAATATATCTAATGATGATTAAAGTTTTTATAGGTATAATTAATTTTTTTCAGGTTCCATGAATTATTTTTTTAGGTGTAATTGTGTCTAAGTGCACAGATTAGCTTTTAGGCCTACTATGCCTAATAAGCCTAGTTAGTCAAACGGTTAGCTTGAAGTTTGGTGTTGGATGGTTGTTCAAGGATTTTTAAAAGGAGTTTATATGACATATTTATTATTTTATAATGTATATTAATTAACATTTAATTCTTCAAATATCCATTTTCATGCAAAGGAGAGCTATTTGGAGTTGACTGGTCTTGTACTTCAGTTGACTAGTTGACAAGTCATGTACCTATCCATAGTTAACATGTTAATTGAGGGATTTCAGAACATAAAACTCACTTAAATCTTGATTCATCCATCTAAGTATTTTTTTATAATTCCATTCATGAATATTTGACTTGTCAAATGAGCCCACTATCTCCCTTCTATGCCAAAGTTTGAAGTTTCGTGTAGATTTGGTGGAGATTTAATATTTTTTGAGAATTGATTGAGTATTGTAAAATGAGTTAGTCTTGAGTTAATCAACCAAGACTAATAATTATTCATTTCAATGACACATTGGTTGGATATTAGGTTTTAGACATATATATTAGATTTTTCAATCCATTTTTCATAATTCTTAGAGCTGAAGAAGAAATTATATTCTAGACCATACATCAATAAAGGAGATTTTTTTATTTTGCATATGAGTTTTGACAAAGAATAGAGTATAATTTATTATGTATCATCACATAAGTTGGATTATATCCCCTTTTTGTAGGTCCCTTCCTCACTTATTAATTTCTATCTCACCTTTTATAGGTCATTTGAAGAGGTAAAAAAGGAATTTTGTAATCCAAAATTCCTTCAATCCTTCATATAAAATACTTATGCTTAGGGGAAATATAGAGTTTTTATTGATTTATACATGTGCATTAGTTTCAATAGCTTCCATAGGATATAAATAATTCAGGTGCATCACCTAATTAGATAGGATTTCCCCTCAGTTTCCCCTTCCCCTTTTCATCCAAAAATAATAGTGATCAATTTTAATAGATAGATCTTAAGGGAACTAGCCCTCTCTAGAGGTTCTTCTTAGTATAGAGTCACCCACACTCTAAGAAGATCCAATTATATCAGTTGGAGTGAAGTTGTGTTTTACACATCTTCAATTAAGGTGCACTCCAGAGTGATAATATGTCATACAAAGAAGGAATGTGAAGTCAAACTTTTCTCCATATGCAAGTTAAACTATAAAAATAGATTGGATTCTAATAATAAGAGTTCAAATAAGCTCCCATTTAAGGTGAGGCCCAATGAAAACAAGATTTAAAAAAAGACAATAGTTAATGAAATATCAAAGCTAGATCCTTATGTGGGTTTATTAGATCTTCAAAGGATACCTTTTATGAATCAATTTGAATCACCATCTCACATTCTCCAACAGCTTTTGGAATGTAATGTCATAAATCTCCCTCCCATTGAAGAGGTTGATATGACTAGGCTTCTTCCAAAGAATTATTATTCCAATACATTTTGTTATTATCATAGGGCCCTAGCCATAATATGAATAGATCTATCAACTTATAGCATAATATCCAATATTTGATAGATGTTAATATCATTGATGTGATAACCTCTACAAAAACACCAAAAACACAACCAACTAAATCAAAAACAATGAAAATATTTTTTGATCCATTTCCAAAACATATGGCTAATGAGATAACTGACACTTTAGGTGTTCATTATATTTATCAAGCACATCCACTACCAACATCCTATCATACTCATACAATGGACACACACTCTCTACATAATATCATTGGTGTGTATCATACTATAGTTCCAGCTAGCCTCTTATCACTTTCTTAGAATATGAGATAATTGATGATGAATCAGATTTATATAAACTCTTTGTATGGGCTTACATTGATCATCATCTTATTCAAAGTGTCATGGTTGACAATGATTCAAACATCAATATGTGTACTATTACACTTATACATCACTTGGGCTATTTAGGTCAGGATATTTATCTTACATAAATATTTTTTTGTGGCTTTAGTGGCCATGTCTAAAGATCCATTAGGGAGATCATAATTCCATATAGGTCAGGGTTGTACATGTGGCCTCTAGATTCATAGTTTTACCTAGTTTTAGAATATTTGATATGTTATTGGGTAGGCCTAGGATATATTAATTTCAAGCCATTCCCTCCATTGTATACATATATCTTAAATATAGAAATGTTAATAAAGTTATTATAGTTGAGGGCCTTTCATATAACTATCCTTTACCTACTCCATAACCATTACATAAAAATCATCATTAACAACTCCAAACATAGATTACATTAGCACACCTTGGATATCATTTGATTCACCAATGTCAATGAGGTTTATTTCTATAGTATTATCATGAATACACACTCTCTAGTGGAGACCTTTATTAAAGAGACCCCTATGTCAGAGACATATTTTGGATTCTAGATGGCCTCTCTCTACCTCATTCCCACCTAGATCAATTTTATTGAGTCTACAAGAAATTTTACATAGAGCATCCATGTCATTTATATATTATTATATTAGATGTGTCCCAAAGAGCTCCAAAGTTCATAGGACAATTCAATCAGCTCCATAAATTCATAGCCACACTTTGCAATAAGTTTTAGCTATAGATTATTTAGTACATCTAGTTCCTAGTTCTCATATACCTCTTCACACATCATGTGTGGTCACTCTTCTTTTACTTGATACATGTCACCTTGATAGCAGGTCTCTTGCAAGAATCATTAGTTAGTATGCTACCTTTTTGCTTGTACATAATTTCATAATTTCAATTTAATTATACATAGTTTCATTTTCAAGTTGCTTATACATAGATTTTAATTAAAAGACATAAAAAATATAATATGTTTAAAATTAAAAAAATATATTAATATTTCTCATAAAATACAAATTTTAGATTGTGTACATTTCCATGTTTAAATTCTTTTTATTTATTAGGTACTATATTTTTTTATCTATGTCAGTGTAATCAATTTTATCATACATACATGATTCAATTATTCCCTTAATGTTTTTGTAGATTACTATAATATTCTAGTCCTATAAACAAATATAGATTTACCACTATCCACCCATCATGGGCACATACACATACACCGATTCAACATTGATATATTATACCATTAGGAACATCATACACAACTTCTAATTTTCCAATTTTTATCTTTCTATACTTCATATCATAAATTTATCATTAGTTATATCTTGATATTTATCATCTTATACTACATTAATTTTGTACCAATTATTATTAGTGTAAACTTATCCTATGTACATATTTGCTTTTATATGGATTTGTACCACATGATTAGGCATACTTTCATTTATAAATTTACTAGTATATCTTTTATTATGTCTCTTTGATTATACATTTACTTGAGGGAATTTGAATATGCCTTTTTCCTTTCATTACTTTCATGATTTGGACATGTGCCCGTGTCCTTGTGTATGTTTCTTAATTGTGTATGTTGACATTTGAACATGTCCTTCCATGTGTCTCTAATACAAACTTGTGTTATATTTTGTGCATGTAGACATTTGATCATGTCCTTATGTGTGTTAATTTTCTCAAACTTAGTGACATGTATCCATGTCCCTTATATCATGGCCCCTTGGCCTACTTTTCATGCCTCATGTGTTTGTCTATATGATTTCATTTATGCATCAAAGCTATGACACTTATCTATTTCTTGTTGATTTCACATCAAATTTTTGATGCCATGAGAGATCTGATGCATCTTCCCTTATTTATTTTATGTCTTGATGGACATCATGTCCCATTTCCACAAGTAGTTTACTTAGATTATATTTAGATTTTTTGTTCATATACATGCATACATTGTTATATATATATCCTGGTAGCCTTTGTGAATGTTATATATAACATACATCAAACATTAAAAAATTAATGCTTAATATATCTTACATTCAATGTCATGTATACATATTATATTGGTTTATCATGAAAATATCATATATATTTTAGTATAAGACACATTATCTATATATTTTATTATGAGGATAGTTATTGTAGAGGTTAAATAATTAGCATCAAAATAGGGGCATTCATAGTGGTTTTTCACAAAGATAATGCCATCCTAGTGCACTCAAAATCATAGTTTTCAACTCATAGACATAGATTATAGAGTTCAAACATAGGAAAATATAGTGAAATATAGTCATACACAAATTAGTCTTAGTTTTTTTAGAAACAACACTTTTAGATAATAACATAGTAAACTAATAAGAACATAGTGTGTTATAGTACACCTACAATGTTATTGTCTAGTAGCCTCAAAAATATAAATTTATATAATTATCAAAAAGGTACAGAATTATAGTTTAGATTTATAGTCTCAGTCATAAACTATTAAATATGCTTGATATATATGTTTATATAAAATTACATAGGTTTGATTAGATTGGTGGAATTATATATGGCCTGATCACTCTCATTTTAGTTTTAGATATGCAAAAAAAATATTACTATAACTTAGTCTAGAATTAATATGTACAAATATCAAAATTGGGGGCATGTGTGCAACACATTGTTTCCATATGTTCAACTTTACACCAATTTTCTTAGATGGAATAACAACTTCATGTCATTATCCACATATACTTAAAACACCATATGCATCAAGATTACACTAGATTAATGCCTCATTCCATCTATAATAGTTGGCATTCCCAAGTTCATGTGTGGCCCTTGAGTCATTTAACATTTCAAAGTTCCTGAGTGGCCCTAGAGCCTTTTCACATTTCAAATTTATCAAGTGGCATAGATATATATTTTATAGCATCATGACACCATATAGTTTCATTTTTAGCTTCTTCAACTACACATTGGTAATAAATGATGGATTCATGACCTAATTGAGTTTTTGAGCCACCTACATAAGAGGGTTAGAAAACTCATCAATCCCATCCAAGATATTCATAGATTATGATCCAGAAAATAGGGGTGGGAAATTATGGATTCAAGGATAAATTGAGATCTTGATCCACCCACACATGGGGTGGACAATCTATCATCTCAGTCCAAGATATTCATAATTTTATCAACATCTACATGCCCATGTTGGGGATCAACCAACAATGGATTACACTTATGAAAGCAATCAATGCGGAAATAAATCAGATAGATAAGTAACTGAAATGATAAATAGCACAGAACAAGATATACAAGAAAACACCCTGAAAACTTGTATTAAAAACTCTTTACAATAGGAATACAAATGAAGAACTTTGTTCTTCCACACCTCTCTCAGATGCACACAAGATCTCTCACTAGATCTCTATTCCTCAAGAGCTCTCTCTAAAGTACAGTCCTTCAAACATTCACAATGTTCTACTCGTACTCTATTACACTCTCATACACTTCATCATTACAATAGCTTAGAAGATCTTTCCTACATATAGAAATAGGAAACTTAAGCATGCTCTTACAACAAACAGTTAAGCCTCTTCAACAAGGGCTCTAAAAATAACATTGCTAATAATAGAGACGCGAGCATGAGTCTACAACTCAAACTCATCATGCAAACACTCGCTTCTGTCCTCGGAAATCGCTTTCTGGACACGCAGGTAACCGACGTCGGTTCCTGCCTGTTCGCCTGTGACCGTCGCTGGCCGACCATACTGCCAATGTCGGCGCCTCTGAACTGCAACTGACCGACGTCGGTCGCTCCTGACCGACGCCGGCGTCTGTGTAGACCCGAACCTGTTTGTCTATGCTCCTTGGTGAAGCTTTTAGCTCCACATACCTAACAATCTCCCACTTGGAGATAAACCAGCTGCACCAATACCTGTACAGCAAGATCTTCTAGCTCCTCCATCTTCAACTTAATTATGAAGACCAATAGAAGTTGAATGAAGATTCAACTTCTCCTTAGTAACCGGCTTTGTTAGCATATCCGCAGGATTCATGTCTGTATGGATCTTCTCCAGCTTCAACTCACCATCTTCCAATACCTGCCGTATGAAGTGGTACCTTAGCTGTATGTGCTTGGTTCTAGAATGGAAAGCTGAGTTCTTAGCCAAATGGATTGCACTCTGACTGTCACTATGCAATCTGCAACTCCCATGCTCCCTTCCAAGCTCTTCCATGAACCGTGTCATCCATATCATTTCCTTGCTAGCTTCTGTAGCTGCAATGTATTCTGCTTCTGTAGTTGACAAGGCTACAACCTTCTGCAACTTAGAAATCCAACTAACTACCGTTCCACCTACAGGTAAAAACATAACCTGTAGTGCTCCTCCTGCCATCCAAATCCCCTGCCATATCTGAATCTACATAGCCATGTAGAGACGTATCTGAACCTCCATAGCATAAGTGTCTGCTGCTGGTTCCTCTCAGATATCTAAGGATCCATTGTACTGCTTTCCAATGTTCCTTTCCTGGATTGGCCATATACCTGCTTACTACTCCCACTGCTTGGGCAATATCTGGTCTAGTACACACCATTGCATACATCAAACTTCCTACCGCGGAAGAATATGGAACCTTGTTCATGTACTCTACCTCATCATGTGAATTGGGACATTGTTCTTTACTTAACTTGAAATGTCCTGCCAAAGGTGTGCTTACCGGTTTCGCATCCTGCATGTTGAACCGTTTCAACACCTTGTCCACATAATCTTCTTGAGACAATATCAACCTGTGATTTTCTCTGTCTCTCTTAATGCTCATGCCAAGGATTTTCTTAGCTGCTCCCAAATCCTTCATGGCAAACGTTTGAGCTAACTTTACTTTAAGCTCTGAGATATCCTGCATGTGAGACCCTGCAACCAACATGTCATCTACATACAACAATAGAATAATGTATCTACCGTTATCAAATCTCTTAAAATATACACAATGGTTTGATTGACATCTACTGAAACCATGCTCAGTCATAAACCTGCCAAATTTCAAGTACCATTGCCTTGGAGCTTGCTTGAGGCCATACAAGCTTTTCTTTAACCTGCACACTAGTTTCTCCTTACCCTTGACCTCGAAACCTTCTGGCTGTTCCATGTAAATTTCTTCATCTAAATCTCCATGAAGAAATGCTGTTTTAACATCTAGCTGCTCGAGATGCAAATCCTCAAAAGCAACCAAAGACAGTACAACCCTTATAGAAGTCATCTTAACAACTGGAGAAAAAATCTTGCCAAAGTCAATACCTGGCTTTTGTGCAAATCCTTTTACAACCAATCTGGCCTTGTATCTCATCTGACCATCCTCACCTTCCTTCAACCTGTAAGTCCACCTGTTCTTCAGTGTTCTCTTACCAGCTGGCAATTCAACCAAATCCCATGTTTGGTTCTCTCTTAAGGACTCCATCTCCTCAATCATGCCATGCTCCCACTTACTTCTGGACTCCACCTGTAAAGCTTCTTCAAAACTTTCTGGTTCTCCACCATCGGTTAGTAATAAATAATATAAAGAAGGAGAATATCTAATTGGAGGCTTACTTACCCTTTCAGACCTCCTGATTGGTGTCTTGGACTCGTTTTCAACAATCTGTCCACCCAAATTTTCTGACAGTGACCGACCTCGGCCACCTGTAGACCTGTTACTGGCCGACGCCGGTTCTTCCTGGCCGACGTCGGTGCCTGGTCTGCCGACGTCGGTCTCTGTATGACCGACATCAGTTTCTGTATTGCCGATGCCGGTGCCAAACCTGCCGACGTCGGTCTCTGTGTTTTCCTGTAAGTGATTATTTCTTTTTCCCGCGAGCTCATTTTGGACCATAACTTCGTCCAACTCATTATTGCTCTGCCCAGCTTGATCTAGCTTCCTTGTCTGATCACTGTACATCACTCTTTTATTGAAAATAACATCACGGCTCCTAATTACCTTGTTAGTTCCTAGATTCCAAAATTTGAAACCAAAATCATCTGAGCCATAGCCTATAAACGTGCACCTCATAGACTTAGCATCAAGCTTCTTTCTATTTTCCTTATCTATGTGCACAAAGGCTTCACAACCAAAAACTTTGAGATATGAAAGATCAACCTTTTTACCTGTCCATGCCTCTTTCGGAATTCCACCATCCAGCGCTGTAGAGGGTCCTCTGTTGATCAGGTACACTGCGGTGTCAACTGCTTCTGCCCAAAACTCTAAGGGCAACCCTGCATGCAATCTCATACATCTTGCACGCTCCATAATAGTCCTGTTCATCCTTTCAGCAATACCATTCTGCTAAGGTGTCCTTGGAACCGTCCTTTGCCTACGGATCCCATTTATGTAACAATACAATTTGAACTTAAGACTGCAGAACTCACCACCATTATCAGATCTCAAGCACTTTAATCTTTTGCCTGTTTCATTCTCAACCATGGCTTTCCATATCTTAAAAGTCTCAAAAACATCATATTTCTTTTTAATACAGTAGATCCATACCTTTCTTGTGGCGTCATCTATGAATGTAACATAGTACTGTGATCCGCCAATAGAGGCTACATGAGCCGGTCCCCACACGTCTGTGTGAACAAGCTGCAACTTCTGCCTTTTCTTAGTAGACCCAGTCTTTAGAAAACTAACCCTTTTCTGTTTTCCAAACACACAATGCTCACAAAATTCTAGATCCATACTTTTCAAATCTGAAAGCATACCTTTAGACTTAAGGATAGACATCCCCTTCTCACTCATGTGGCCAAGCCTTGAGTGCCACAATTTAGCATCCACATCTGAAGTAGATAAAACTGAAGGAGATTTGTTAGTAATACAATTACACAAATAGAGAGTACCTTCTCTCTTACCTCTGGCCATAACAAGTGCACCCTTGGTCACTTTCCAAGAATCTGCTGTGAGAGTTACTGTACAACCCTCATCACCAAGCTTACCTGCAGAAATTAGATTTCTCTTCAAACTAGGAACATGCATCACATCCCTCAACACCCATGTGTTGCCATTCTGCATCTTTAGCTGCACTTTACCTTTGCCAATAATCTTGCAAGGCTCATCATCCCCTAAGTACACTATACCAAAATCTCCATGGACATAGTCACTGAAATATTCTCTGTTAGGGGTAGCATGGAAAGACGCACCAGAATCTAATACCCAAGATTCTATGTTATTATGCAAAGAGAAAATAAGAGCATCCTGTGCAATACCTGCAACCTTTGTCTCTTCCTTTCCTTCGTGTTGATTATCCTCCTTAGGCTTTGACCAGCAATCTTTGCTTATGTGCCCCAACTTTCCATAGTTCCAGCATTGTGGCCTTCTGCCATTCCTGGATTTGGATCTGCCTCTTCCCTTAGACTTAGATCTTGATCTCCTCTTGCTCCTTTCTTTTTGCCTTCCTCTGCTCTCAAAATTTAAGGCGTTCCCGGATGTCCCAGAAGTCTCTTCTGTGTTTTTTCTGCGAATTTCCTCATTCAAAATAACACTAACCACATCCTCTACTTTTAAAATATTCGAAGCAGAAGCAGTATTAGAAACTGCCATTACCAAGCCATGCCAGCTTTCAGGCAAAGAACATAAAATTAAAAGAGCCTTTATTTCATCTTCAAATGTAATATTAACAGAACTTAACTGATTAACAATACCATGGAAATCATTCAGGTGATTAGAAACAGATCCACCTTCTTGCATATGCAAATTAAATAACTGCTTCATCAAATATACCTTGTTTGAAGCGGAGGGTTTTTCATACAAATTTGCTAACGTGGTCATTAACTCTACCGTAGTTTTTGCCTGTGACAAATTAGATATCACAGTGGAGGCCAGACTCAGTCTTATAGAACCAAGAGCCTTTCTGTCAAGAACTTCCCATTCTTCATCCTCCATGTCCTTGGGCTTCTTTGCTATCCCACCTAACGGTAAGTAAAGATCCTTCTGATACAGATAGTCCTCTATCTGCATTCTCCAGTGCTAATAGTTCTTGCCATTAAACTTTTCCATTCTCAACTTACTTTCCTCTGCCATTGCTTCTCCCACTCAAACAGAAATCCCTGTGAGCAACCTATAATCCGAACACACTACACAGATCTGAACCACCTGTTAGTGAACCTGAGCTCTGATACCACTTATTGGGGATCAACCAACAATGGATTACACTTATGAAAGCAATAAATGTGGAAATAAATCAGATAGATAAGTAACTGAAATGATAAATAGCACAGAACAAGATATACAAGAAAACACCCTGAAAACTTGTATTAAAAACTCTTTACAATAGGAATACAAATGAAGAACTTTGTTCTTCCACACCTCTCTTAGATGCACACAAGATCTCTCACTAGATCTCTATTCCTCAAGAGCTCTCTCTAAAGTACAGTCCTTCAAACATTCACAATGTTCTACTCGTACTCTATTACACTCTCATACACTTCATCATTACAATAGCTTAGAAGATCTTTCCTACATATAGAAATAGGAAACTTAAGCATGCTCTTACAACAAACAGTTAAGCCTCTTCAACAAGGGCTCTAAAAATAACATTGCTAACAATAGAGATGCGAGCATGAGTCTACAACTCAAACTCATCATGCAAACACTCGCTTCTGTCCTCGAAAATCACTTTCTGGACATGCAGGTAATCGACGTCGGTTCCTGCCTGTTCGCCTGTGACCGTCGCCGGCCAACCATACTGCCGACGTCGGTGCCTCTGAACTGCAACTGACCGACGTCGGTCGCTCCTGACCGACGTCGGCGTCTGTGTAGACCCGAACCTGTTTGTCTATGCTCCTTGGTGAAGCTTTTAGCTCCACATACCTAACAGCCCACACATGATTTCACCAATTTTTGCATTAGTTTACATGCCCACTAAGGTGTACTCATTCCTTTCCTCTCTCACATCTCTTTACTCACTTTTGTATTTTCTTTTGATATTTATTAAGTAGTTACTGATTCATATATGTTTCATTTGCATGACATGCAATGGAAAAAATTTACAAACACATAACCACATTCATGGAATTCACCTCATAGGTAAGTCTAGGTACATTTCTCTTTCCTTTATTCTAGTCATTTCTCTTTATTAAATTTGTAGAATAAAGGGGGGAGATGTAGTCATATAAAATATCATTTTAATTTAATGACTATCACTTGAGACCACAATATCCTTAGCTTAGCCCTAGACCTATCTTATGGCCTCTTTTATCCTTTTATAGCTTTTATGCATGTTTATACCATGTATAGATATACCAAGATCCATAAATATCCATCACCTAGACATCCTCAATCATTTTTTAATGTTTCAACCACATGGAAAATAGCATGACCCCATTAGTCTATAACACAGTGCATTATTGGCAAAGGGGGTATCACTATTGACCCTTAGCTTCCCTTTCCCTTAATGGATATATTTCCACTTGCTAAAGAATTTTAGGGTTGGCCTAGAATCATTTCATATCTAGACAAACATTAAAACATTATATAAATACCAAGCCCATCAATTTGTAAGATAGATGTAAGTTATCATTAACAAACTCAAAATTAATTGTGTAAATTAAGGTTATTGATCCCTATTTAACACTATTTGTACATTCATCCATCTATAGAAGCCCATAGCCCATTTTTAATTAGCTTCACAATCTAAATTCAAATTCAAATCATTAAAATTGGTATTTATACTCAGGCATACTAACATCACTATGATTTAAACTAGAACTTATATCAAGAGAACTACATCAATATTGATCCCCTTTTAAGTTATTGGTATGTAGGTAATGCTCAGCACAAGGGGTATTGAGGTCATGCCCACCCAACTCTAATAATTTCACTATCCTTATACTTATGTTCATAAAAATATTAGAAAACATGGAGGCTTAAGGTTTCATAGTGAAATTATTCAAATCATATAATATAAGATGATATAGGTCTCAATCATATAGGCACATATTTCCCATAACAAAGTGAAGGTCTAACCATAATTTCATTATTTAACCTATAAATGGTCATTAGCACTAAAAAAAAGGTCTATAGAATAGTGAGAACACATTAAATAGTGTTAATATTTTTTTTTGAAGAGGTTTCTAATGCATTTTATCCATTTAAATCACTCTACCCTACTCTTGCATCACTTCCCAGCCTACCACTTATCTATCTTTGTCAAATTTTGTAGCTAAGTACACGTTTTTTAATTCATTTGTATTTAGAGAATATTAAAATAAATCAATTATTACGAAAATAATTAATTTCTGATATTATATTATTTTATTCCCCTATTTATTACTCATTTCTTTATCAACCTAGGGTTACATTCCATAATCCTAAAAAATATAAATCATTTGTTAAACTCTACTCTGAATAGTGCCCAATCCTTATCCCTAGATGTTACTATGGTTTGTATAATTTTTTTCATATTTAAATTTGTTGTGTTAGTATTTTAAAATTTTATATATTCTATTTTAGTGCCACTCTTTCATTTTTTTTTATATGCCATTTAAAAAAGTTATTATTGACAATTTTGCCACCATTGGTCAAAGTTGCTTATGTGTAGGTTTAAAAGAAGACTCCATTCATGGATATAAGATATAAAAAGGTATAAAACTAATAATAATAACTTAATCAAGCCAAAGCCATGCTCATGAAAAACTCACAAGTCTAAATTTTGACATAGGTTTCTTTTATTCCTCTAACCAGCTACTACTTGCAAGCTAGTGAAGGTAGTTTTCAAATGATTAGTACATGAAGGTAAACAAGAGTAGGATAAAATGGTATTACAGGTATTTTGGGTTAAAAATTACCTAAATATTAAATGTATTCGTTTCATGTTATAGTGTCTTGAGTTTATGAATAATTGTTAAGTCAAATAGGTACTCTAAAACCCTTTTTAAACCCTAATGGCTCCCTTTTAAGAGATATAATTGAATTTTTGGGTTCCTTGTTGAAAAATAAAATTTATGTGAGATATTATGTGTCATAAATTACCTTATTTAAATTTAATGAATAAAAATTTTTAGATAAAAAATTAATACAGGTAAAGAAAGGTACATGTATCAGGGTTTTAAGCAAGCAAGAGAGATAGTCAAAAAAGGCAATTTTGAGAGGTTTAAGATATTGGTTGACCACATACAATGGTTGAAATGATGATATATGTTATTAATATTCATAATTTAAAAATAATTAATGATTTATTCCTCATAAAAATCAATAAAATGGTAAAACTCTGACCTAAATACATTTAGAAATGAAATTATACGAGCTAGTCAACACCAAAAAAGTGCATATTTTGAGTTTTACTAAATGAAATATTATGAATTTTGAAAATAAAGTATGTTTTTATGTAATTAAATGTTTAAAACTTGTTTCATGTATGTAATATACCTGAGTATAGATAAAATTTCAAAATTTAGGTAACCCCCCTTTGGCTAAATTTAGAAAATGTCAAGTCAACAACAAGATTCTTCAATTAGCCCTAGAAAAGTGGAGTTAAAAAAATGAAAAAGTGGATAATTTGAGTTCAATTTATAATTAATATTTTATTCCATATTTTTATTAAATAAACCCATTATAATTTCAACATGTAATCTCTCTCTTATTTCTCCTCCATATGGGTTTAATTTAGAAAGTCAAGATGTATGCAAGTTACAAGTCAAGATAAGTGAAGTCAGACTCCAAGTTGCAAGTCAAGAAGCTCAAGTCAAAATCAAATATATAAATAAAGATAAATGAATAAAAATTTAATATTAATGTAATATAAAAATGATTTAACTAAATATTAAAAGGAGTTTAATACAAGTTACAATTTCAAGAGGAGTTAACTGAAGATCTCTTCAAGACTGAAGACTTCCAAAGCATGTAAGGGACCTTTGAATTTTCAAAAACTAAAGCAAGATTATGTAGCTAATTAACACACCATATTACAAGATAAATAATTTTTATAATCTTAAAATTTTATTTTAGTATTTGATAAGTGTGTTTGAAAGTTTAAAGTTTTAGTTCAAGGTTGAGTAGGTAGTGGAGTTGAAGCAAGAGTGAACTAGGACTAGTAGGGACTCGTCTGGAAGTTCTTGTATTCTCTCTTTTATTAATTTATATATGAGAATTAATTTTTTAATTATTATTATTATATTGTCTTTGGATTACAAAAATTCTACCAAAATTTTTACTACCTCACATTTGAAGCCATAAAGAGCTAATTTTTCCTCCATTTTTAAGTTGTTTATGAAGTGTGTTCTTAATGTTCATTAATGTAACTTAGTGAATGATTATTTTCCATATGTTTATGTTTAAATATATATAATTTATGCATAAAATTATAATTCTTTAAAGTAATATAAAGTTTCTAGTTTTTATTTCTACCTAATCTAGAAGTGAATTCAACCACAGTTCATTCCTTTCAAGCTAGTGTGAGTGTTTGTCAAACCCTATGTATTAAATATTGATGTAAAAGTCATTTTATGGGGGTGAAATTAAAGTTTTTAAGTTATCTTTAAAAAATTATCAATTATAGGCATAATTGACCTTAAAATTGGTGCATCACCCCAACTTTTAGTTTTCATTTTCATTTTCAGCTTTAGTATTGCTCCTTCTACCCTTTTCCTAATCAAGAAAGCACACAATTATAGATTTTAAATATAATTAGGTAAATGTTACAAAGGTAAACATCCATTAATTTGGATATTATTTCCAAGTATAAATTTACATACCTTGGATAGTTTCCATTATATCAACGGAAGTGAGAATAGGCATAGGTTCTTTACAAGGTGCACTTTTAAGTGATAACAATTGTTGGTACAACTAGTGGGATAATAAAATAAAAGATTAATAAATACTGGTGCTGGTTTTAGAAATTTTCATAAAAATTACTAAATTACTCAGTATATAGTGACTCCAATTTATATATAGTTATTTTAAGTATTTCAAGTTTCTAAAGAGCATAAATTTGTATGTATCCTAATCATTCTTTTAGTCAAAATACAGCTTTTATACCTTCATATCCCTCATATCAAGATTAGAATATTTATGGATTCATCTAAATTAATATTTAACCACTAGTATATCAAAATTACCATGATATTTACCACCCTCTTAACCCTAATTATGTTTCCAATCATCCTTGGTAAAATCATGTTCTTTCCAATCAGTATGAAAAGAGTGTGCAAGAGATAACACTTAAGTTTGAGAGATACTATATGGAGTGTGATTGGGAAGAGGGATATAATAGGAATCAATAAAAAGTTACATATAAAACATATATACATCAGTAAGAGATAGAATCATTGAAGAGATATAATGAGCCTATAAGAGAACCAATACAGTAGTTTCCCATGACAACATCAAGAATTGAGTTCACAATTCCAGATTGGAAATGAGAAATAAAACCCCTTGAACCTTCAAGAGAGTATACTTACTTAAATATTACAATATTTAGGAATATTAATCCTATTAAATATCCTAATACAATTCCATATTATAAACCTTCTTAGACCAAGACCCCTGATTATGTCATTCCTACTCTTGAGAAAGAGCCTTTTCCCATGCTTGTCCAAAATAAAGAGAATTATATATTTATAGAAGCCTAGACAAGAAAGTTTCCAAGTTTCATGATACCTTTACCCATCCCTCAAAATAATTTTTTCCATGGAGATTATTGTGAGAGTTTGATTATTGAGTGGAAAGAAAAGTATGAAGTATTGAAGCACGAATCCCTAATACAAGTTTCTATCCCTTATTTGAAATAAATATTGAATTAAAGTCTTATTAATTCCTCTTCAATCCCAAATCTCATTCAATAGAATCCAATAAAGACTTATATTCCTATGCCACAAAATATAACCTCTTTTCCTCCCACCATATCCCTTTTTGAAGGACCTATTGTATGGAGGACAAAATAAGAACGTGCAAGTGAAGAGGAAATTTTTAAAAGAGAATATGATCAAGAGATGTGTTTTTCAAATGAGCTTAAATTTGGCATAGAAATAGATCATGTTTTAGCCCTTGAGGATCAGTAAAAAAATTTATAAGTTTCAGTTAAATACAATCAAGATGAGTATGCAATGGGAGTTGTAATCTCCCCAAACAAATAAGAAGTTGGTAACCCTTAAGAAAAGGTAAATTTATATTTTGAACTTATTTTTTTTCTTCAAATTGATGAGCCTTTCCCTTACTACAAAGAGGAATATGATGAGACACAAGAGGACCTAATTGATGTACAAGATAATGAAAAGAATTTTGAAGACTTGTTTGAGTTAATTGGATCATATTTCACTCTTATAAAATGAGAATATGGGTTAGCAAAGATATAAAAGTGAAACTTTAACAAGCAAGAAAACATGGAAGAAAGAGTTAGTCCTCCAATTCTAGCATTACAAGAGGTAATTCCACTTAATGATGATTTTTTTGATGTTATTAAGGAAGGTTATCAAACTCTCAATCAATTTGCATACTTTTGTTTGCTCTTGGAATATGAGAATTATGATGCATTAAATCTTGAATACAATCCTACAAGTATGCAACAAGGTCTATCTTAGTTTGTTTAGTTTGAGTGGCCAACTTGTGAAGAGGTATAAGATAGTTATAAAGAGAATATTGGTGAGACAAATACTACCAAAAGAGCATGTCCTATCAGATATCTAGTTTAATTGAAGGCTAAAAAATAAAATCCACTACCTATAATGTTCATTTTAGAACATGATAAAGAGCCTAAACATGTTCAAAATCAACCCAAATGTTCACTTCAAGTTACTCATGTTTCAAGAAAAGTGAAGGAACTATATATTATTGATTTTGAATAAGACAAAGATGTAATGATCAGCATATAGTTTTATCTATTCCATTCCCTCATGTCTACGATTAATTTTCTTATTCATATGAGCTTGATGAAGAAGGGTAGCTACTTTGCACTACCATTTAATGGTTTTATATAGGGATATCTCTTATTGTTAAAGTAGGTTAGTATAGGTTAGATTTAATTTCTATCAAATTATTTTTATTCACATATTTTGTTAGTTATATTTTACACTTTCCTCAAAGTTTTATTTTGCACATTCTTCAGTTGATAGTTGTTCTAGTTTTCAATTTAATAAGTGTTTATGCACAAGTGTTTTAGTTATTTGAGGGAATTCTCAAATTTAGAGTTGCTTGAAAATTATTTTTTGGTTTCAAATTTGGTGATTTTTTCATAACTCTATATCCAAATTTATAGATCTACTGGTCTTGAGTATTTATCAATCAAGCATACCATCAAAGTCGCCAAGAATGTTGATAATTTTACCACCATTGGTTAAAATTTGCTTATGTATAGGTTTTAAATAAGAATCCATGGAGTAAAAATTAAAAAAAGTATAAAAACATCATAAAAAATTAATTATGGAAAAAACTTGATTAATAACAACTCAAAAGTCCAAATTTCTATAGAGGCTTGTTTTATTCCTCTAACTATCTACTACTTGCAAGCTAGTGAAGGAAGTTTTCAAATGCTTAGTACATGAAGGAAAAGAAGAGTTGGTTAAAATGGTATTAGGGAGAATTTTGGGACCATATTATATAAATATTAAATTCATTATTTTTATGTTATATTGTCTTAACTTTGTTAAAAATCATTAAGTCAAACAAGTTCTCTAAAACCCTTCTTAAACTCCAATGGCTTAATTTTAAGAGATATAATTACATTTTTTAGTTCCTTGTTTCAAAATAAAAGTTTTATTAAATTTTATTTTTAATAAATTATATTAATAAATGTTCCTAAATAAAAAAATTATGTAAAAAATGAATAAACGTAAAGGTACAGGTATCAGGGTTTTAAACAAGCAAGAGAGATAGTCAAAAAGGGCAATTTTTGAAAGGTTTAAAAGATTGGTTGAGCACATACAATGGTTTGAATAATGATAACTGATATTAATGTTAATAATTAATGATAAATATATATTTAAGAATCATAAATCTTAATAAAATGTCAAAACTCATACCTACACACATTTAGAAATGAAATTGTGTAAGCTAGTCAACACCAAAAAGTGTATATTTTGATTTTTATTTAGTGAAATATTGTGAAATTTGACATGAAAGTATTTTTTTATTTAATTGAATTTTTATAAGTGGTTTAATATCCATAATATACCTTATGATATATAAAATTCCAAAATATAGGTCAGCCCCCTTTTTGGTTAAATTTAAAAAAGGTCAAGTCGACAACAAGAGTCCTCAGTTAGCCCTAGAAAAGTGGAGTTCAAAACATGAAAAAGTGGAGAAGTTGATTTCGATTATTGGTTAATATTTTAGGCCCTATTTTTTTTCAATATACCCCTTATAATTTCAAAATGTAATATCTTTCCTATTTTTACCCCCTTTGGGATAAATTTAGAAAGTGAAGATGCATGCAAGTTACAAGTCAAGAGAAGTAAAGTCAAACTCCAAGTTGAAAGTCAATAAGCTCGATTAAAACTATAAGATAAAAATAAAGTTAAATTAATTAAAACTTAAATATGAATTTAGTATAAAAATGAGTTAACTAAATATCAAAATGATTTTAATATAAGTTTCAAGTTCAAGAGAAGTTAACTAAATATCTCTTCAAGACTGAAGACTTTCAAAGCATTCAAGAGACCTTTGACTTTTCCAAAACTCAAACAAGATTATCTCCATAATTAACATTCCATATTCCAAGGGAAATAATTTTTAGACTCTTAAAATTATATGTTTTAATGTTGGAAGTGTGCTTGAAAGTTTGATGTTTCAATTCAAGGTTGAGCCGATAGTGGAGTTGAAACAGGAGTAAACTAGGACTAGCAAGGACTCATTTAGAGCTTATTGTCTTCTCTCTCTCTCTCTCTCTCTCTCTCTCTCTCTCTCTCATTCCTTTATATATTTACTTTAATTTTTTTGATTATTTTTAAGATATTATTCCTTTGTCCTAAAAAAACTCAATAAAAATTTATACTACCTCACCTTTGAAGAAATAAAGCATTAATTTTTCCTCCATTTTCTGTCTATTCATGAAGTGTGTTCTTAATGTTAATTGATGTAAATTAGTGAATGATTGATTTTTCTATGTTTATGTCTGAATATATCACCTTTATTCATAAAATTTTAATTATTTTAGGTCATATAAAGTGTCTAATTCTGATTTATACCTAATTTGGAAGTGAATTCAACCATTGTTCATTACTTCCAAGCTAGTGTGAGTGTTTATCAAGATCTTTGTATGAAATACTGATGCAAGATTCATTTTATCAGAATGAAATTAATGTGTGTAAGTTAATTAACTTCAAAATTATGTCAAGTATAAGCATAATTAACCTTAACATTGGTGCATCATCCCTATTTTAAGTTTTCATTTCTATTTTTAGCTTTAGAATTACTCTTTCTACCCTTTTCCTAGTCAATAAAACACATAATTAGAGAGATTATATCTAATTAGGTAACAAAGTGATCCAGACATTAATTTGTATATTATATCCAATTATAAGTTACCACACCTTGGATAGTTTCTATTATATCAATGAGAGTGATAATAGGCATGAGTTCTTTATAGGGTGCACTTATGAGTGATAATAGTTATATCTTTTTATTTAATAAGTGAAAGGCTTAGTGGTAATCATATTGAACATACCCATATTCCTCTAATTTTATATTAGACCATGGATAAAATACTAGTTATAACTCCTATAATTGATTCATCAAGTCCTATTTATGTGGAATTAAATGATAATACATCATAACATGAGCAATACAATAAAGACCATAATGATACACAAGATGGGACTCAAGACACACCCCCCCCCCTTAATGTTGATAATATTCTAATCAATAAGGATGAGATATTAAATTTTTTATAAACATACTTTTGGAATATCCCTATAATCATTCATAGATTTTTCAAGCTATAGTGGAAATAAATAAGACAACACTTGGTCAAACCTCTAATCCCACAAATTCTAATATTGTTACACCTACTATGGGGAAAACCCATATTATACAACCTGATATAACTAGGAAAATATCACTAGTGGAAACACCTCCTATGGATATTACACATCCCTCCTCTTTAAATGTACAATCCCTTAGGAATGAGATACATTCTCTTTAAGTCAAGGTGTTACATGTTGAACAAGGTGCTACTAGACCATATCATACCTTAGAATCTCATGTTCTCCTCCATACACCATTGGCATAGAATATAGAATAAAATACTTTTACATCTAGATTTATGTCATCCAAGCTTTCTTTTTATGATGGTAAGGGTGACCTAGAGCATCATCTATGGACTTTTAATGTAGAATGTATGGATTACATATCTAATGATTGGATATTAACTATGTTTGTCCCCCATATTTTAGGGGAATATGAATTAAAATGGTTATATGATATCCCTAACTAATCTATTATAGCATTTAATACACTCATAGATATGTTTTTGTCACATGTTTTATCAACATTAGTGACAAAGTTTCATATGCTCAAGTTGTTCAACTAAACCAAAAATCTAATGATCCAATAGCTGAATATGTCTTGCAATATAAAACCATATTAGAAAATATAACTATCCCCATGGAATATAGATAAATATATGACATATTAAATCAAATTTTATTGCCAACATTACATGAATCTATATTATTGAAAATTTTTCCATCATATACAAATTTATGCCACATAGTGAAGGAATAGGAAGTCAAAATTATGTCCAAGGGAAAGTTTAAGTACACAAATAGATCATACTCCACTAATAAGATTTCAATTATTATCCTATATAAGGTGATGCAAAATGAAAAAAATTATGAGCAATAGACAATAGTTAACATATCCTTACAACCATCTCCTCATGTGGTTTTATCAACTCTTCCAAGGATACCTTTTATGAATCTTCTTGAATCACCACATTGTACTCTCTAAAAGCTTTTGGAATGCAATTCCATATCTCTCCTTCCCATAAAAGAGGTTGATATTACTAGGCCTCTTCCAAATAGTTATGATTCCAATGAATTTTGTGATTATCACAGGTCCCCCATCCATACTACAAATAAATGCATCAAATTATGACATAATATCCAAGATTTGATAGATGCTAATATCATTTGATGTGATCACCCATACATAAACAACCAAAGTACAACCAACTAAATTAAAAAAATGAAAATATTTTATGATCCATTTAAAAAACATATGGTTAATGAGAAAATAGAATATTCAAGTATTCATTATGCTTTTGAAGTACATCCACCACTAGCATCTTATCATACTCATATAAAGTGGACACATAATATCATTAGTGTGTATCATAATAAGTACCAAATAGGCCTATTATCACTTTCTAAGAATAGATCATCATCCTATTTAGAGTGTCATGGTTAAAAAGGGGTCAAACATCAATATGTGTACTTTTACAGTTATACATCACTTGGTATATTCATATGAGGATATTTATTTAATAGATATAGGTACTCATGTCTTTAGTTTCCATGTCTATAGATCCAATAAGGATATTATACTTCCATTAAGAGTTAAGTGCACACATGTGGCCACTAGATTCATGGTTTTACCTAATGCCATAACATTTAATACATTATTGGGTAAGCCTTGGATACAATAGATTCAATCCATTACCTCCACCATACATATATGTCTTATATTTATATACACTAATCATGTTGTTATAGTTAAGGTCATTCCATATGAGTATCATTTTCTACTCCACAACAAGTTATATAGTAGTCATTGTTAACATATCCAAACATAGATTCTATTAGAACACCTCAGATATTAGTTGAGCACCAATGTTGATGAGTATACTTATATAACATTACCACATATACACACTCTCTAATGGAGACCTTTATTGGAGAGACCCCTACATCAAAGACATGTTTTGGATTCTATAGAGCCTTTCTCTACACCATTCCCACCCAGATTAGTGTTATTGAGTCCCCAAAACACTCCACATAAAGCATCCATGATAGTTACATATTCTTATACCATATGGGTCCACAAGAGCATCATAGTTCACATATTAGTTTAGTCATCTCCATAGATTCATAACCACACTCAATAGTTGGTTTCAAATACATATTAAACACTACATCCAATTTCCATATATCATATACCTCCTCAAACATCACATGTGGTCATCTCATTTTACTTGATATAGGTTGTCTTGATAGTGAGTCTCTTGAAAAACTCATTGCTAATTATTTTTCCTTGTTAATTGTACATAGTTTCATTATTTCAACTTTCTTGTACATAATATCATTATTTCAATTTACTTGTACATAGTTTATTTTATCTCAATCTTTGTGCATAGATTCATTTTCATGTTGATTTCACATATCTTATACTCAGAAAACACAAAAAAAAATATGTTCAAAAATATAAAAACATTCAAATATTGCTCAAAAATAATTTTTTTTGGATCATATGCATTTCCATGTTTACATTCCTTCCATTTTCTAGGTATTACATATGTTATCTATGCTAGTGTTGTCAATTTTATCATACATACATGATTCACTTATTCCCTTTGAGTGTTAATAGATTAATATAAAACTCTAGTCCTCTACACATGACCAAATTTTCTACTATTCACCCATAGGGGGCACATACATATATAAAAATATTCAAAATTGATATATTAGACCATTGGAGACATCATACACACAACTTATAATTTGCTATATTATATCTTTCTATACTCTATATGATACACTTAACATTGATTATATCTTGATATTGATCATCATATATTACACTTAATATTTACTTACTACTACTACTATAGACTCAACTTATGTAAATCTTTGATATTATATAGATTTATACCACATGACTATGCATACTTTCATTTCTAACTTTACTAGTCTAGATTTGATTGTCTCTTTATTGATAAATTTAATTAAGTGCATTTGAATATGCCAATCCTTTAATTAATTTCATGCTTTGGGCATGTGCCGATGTTCTTGTGTACTATTATTGATTGTGTATGTTCACATTTGAACATATCCTTCCATGTGGCTCTAAGATAAACTTACATGTTCTCTTATGTATGTAGATAGTTGAAAATGTCCTTATATATGTTCCTTTTCTTAGACTTAGTGACATGTGACCATGTCCCTTGTAATGTGGACCCTTGGCCTACTTTACATGCCTCATGTGTTTTTTGTATGGTTTCATGTATACATCATGGCCATGATACTTATCTCTTGCTTATTTATTTTACATCCAGTTTGTGATTCCATGAGGGACCTCATGAATCTTCATTACCTTCTTAGGTGCCTTAATGGACATCATGCCCCACCCTCCCCCCCCCCCCCCACAAGTAGTTTACTTAAATTATATTCATATTTTTTGCTCATATACATACTCAAATTATTATATATATCTTGACAAAATTTGTGAATGATAGATCTAACATACATCACACATTACCAACTTATGCTCAATCTCTCTTACATTTCAATGTTGTGTATACACATTATATTTATTTATCACATAGATATCATATATTTTTAGTCTAAAATACATGATGCATAGACTTTATTTTGAGAAAATTTATTATAGAGGTTCAACAACTCCCCTCAAAAGAGGGGGCATTCACATGGGTTTTTCATAAATATCAATCCATCCTAGTGCACTCAAAACATAGTTTTTAACATCTAGACATTAATTATAGAGCTTAGTCTTAGGAAAATACAATGAAATATAGTCATACATAAATCAATCTCAATTTTTATCAAAAATAACACTTTTGGAGAATAATAAGTACACTGCTAGGAGTAAAGTGTGTTATAGTCAACTTAACATGCTATTATATAGTAGCATGAAAAATAGAAAATTTTGAAATTATTATAAAGGTACATTTCATATTTTCACAATCTCAATCATAGATTATTAAATATGCTTAGTTATATTTAGTTTTTACACAATATTACATAAGTTTGCTCAGATTGGGGCATCATTCACGGCATCATCACTTTGATTTTATTTTTAGATATGCACATACACATATTACTATAACTTAGTCTAGAATCCATATTCACATATATCATAATCAAGGGAAGGTGTACAACATGTTATCTTCATATGTTTAGTTTTTCATAAGTTATCTTAGATGGAATGACAACTTTATGTCATTATCCATGTTGTATATTTTAGACACCATATGCACCAATATTACACCATATTAACAACTCATCTCATCTACATTAGTTGGCATTATTGAGCTCATGATTTCTTGAATAGGCCTTGAGATATTTTACATTTCAAAGTTCCTAAGTGGCCCTTAATCTATTTCACCTTTTAAAGTTCTCAAATGACCTAGATCCATATTTTATAGCTTCATGACACCACATAATTTCAATTTCAGCTTTTTCTACTACACATGGGTAGGGAATGATGGAGTCATGACCTAATGAGTTCTTAAGCCACCTACATAAGAGTGTTGGATAACTCATCAGTCTAATCTAAGTTATTCATAGATTATGATCCACCATATAGGGGTGGAAAATGATGGAGTCAAGGCTAGTTTGAGTTCTTGATCCACCCATACATGGGGATCAGGCCAACCATCAACTCAGTTCAAGTTATTCACCATTTGATCACCATATACACACACACAAACACACTTGATCTCATCAATTTTTTGTATTAGTTCTCATACCCAATGAGGTCTATTCACTCTTTTCTCCTCTCTCACATCTCTTTACTAAATTGTGTCTTTGATTTTGATTTTTCTTAAGGATTGATTCATATATGTTTCATCTATAGGACACATAATGGAGCATAGTTTACAAACTTAGACCCGATTTCATAGGCTTCACCTCATAGGTAATTTTAGGTATGTTTCTATTTATTTTATCCTAGTCATTTCACTTTGTTGCACTTATATAATAAATGGGGGAAAATGTAATCATATAAAATGTCATTTTAAAGCAATGAGTGTCACTTGAGACTACCCTATCCTTAGCTTATCCATAGACCTATCTTAGGGCCTATTTTGATTATTTTCCAAATTTTGTGCACATTTACCCCATGCCTATATATACAAAGATCCACACTAAACCATCACCTAGTCATACTTGATCCTTTTTCACATGTTATATCCACCTGGATAATAGTGTAGCTCCATTAGTCTATAGTGTAGTGCATTATTGGCAAAGAGGGCATCGTTATTGACCTTTAGGTTCTCTTGCCCTTAACAAATATTTTTCACTTTTCAAAGTGTCTTAGGGTTAGCCTAGACTTATTTAATATCTTAAAAAGCATCATATCACTATATAAAGACCACTCTCATCAATTTATAAGATATATGGCAATTCTCATGAATAATTTTAGAAATAGTTGTGCAAATTAAGGTTATTGATACCTATTTAACCTTACTTCTACATACATCCATCTACATCAGCCTAGATCTCAATTTTACTCAAGTTTTTAGTATCAATTCACATTCAAAGCATTTAAATTAACATTCCTACTCAGACATACTAGGATTACTCTTACTTGTATTGACACTTAGATTAAGAGAACAAAATCAATCTTGATCCCCTTTCAAGGTATTGGTATGTAGGTATCAATTATCACATGGGGTGTTGAGGTCATGCCCAACCTACCCTATTAACACCACTCTTCTTCTACTTATGTTCATCAAAGTCCCAGAAAGCATAGAGGCTTAGGGTTTCATAGTGAAATTAGTGAAAGCATAGAATATATGATGATATACGTCTCAATCATATAAATACATGCTTCCAAAAATAGAGTTAATATTTGCTAATAATTTCATTATTTTACCTGCACATGGTCATTAACACTACATAGAAGGTCTATAATGTAGTGTACTACTATAAAATAGGGCTACACCATGATTTGAAGAGGTTATGACATCTATTATTGACTAAAACACACTACCCTATTCCTACATCACTTCCAAACCTACCACTTGTCTATATCAATCATATTTTACAACTAAGTTCACCTTTTTTAATTCATTTATATTTATAGAATTGTCAAATAAATCAATTATTATGAAAATTAGTGGTTTTAATATTGTATTATTTTATTTCCTAATTTATTACTTATCTTTTTATCAACCTAGGGTTATTTCTATAATCCTAGAAAAGATAAACTAGATAGGTTGTACTAAAGTTGAATTCTATTCCAAAGGCTACAATTAGAATTTGACAAAATATAGAGGTCATATGAGTATCTTTATCATAAATAATTATCTTGAGAATTACATGCAATCTAAAAATTTCTTAAACAAACCTTTTTTCTGATACTAGTGAATCATCTATAAAATTTACTAATATAAAATGTCCTAGATTTGTTAGCTTATCAAATAGTACAAAAATAATATCATGCCTATTTATATACATTTGTATCCCCTAAAAAAATTCCATGCTAATAAATTTCCACTTGCATTGTGGAATGTCATGGGGATATAATAATGTTGAAGTATCAATATATTCTAATTTTACCCATTGAAATTCTAAACATTTTGATACAAATTTAGTTGCATATTTATTTATTTCATCCATAAATATAATGGCCTCAATTATGTCATTAGTTTGGTCACTCTTATATGACTACAATATCAATCATTGTGTAATTATTTAAGCATTGTGACTCAAAATTTCTCTCGATTTGGCATATGCATTCTTCCCCTAAATCTTAGGAGTCCATCTTTTATCAAAATTAAATCATTCATATATATGATGTTGTGTGTTTTATGTAAGATATTTCTTACCATGATTATTAAATTCATCCCTTAGAGAGAATTTAAAAACCTAATATTAAATGGTAACTCAGATAATATCCATAATTGTTATGTACTTTATATGGCTAAGATAATCTACAATTCTAGTCTCCTTGCCTTTTATATAGCTTATATAAAAAATTCATTTTCTAAAAAAAAAATCTATCACCTTTTTAATCATTAAAATTGGGTTTTATGAAGATATAATTGAGTCCCAAATTATCAACCTTGAGATCAAAATGTTTTCCCAATAGATAATACATACAAACCTGTAATGCATGCACTATGGCCGCCAATTCTAAATCTTGAAAGGAATGATTTTCTTCATAAGGATTTATTTTTTATGATTCATAGGCCACTACCATAAATTATTAAAACAATGGTATTCCTAGGCTATCTTAAAAACCATATGACACCACAACAAAATGGTTATATGGATGTGGAACACACAACACTAGTGTAGATGTAGGTCTCATTTTTTAGATTTTATAGTCTTCTTCACACTTATCACTCCATGATATTTTATACTCTTTAAATTTCAAATAGGTTATGGGGTTATTTATCCTTAATAAGTTAGGTACAAAAATACCCATAAAGTTACCCACCTCATGAACATTTTTTAGGTGTTGGTAGTTCCATGATGGATTTTATATTTGGTGTATCTACATATATATCTTTATCTTGAAATAATATTCTCAAAGTATTGTATCTTATTTTGAAATAAATAACACTTTGATAGTTTCCAAAATCATCTAAAAATTCCACATTATTTTTAAATCAATATACCTTTGCCCTATTCTTCTAAAGTTAGTTTAATCCTAAGATCACATCATATAATCCTAATGGGGTTGAAATTAAGTCTAATATAATACTGAAGTCAGGTAATTTCAAGTCTTCTTATATAAGGCCTTTATCAACATTGACCCTAGATTGGTTCCCATATTGCACAGTCCATGCAATTTCTATATGACCATCCATTATAGGAAGTTTATTTGGAAATTATGGTGAAATAAAACATTAATTAGATCATATATATATATATATATATATATATATATATATATATATATATATATAATGTCCAAACAATGTACCTAACACTTTTATTGGAGAAATTTGGAAATTACCCTGACATTTGTCAAGTGTTGTATGAATTTAATATTGAAACATCCCCTATTGATAATATGAATATGAATGATTCTTGAATTTTTTACTTGTTTTAATTGTGGGAAATCTTTTTCATAATGGTCACCTCATAAAAAATAACTTTATTTGTCATTTCCTTTACGATGGGTTACCTCCTTTATTAATGTCTTTGAAGTTATTTCCTAGCTTCTTTTTCCTATAATCATTTTTATACCTAGAATTCTTGTTATTTAACTTGTTTTTGAAATCTCCACTTCACCTCCAAATTTTACTTTTGAAATAAGGATTTGAACCTCCAAAAACATTGATACTTATCTCTTACTATAGTAAGATATTTGAGATTTTGTTTATGTTTGAAATATTTTTTGAATACTTTATCCATGGAGCTTCATCTATGCACATCCATATCACATCATATTTAAGGTTTCAAACCCATAATAAAATTTTATTTTCATTAATGTTTATATTTATGATATTGGGGAACATATTTAAGAATTTTTGTTAATTGTTCTAAAAATTAAGTCACTAATATATCTCCTTATTTTAAATTCTAAAAATTTTCCATATTTTTGTCAAAATAGAGATGGGTAACCAACTTGACCTAAATAGTGATACAAACTGATCCTACATGGTGGTAGAGGAATCAAGGCCCATCTCTATTTTATTTTTGGCCCACTAAGTTGTTGCTTCACAAGATAATTAGTGTGCTCCTCATACTACTTTCATCAATTATAATTCATTTAGAATTTAAAAATACTTTTCCATTTTTATGATCCATCCTTTAGCTCTATCCTCTAACTTTTTTCCATCAAAATTTGGTATGTTTACTTTTTAAATGCCACATGCAAGATCAAGATTAGCATATTGTTATGTTACTAAATAATATGGATTAGTTGGATAATATTAATGGGATGGATTTACATCAACATTATCCCTTTAATGAACCATTTCTTCCTACTATTATCAAGGAAAATAAAATCAAAACTAGTGGACTCACTAGGTCTGAGCATTTAAACCTACACTTTGATACCACATGTTACAACTACCTTAGGTTAATCCTAGAATTTGGTAAACATTTTTTTGAAAATTTACCAAATCAACAAACTATAATTTATATAATAAAGTTATAAAATAATATAATTAGATAAATTATCATGATTTATTATTTCTACCATATTACAAATAATTATGTTAATTCTATGCTAAAGTCACATAATAAAGAATAGTTACATAGTACAAGGTTATTTCCATGGAAATAAGTATAAATGTTAATACATATAACAACCTATTATGTCTCATATGGTGTAATGATATATGAAAAAACAATGGTACATACAAACTCATTCAAAAATCATAGCATGGTAAAATACAAAATACACAATAATGGCATTAGTATTATAACATTACATACAACTACAACTATACAATATGAAAGAAGTAAAAATACAAGTATTCTAAAAACCTCTATTTTAATTAAAAATGGTGTAAAAATTAAACAAAAATATAGAATAACATATATGAAACAAATCTTGAAAATAGTTTAGTATCCATGAGTGAGCATCATAATTGGTTCATATTCAACTATAATGAGGGAGAGCATCATCTGGGAAATTTTCCTCCAACCATAGATTCATAGTTACTCACACACTTGCCCACTAAAAGTGCCCATTAAATTCATGAATGCGTAGATAATGATTATGTGATAATCTATAACCATCCAAGAATACATATGAAAATTCAATCACTATTACATGCATCCATTTGTAAAGACTTAAGGTACAAATCTATCTGTTATGACCTCAATAAATTATTTAAACTAGAAAGTATAGTGGAAAAATAATGTATACAACTATAACATAGCTTTGGCCAAATAATTTAATAGTGTTGTCATGTTTCAAAATAATTTGGGTCATTATCCACATTTGGAAATCTCTACTATAATAACTAGTCATCAATAACATTCTTGTCTAACTGATAATTGAGTGACTTGTAAGTAGGCTCTCAATGTGTCATTTACCATGACTTAAAAAATAAAGGTGATATTTTAATAGCTTATATTAATAATAATTACTTTAATTAATTCAATTAAATCATTCTACTTTAACCATATAGTGAGAGCTAAATGGAATGCCATATTGGAGTGTTTCACATAAGAAGACATGTATCACTAGTTGGTTTAAATAATTCAACCATTCCAAAATATTTACCTAAAACTTTAGCATACATAACCATATATAATTTAATTTAATTTCAACATTAGAAAATTAAATATTTAAATATTATCCTTAATGATAATATACTAAAATATCTAATAAAACTAATTATACATCCATTTTCAGCATGATAAATGTCCACATATCCCTATGATAACAATATTGTAATTTAAAATTCAACCTATATGGACACCAAGAGTCATACTTAAAAATAATAATTTTGGTTAAGTAATTGTAAATTATAAATACATTTTAAATATTATCATATCTCACACTATAGGATTGTATATGGTTGCATCAACCACCTATAGGTTTATAGCTATTTAAAAGTACACTTCGTTTATTAAGATTTTCCTTGTATAGGTTGTGTCCTCAAATAATAACTAGTTATATTTTAACCAACTCAATCAAGGACTAAATCAATTATTGTTTATAGTCACAAGATATCAAGTACCTAATAAAAAACTCTAATAATAAAAATAACATAGAATTTGTAGTTCAACCTAAGGCCCTATTTATTCAAATATTCATGGATTCAAAACTAAATTCATAAGATAAAAATAAATTCTTAATTTTAAATAATATTTAATCCTTATAGGAATCTTGGTGAAAGAAAACTCACACATGTAAGTTCATAAGGATAAAATGATCTCTGTAATCAAATTTTGAGTTAGACAAGTCCTAATAACATGTAAATAATAAAAAATCAAACACACAGACACACACACACACACACACACACACACACACACACACACACACACACACACACACACACACACACACACACACACACACACACACACACACACACACACACACACACACACACATGTATGTATGTATACATGTATGCATATGCATATGTATATGTATGTATGTATGTATTTATGTGTATGCATGTATATAGGTATGTATGTATGTATGTTTATTTTTTTGTTGATTTTACCTTTTAGGTTCTACACAAGTAATTACTATATTTGGTTAAAGGGATGATATGTCTAAATTAATTAAATAAATATGCAATAATTAAGTACTAATTTTTTATGACCTTTCACTTTGTTTTACTTTATATAATAGAAAAAATAGGAAAAAATAGAGACTTATCTAAAAATTGACTATTATATATGATATGGGTTTTAAAGCTTGAGATATAGGCAGTATTTTGTGTTTTCAATAGTATTATGGTATTTATCTATTCACTAGATACTAGTGCTCAATTTGGATAGTAGTGACATCTGTGTGTAGTTTCCTTAATTTCCCCTTTATATGGATGTTCCTATTTTTTAGGATCACCTAGGCTTGTGTCTATATATTCATTTTTTACATGACCAAAGCATGTATCTCTGTATTGTACCTAGAAAAATTGATTTGATATGAAAATCCTAATCTCCTTGCAAGTATGACCTAAAAAATAATTTTTTTGTGTGTTAGTAGGATGGATTAGACATCCTTAACACCTTATTATGTAGAGAGTTTCCTATATACCAACACTCCAAGGAGGGATCAATTTCGATGTAGATCTCCCACCTAGTGCTTGATGTATGTGCAAGTGAATGCTAGAATAAGAGTGACCTTGTATGCCTTGAATGTGATTGAGATTTTAAATTCTTGAAAACTAGACTTAGGGCTATTGTAGATGGTATTATGTAGAAATTAGGGCAAAATAGGGATCAAATACATTGATTTTTCATAACTTTGGTTTCAATTTAAATAGATTTTACATCTATTTTTCATCTAGTCAATAGAGTTAGATTGGACTTATATTTATAGGCTTTTATTGCTTGTGAAAATAAGAAAATGATCTTAAGCTAACCCTACGAGGGGTACACATTTTTAAAAATATCTATTGGGAAGAACTTGGGCTAAGGATAGTAGCACCCAATTGGGGACACTAGCACCATGTGGTTGTAGTATCCCAAATGTGGCACTAATGTCCTTTTGGTATAATGTTGAGAAAGTTAGATTAAGATCTAGGATGATAATTATGGTACTCTATCTTGACTAGCTGTGGGTGACTATGTTCTACTAAATGACTATAAATGTAATTTTAATGATCAATTATATGTATATGGATAGACTAGGGATAGGTTAACTCAAGTGACACTCTTAGAATCTAATTACCATTTTTAGGTGATTAAATTTCCCCCCTCTTTATGCTATTAATGCATCAAAATAAAATGACTAGTATAAAGTAAAACTAAGCATACTTGGACTTACCTGTGAAGTGAAGCCCATGTAGCTTAGTTTAATTATGTTAATCTAGATCTATGTATGTGAAACATGATCCCAAAAAACGTCCTATAATGAAACATGAAAAATCTATTCCTTACTTAAGAGATAATCAAAATTAATATACTATGATGAAATGAAATAACTAAGTAAAGATGAGTAAAGAGATAGGAAATGAATGAATACACTTCATTGGGTATTTGAACTAATGCATAAACTTAGTGACAAGATATGCATGTGAATGTGTATAGAGATCATATCATTGAATAGCTTGAACTGAGATGATGTCTTATTCAATCCTCATATGGGTAGCTGAAGAACTCAATTTGATTTTTTACTCCATCATTACCCACCCCTGCCTAGTGGATTCTAATCTTTATGAATAGCTTGGATAAGATTGCAAGTGTGTTGAGCCCTCTCATATAGGTGGCTCAAGAACTCAAGTAATCCATGACTCCATCATTACCCTATGTGAAGTAGATGCATCTATAATTATATTTCACAAAGTGATAAAATTATCTAATTGGATAATCTAACTATGTATTCAGCTCTACTACTATTCAAGAATGTTAAACACTATAGATGGAGTATGGAATGAATCTAGTGACAACCTCTAATGTGATAGCAAGTGTATAAAACATAGATAATGACATGGATTTTTACATTCCATTTGGTTAACATGTCTGAATCTGAGTAAATGGAAACTATATACCATGTACATACCCCCAACTTGATATCTAGGTATACTAAATTTGAATAAACTATATATTAACTGAATATGTGTAAGTAATTTGAATGTATGAGTGATCATGTCATGCATGATGCTCCCAAATATAACCAACTAGTGTGAATTTAAACCAAAATTAATGAATATGAGTTAAATTTTAACATGACTACCAAACCTATGATTGTATCTATGCAAATATATATGTACCTAGTGTATTGGTATAAATGATCTAGACTATCCTAAAGCTAGGGCTATTAGACAGTAAAAACCTCTAGTAGATAGTAGAACACTATGGTGCTAGTTTCATAATTTGGGTGCTAATGACTACCTCATATAATTTTTGTGTGATCTAAACTAAATGTTGATTCTCTATTATATTATGTCTACCCTAAGTATGATATATAATATTTAGTATGTGTGCTAAAATGTATATGTGAAAATCAATGTAGGAGCTTGATCTTTATGACAAACCCTTGTGAATTCCCCCACTTCTGAGGGTAGTCTTGAAACCTCTGTAATAAATACCCTCTAAAGAAGTAGCTATACAAAATGTGTTAGCCAGAGCATGTGTATGATATTCCAATATAATGTAAAACATAACTATTGGCCAAAATTGGACCACATAAGAAACTTTTCCTAGATGTGGTTTAAATAGCTGAGAAAAATACTATTGAGAGAATGATACATTGGTGAATAGAGCAGATACATTTTAGGATAAGATCACATGTAACTTGAAATATTTTTAAACACTTTAAGCAATCTTAAAGTGTAATTTGATGAATTTAAGGAACATGCTTGGGAGGAGGCTAAAAATGGAAATGAAGGTCATTCCTTATAAGTCATTAAGGTAATGAAGATGTTTTAAAGCTCAAAAGTGTTTTTATAATGTTTCAAGCCTTCTAGTATCCTTATGAGATAGAAGTTTCTATCACAAACCTAGAGGAACCAGACCATCATGGAACATCATGTAAGAATGAATAGATCAGTTGGAGTGCATATTCCATAAGTGCATTTGAAAATTAGACTAAGGTTAAAGAGTTACATGAACATGATATATTTGGTACCAATAACATCATTTGAAAATTTAGTATCTTGATGAGATTTTTATCTCAAGATACAAGGCTTCAAAATTGATCCAACAATGTGGAATGTGCACATAGATGTCACGTTAAAGCCACAAAAATAGCCATTTAAATTCAAAATCTCCAAAAGGTCTTGAAAATAAATGCATGGCTGACAATTGTCTAAATTATGAAAGCTTGAGTCAAGATCTAATGTCACATGGTTGATCAACAAAGTCAGTGGGACCATCATGATCAACTGAGCATGTTAAATCATGCAATCGAAGATCAATAGTGAGTATAAGGTTAAATATGTTAGAGGATCCTAAAGATTAATAAGAGGATGAAAAGTGGCATGATAATAATGAATTAAAGGATCAATGGTATGCACTTAATCAATTATAAAGGATATCGATGGCATGCATTCAATTATGTTGAGGAAATTGATATTGCATGTAAGGTCAAAAGGTTAATAAGATAGATTGCACATGAGGATCCCACATGGATTAATTATATAAACAAGATAAAGGCTGATAGCATGATCCATAGGAGGCATGCAATATTTCCAAGAGTCACATTTTTAAGACTAGAGATGAAAAAGAAATATGGGGATGCTAAGTGTCATAATTTTGGAAGCCCTAATCAAAGATAAATAGAGCATATTTGATCAAATATTCAAAAGGAACAAGAAGAAGACATGTGTCTAATCTTGTAATGGTTAGATTTTGAAAGGAAATAAGTATCCTGAGAGGATGCCACCAAAGCATACATGTTAGATTAGATGATTTCACCACCTAGGTAGACAAATGTATAAATACAAGATGAAATATGACCTAGATTACTAGAAGTAAGTCCTGTAAGTTGATTGATCACCATTAAATCTCTATTAAATATTCTCAAAATCTTTTAGACATAGGTTCTACATCTTATGCATGATCAAGAAACCTTAGCCTATAGATATTCATTGATATTATAGCTATATGAAAACTAATAAATGGGATTAGTTTTCATCTATAGTAAAGGCTATGATCAAGTTTGAAATATTGGTAGATTTATGATTAATGAAATCAAAGTCATATCTTTTGACATGTTCACATCCTTGAAAAACTGGGTACCTACACTCAATTAAATCGGATATAGTTATGGCTCTATCTAGCCCAAGGATATGGGTATTTTGTCCTTATAATGAAGCCAAGTGGAATATGGTGTAGAATTTATAGAAAGTATATTTGGGGATTGGAGAGTGTAAGTGAAGCATTCAATTCATGTATAGAGATTTCAAATATTTTCCTTTCTTGGTAAGATCATGATTCATCATCAAAACAATATCTTCTCTTCTAGTGTATTTCTCAGTCAATGAGAGGGTCCAAAAGCTATTGGGACAAATGAAGGTTAATTGATCAATAAAAGACTAGTCCTAATTGGATCAAAATATGGTTGATAATTCATGGAGGGGTGGTGGTATCTCATTTAATGATTTTTGATGATGTGCTCCCTCTCACTTTCTCTTTTCCCTTTCTCTATATCTCTTATTTTCTCCATCACTGTAACTCTCTAGCTCTCAATTTTGATAATAAATTGATTATCAATTTTTTTTCAAGAGCAAAAAACTCTCATTTGATAAGGATAAACCATATCAAAAATTTTAAAAACTACCTATTGATTCAATAAGATGGTTTTTTTAGCTATTTATTGCCTTTGACTAGTGTTTAGTAAGTTGTGCATGATGGCCTTATGAAGGGGATTATTACATATCTATTATCCTTATTTATTTCCTCTTTTAAGGTGTTATAAAGCTATTTTTAGGTCTAAATTTGTGTATTTTTTGCATTTATGGATGCTTAGTGTGAGTCTTAGAATTCCTCTTTCCTTCCTTGATTGCTTGGTGAGGCTAGTTCAATAAATACTTATGCAATTAGCTAGTTTATGAGATTGTGTGAGAAAACATTGTCTTATGTTGATCTAATGTTGGTCTCAATAATATGTGAGTCTCATTTAAATTTTTTTCATCACCTTTTAGATTTATTATTAACCCTTTACCCCTTTTCTAACCCTTTTCTTAGCAGAAACATTAGTTTAGGTGATCCATCAAGAGGAATATAGCCTTTTCTAGAGGTTCAACCTCACCATTGGATACCCATAGATTTAGGTTGTCCCAATATTATGAATATGAGTGGGGGAGCCTAAATAACTCCTCTACAAGGCTGAAATTCTATGCCATAACATTTTTTGGCATGCTCGATAGGACCCAATTTCAAAAAATACTAGTCAAGTTTGATGTTGTTTTGATCAATTTGAAGTAGTCATAGATTTCATGCAATATTATATAATGATTCCAAGAAAAAAATCAACTTTTTGGTGTAGAATAGTATCCATATTTCATGCCAAAGATGACTAAAAGATCAAATTCTAGAGGTATTCCTTTTGAATTTGTTGAATTGCCTTTAAATTTAGTAAAAAGGTTAAGATTTGCTAATACACATCCATCTAAAGGAATATTTCCTCCTAAATAAATTCCAAAATTTACCTCTACAAGAAGATCCTTGCTAGCCTCTTTCATTGCCATGGCATCCCCTAGAGATTTTCCTTTTGTGGATTTCAATGGTTAGAGTCCTTTGGACCTCCCACAGTATGATCATATCCTACTAGCAGCTCTTAAAAGTGCCCCTTATTTTACTAGAGACTAATCCACAACCCTTTTTAAGCACCTTATGGATGTAGCCAATTTTTTTAATATTCATAATGTTAATGAGTAAAATGTGGATATTAGGTTATTAGCCATCTCTTTCAATAAAGCCTTAGACTGGTATAAAATCCTTACTTCTAACTCCATCACATCATGGGATCAGTTAGGAGATGTATTGTGTAAGAGATTTAAAGACAAAACTAGCCATTTTTCATTTGTAGAATAATTAACCACAATCAAAAGGCCCCTGATGAAGTATTACAAGACTTTAACACAAGGTTTCAAAAGACATGGAATAGGATCCTAGTCTCTATCAGGCCTACTCCTAACTTTTCTTCCCTTTACTATTTGAAATATCTTAATAGTGATATTATATTAATGATTCAATCTATGGGAGGGAACATACTTCCAAATGCTTATGAGGTTGCAATTAGGGTAGAAAATTATCTAGTACAAAATGGTAAGCTAACATATAGGCCACCAATGCCTTTATTTCTTGAGATTCAACCACCTCATATTGTTATTCCTCCCCTTACTATCTTCTTCTTATGTCAATAATTATTTCCATACCTACACCAAAGTAGGAAAAGGATTGAACTAGCTAATCTAGTGACTCTTAAGAACACAAGAAATTTCAAGATCTTAAAAACATGTTCCAATCCTTAGGAAATGAATTGGTGAATGTGAAAAGGTAATAAGCCTAGTTCAATAGACCTTACCGAGCCTCATATCAACCTCAATAACAATATTATCAAGAAAATAGGTTGTATGTAATTATAAATGCATCATGTCCATTAGTTAATCTTGGATTAGATTGGATAGAGCACACCTACACTTCTGATTAGGGAGCATACAATTGTTAAGTGGGAGCATGACCAATATGAGGATCCACTAGACCTGATTAGGAGATCACTTGTCACAAGACATCATGTGAGGTAGGGTTACAAAGCCTAAAGTATAACACATTCTCATAACAATCCTAAAAGAGTCCTATTATTTAATATTTCACTAATCTAATAACAAGAAAAATAAATTAAATCTAGTGCACACCAAAGTTTATGGCACAAAGTGGAGGTTAGAAATAAAACAAATAAATAACTAAATTAAACATGTATATAATATATATATAATCATGTTATTTTATATGAAATCCTAATACATGGAAGATAATAATACATATGCACTATCTATCTACTCTTATAAAAGAGGAATAAAGTTAGGAATACTTACATTTGAAGATGAACATGTCGAGCCTCAATCTCTCCCTTGGCCAAGGTGATTTATAAGAGATTATCATGATATGTAAAGATAAATAAGATAAATCATCTCTAGGCTACACAACCTATCCAAACATCCAAAAAACATATCCACAAGATGAGATCGGAGATTCAAAGAAAGTATTAAACCCTAAATATTTATTCCCCAAATGAATGGTCAGTATGTAGGTGTTCATTCACACTTCTTCAATTAATTATTTTCTCTTATTAAGTGGTGGTAAATAACCTTGTAAAACATTCAATAATTTCATATGTACTAGGTTGACTCGGTCGACCTATCATGTTTTCAAGTCTAGCTCACTAGATTTGTGTTAGATCGATCGAGAGGCCAACAAACAAAAAGAGAGAAAAAGTCCCTAAACTATGTTAGGTTGACCAAGTTGACCTAGCATAACCAATAGGTCAATAGGGTGGTAAGGAAATAAATGAATAATATAATATATAAAGTGATAGGAATAGGTAGAACTAAGAAGAATAAGCTTGGGTTCAATGGTTTCAGGAGGCTAGAGTATGGATGGAAAGTGGCAAAAGGAATGATAATATTATGAAGCATCGATGGTATGCCCACCTCTTTCCTAATACACCCCTTACAACATGCACTCAAAGAGATTGATACTTGATAAGTTCCTGTAAGATAAAAAATTTTAGTAATCAATAAAATTTTGAAAATATTATGTGTATACATATGCCCTAGCCAAAGCTCATCACGTGTCACATAAGTGCAATACAAGATGGTGCTTTGGAAAAAAACATGATAACACATAACGCTGATGCTAAGTATGGTGCAGTAAGTAAAAAATAAGATAATTGAAATAACTCTATTGAAAAACACATAACTTTAACTTACCTTAGTGTTATAGATAAAGAAGTAGACTATAAGAAATGAAGGTGTTCAGTGTAGAGTACACTAGATGAACCTATAAAATTTAGTGCAAAAAATAGTAAAAATTGAACTTTTTGGAATATAGACATATGATAGTGGAAAATAATATCTACATCATCATGATTCTAACACATTTTATGGTTTGTGAAATGGATGAGCAGAAATAAAGATAGAGGCAAAATAAAGAATCTATCTAAAAATAAATGAAAGAATTGAGTTTTTAAAAAGTGGTTTTAAATAGGGAAAAAGAGAATCCATTTGACATTTCGAATTGTGAAAGAGATAAAAGAGAAATCTAAGACCAAACAAGGCTAGGATGGTGAGGGAAGGATGGGCTATATGAGGAGGACACCCAAAGGTGACAACAAGTGCACTACAGGTATGAAACAATAAATCTCAAACTAGTTTTTGTAATTTGTATTAAATTAAATGAATTTTTTATAAAAATTCATTTTAAGCATTTATATATGTCAAAATTGATAAAATTTAGATTCTAAGAGTATAAAATAAGAAGATGGGAAATGGGTTTGAAAGGGTTTAAGAAGAAAGTGAGTGAAATGCACATTTTGGGGAAAATGTACTTGGTTAAGACACTAAATGCACTAGGTTGACCAGGTTGACCTAGTAGGATAAAATAGGGTAGAATCCATATGGTTGACATAGTAGGTATGGGTCAACCTAGTGTATTTACAAGATAAAAGGCTAGACTAGAGTGAGTAACTAGTTCATAAGGGCCAAAATGAAAAATTAATACTATGGAAGGGTAGATAAAAGGGTTGACTTAGAATTTGAAGTCAACTAGGACAAAAATAGAGAAATTTTGGTCAAAATTGGTTGACCAAGGAACTATAATAAGCACAATAAAGTGTGAGAAAATTGAAAGAGGGCTAAAATGGCCTAAAATGACCAAAGGAGGGTAAGAGGGACCAAACAAACTAGAAATAGGATAAAATGAATAAGGTAATAGCAATTAGGATTTTTTTTAATTAAAATTATAAAAATGTTGTGTAAAGAATGTATTATGATTATACATGACATGGAGGAACTAATACATCTTTTATTATTTCCTAGTTGAAAAGAAAGTCAAGATTTTAAAGGTTGGTGGATGTGTCTTAGTTGTTGGATTTTATAGTTAGATTATTAGATGGAGATCAAGCTAGACTAATAGTCATGGGTCTAGGAGGTATATCTAATATGTGCAATATCCCCCTTAGTGATGACCTATTAGTCATGTTCTTAGGATGCTGGGAAGAATTGACTAACATCTTCATATGAGATGTGGATGGGGATGTGATAGAGGTGGTTATCACACTAGAAGATGTCCATACCATCCTCAAGCTACATATAGTAGGAGAATTAGTGACCACAGGGTTACCAGATAGCTTAGAAGAGAGGAGAGCCTTAGCCATTTAGGCTATAGGCTTAGAGATAATATTGAGAGGATGGAGAGTCAGTATTGATGATGTGTACATGTCATAGATTTTGAACCTCTAAAAGGTGATGATAGGCTTTGTGACATAGTAGGTTCTCTATCATAAGTTAGATGGAAAGGTACCACTATTCATGGTAACCTTGAGTAGGATGATGCTAAAGGAGGGAGTAATATATGATATAGGTTATGTCATCTGGGTCTAGCTTATACATGATTTGTTTGAGATGTTGGTAAGAGGGAAGAAGACTATGTGATTGATCATATTATTGATAGCATGGATATATGAAATATTTACCATGTATCAATCGACTAGGTTATCACATGTAGTTTATAATGGGTCACCTCAAGTACAAAGATAGAGAGAGGACTAGGTAGCATAGGTCATGTCCCATGTGCTAATGTTATAGTTGCTTAGATGTGTAGACATTATGTGGCAGCTAAATGGGTACATAACAACTACATGGGTGAGCTAGAACATAGTCATACCAGCACTAAAGAGGAGAGATGTGGTTTCAAACTATATTTGGTGGAGAGAGCCACATTTGGTAGCATGGGTGCTAGGATATATGATCCTACCTCATCTAGTAACACTGATACTGATGTCTGACTAGTGGGCTCAACATGTGAGGGAGATATGAGGGAAGAGGGGATTGAGACCACTGATAATTAGGTTGACACTAAGGTCATGTTAGGAGTGACCATGGACTAGTTAGGTATAATGAGTGGTAGAGGAGGAAGCTAAGGAGGTAGATATATCATATGTACCACTACCAACCCCATAATAAGATGAGTAGATACCATTAAGGACATGATGGCAATAGAGATAAGAGAGAGTGGAAACTATAGACATCTTGGATGATCCCATATAGGAGTCAAAGGAGATGATAGATAGACTAATCAGATAAAGGTTGAGATGAACACATGCCATGATAGTCAAGTTTGAGTTGAGGAGGCAACCTATTGAGGAGGTACTAGGAGGCTACACAGATAAGGAGACTATGTAAGGCAATCATGTAGATGATGATATCATGAGAGCTAAGATAAAAATAGGTGTGAAGATGATTGAATTATTTCTTAAGTTTTTATTTAGTATTAGATAGATATAAATAGATATTATGAGATATGACAATGATCTAATATCCATCTGGTGTGATTTTGCAAGCATACTTGAGGATGAAGAGGAGATACGGGGGTCCTTAGTGAGGGGAGAAATTCATGACATCCTAAATTATACTCTATATCCATATGATGCCATGACACTAGAGGATGTGAGTGTACCATCTTCTCTAGCTTAGACAAGTTTGTTTAGATTAGCTAGTAAGGTAGTGAGCCAAATACAATTGTAGAGAGAGAGGATGTATCACTAATAGAGATGGGTGTAGGTGAGAGGTAGGCCTAGGATAACCTATATATGAGAGACTTATGCATCTAGAGATAGTGAAATATATGATGTAGGCATATACATTGATGTAGACTCAGCTGACATAAGCACATTAATAACACAAGCTGAGTTGGTGCAAGCATAGGTGCATATAGCATTAATATAAGGATAGGTAGAGGGATTGAGATCTTAGACTACCTTGTTATAGTATATCACTTAGATGAATTATACTAAGGCCTTAATAGGCGTCATGTCTATGCCATGAGATAAATAGGATAGAGCCTAACCCTAGTGTTGAGGCTTTGTATATGGTTGTATATGTTATATCAAACTCATGGTGTGTGTGTGTGTGTGTGTGTGTGTGTGTGTGTGTGTGTGTGTGTGTGTGTGTGTGTGTGTGTGTGTGTGTGTGTGTGTGTGTGTGTGTGTGTGATGCATCATTTTCATTTATTGGTGTTGGTTGTGTATGTTATCTTTATGATGGTTGTGTTTGTCCATGCTTTTGGATATAATTCTTTCTAGCACATGTATTAAGATTTTTTGTATATGTTATAGTAAATATATGTGGTGTGGTTTCTTTTCTAGCATTATGGAGTACACATGCATGGTAAAAAATAAATAGGTGAAAAAGGACTTAGAAAATATGATCAATCAAAGAAATGTACTACACACTAGTTCAAGTTGGGAAATGTGTAATAAAAAAAATGACTAAGTATAAAAATCCAAGAAAATGGAAAAAAAATGGTAAAAGGGTATTTATTTTTAAACCAATCTAAAATATTTTTACACCAAATTAAAATAAGTAAAATCATACTAAATATCATGTTGGGAAATATGACAAATAATGTAATAAAATAGAAGGTATGCAAAAGGGCACAAATGGTAATAAAAACAAATCAAAATTAAGTCAATCAATTATACAATATCATGATGGGAAGTACAAAATAAAAACAAAATTTTCAAAAAATTTGTTTTAAATTTATCATACTAATACAAGCTAGGAAGTATGGGAAATTCAAGAAATGGTTGTAATCTTACATACATTCAAAAAATAAGTGGATAAAAGGTGAAAGAAAAATGAAGTAAGAATAAAACATACTAAACATCAATATGGGAAGCATGTCAATGACATGTAACCTCATAATCAATAGAATCTTATCTCATATTTGACGCATGTAAGTTTTGATGGTTACTTGTTTATTGAAAATTTTTGTGAGGGGGGCCAGTTCCTATCCACGGTCTTACAATTCAAATCATGAAAGAAAAAGCCATGGGGTACTAAATTAAGATTGGTAAGTAGAAGGATAAGTAATGGCAAGTCAAGGATATGGTTAATAGGATGGAAAATATGGTAATTTTTTAGGTATGTTGGGTCCCATCCACAATCTTATAAAGAAACTCATAAATGATATCCCATGAGGAGTGATTAGTAAGTAAAACAATATTTCCCAAGAGTAAATATTAATGAAAAAGAATAAAAAAAGGAGTGTAAGAAGCAAGACTTAGGCATCTTATGAGAATACCTTAGAAGTCAAGAGGCATACTAAGGACATAAGAAGACACTTAAGTAATTAATGGTCATCTATGTATAAAGGAAACCTGCTTACTATAGACACAAATATTTATAGGCAATCGAGGATATGGGTAATAGGATGGAAAAGATGGTAATTTGTGAGGTATGTTGGGTCCTATCCACAATCTTATAGGGCAACTCATAAATGATATCCCATGAGGAGTGATTAGTAAGTAAAAAAATATTTCCCAAGAGTAAATATTAATGAAAAAGAATGAAAAAGAGAGTGTAAGAAGCAAGACTTAGGCATCCTATGAGAATACCTTAGAAGGCAAGAGGCATACTAAGGACATGAGAAGACACTTACGTAACTAATGGTCATCTATGTATAAAGGAAACCTACTTACTATAGACACAGATATTTATAGGCAAATAGGTGTGTTATTAAGATCAACTCATGAAGGTAGATTGGTATAAGGAAAAGTAAAATGGATCTACCTTCATAAAATGTGTTTTTCATTCCTCAAGACCCCTTATAGAGATGTCGGTCTACTATGAAGATTGGGTACTTACATGAGAAATCAGGTAGCACTAAAAGATTTTTTATTCTCCTCTTCTAATCTAATTGCCTACCACACCCCAAAGGACCTCAGTTTTACCATGAGGCCAACTATGTAGTTTTAAATTCGACTAGAAGAAGGAGATGTGCTTTGAATCATGTCTTGTAGTGTAAATAGAATTTTAAAAATATTCAATATTTTTGCCTTTTGATATCATTGCCTTTTGTTTTAATGATTTGGATTTTATCTTTATTTTTAAGTCTTTTTAAGATTCCTCCTCCATATGGATTTGGAATCACCAATCATGAGTGAGATAGTGATACACATGAATGAGTTGTAGGCTAAGGCTAAAGGAAGCTAAGTAACCCAAGACAAAATACTAACTAGAATATTTAGTCTTGATAATGAATGTAGCATGTGATCTCAAGTTTCAACCATGTATATGATTAGTTTTAAAAAAAATGAAGAAGGGAAAAAGGATATCAAAAAGAGGATAGGTGAAAATAACTAGTAATGAGAAAGATTGCTTGTTGACTGATCACATGGTAATAGGAGATAATAACCAAAGGGAAGAGGGTAATTTTAACCAAGTCACCATGAAAACTATCTATGAAAAATAAAGATAAGAAAGAAAATAATCATGAAGATAAAAGGGAAGAGTTTTGAGAAAAATTCAAAAGGGAAATAAAGTAATGATAAGGGAAAGACAATCATATGTGAAATTTAAAATGATAACATAAGCTAACTAATCAAAATATAAGATAAGAAATAATTTGGCACAGTGTCAAGTTATATAATCAAAATAGAAATAAGATTGGAGCACACATCCAATCTAAATATAAATGATAAATAACCATGCATGTGCTCATAAATACTGGTGAATCTATCCACACACATTATCTAATACACTAGATAAGTCTCTATCAAGCTAAATGTGTATTACAACTAATGTATCATCAATATTTAGAGAATATTGGTAAAATACTTATTTTCTAATCTCCTCAACTGAAAAAGTAGGAATGCTCAAAGGATCATGCTAAGGAGGGAAGTTAGGAAAAGGTTGGTTAAGAGAATTTGTGGAAATAATATCTATAGGAGAAGGAATCATAGGTGGAGAAGGATCCATGGGTGAAGGACTCATGGGTAGAGAATAATACATAAGTGAGGGAAGGTCCATAGGTGAAGGAATCATAGGTGGAGGCACAAAAGGTGGTGAAGGGACCATAGGAGGTGATGGAACCACTAGAGGTGTAGCCATGGGAGAAATAAGAGGAGCCTTATCATGAGAATGACCTATGGGACGAATGTTATAAGGTTCAGGGATGACTACAAGATGATCTTTAAGAAGTTATTATAGAATATTACAATGATCTATGTGATGTATGCCACATAGGTGCCATAGACAATATACCTCACCATACATAGGTAAATATTCAAGAAGTACATTTAGGGGAGGTATGGATTTATCTGATGATGGGGAAGAATGACGCAAGGTATGAAGATATTATCATAAACTATGACAAATGGTGGAACAATTATTATCAATCCCATAAAAGCAATAGATAGACTTGTGAGTTGTTTTAGGATCACTCACATAAGGAGATGAAATAGGAATGAAAGAATCTAAAGAGCACTGATCATCCCATTTGGTGGGCAAAGGAGCCATCTTAGGTAGTGGAAGAAAACCATCATCAAATGAGGGTGATGATGAGGAAGGAGTGGAACTAGGCTCAACAAGAGGAGCACTAAGATGAGAAGAAGGAAGAGGCTCATCAATATTAGGAGAGGAAACATGTTCAACTAGAGTATAAAAAGGAACAAGCTTAAATATAGTTGACCCTAATAAATGAGGGGTAAATTTTTAGAAGGTCTAAGCATGACTACCCTAGGTGTGGTAAAGTGATAAGGTCTAGTCATAACATGATTCAAGAGCATGGTCCTAAGTGGCTCCTTATAAATTGGAGGTATTGGCACCATCTCTACCTTATGATAAAGAGGGAAAATGCAAGAATCCTGAATTATAAATGAAAGAGAATGATGAGATACATGAAAATACTCGATTAAAGAAGATTGATAATGAAAAATCTTGATATCATAGGCCTAGACAAGGCCTCGTAAAGGGGATCATCTAAAGAATATCCATCATCATAATCTAGAGTATGAAGATCTATGACATAGGTTGGGATGACCTTATCATCAGAGTAAGCTTGGTGAATAGAGTGCCTAGTCTTGGTTAAGACTATGGGAATGACATTGTAAGGAGGCTTGTGAGAATGAGGTTATAAGGAAGTAGGGAGTTGTGAGATGAGATGAGGAAAGAGATCAAAAATTTTGATCTTTAAGTTAATCTCATTGAGATTATCATCATTAGAGTCTAAAAGGTTGGGATGAATTTTAAAAATTAACTTAGCATGCCCATTGTAACCTCTGTTTGAGTTGATAGGAAAGTTGAGACATTGTGACTCAGAACATGGAACACTAGGCAAAGGTTCAAGAGTAGGAATTTTGAAAACACCATGATCTTGGAATTGTTTAAAATTATAAGAGTTAGTGTCTCCTTGAATCCTATAAATGGCTCCATTATTGGGAAATTTAATGCATTGATAGTGAAAAGATGTGATGGCTCGCATACGATGAGTCCATGGCCTACCAATCAAGATATTATATGAAATTGGAAAGTTGGAGATCATCACCTTCACATGAATGGTGATAAGTGAGATATTAATGTGAAGCCACACACACCCTAAAAGGGGCATACACCTTCTATCATATCCCTAGCATGTGTTTCATGTAGACTTGAGATTACATTTAGAATACCGAAGAGTCTTAATAAAATAAAGGGAAGTGAGACAGGTGCCAAAACCCTCATTGATCAATGTTTGATTAACTTTGATATCACTGATTTGGATGCTAATAAATAATGGAGGATCATCTTCATGAAGCAAAATCTCTTCTATAATCATAGATGTTATGGGAAATCATAAATAAAGAGAAGTTTTTATAGTTTCATCAATGTTAATGGACATCTCTTCACATTTATGTAAGATACTATCATTAGATCTAGATAAAGTAGCCTCCCATCCTATTAGAGGAGGGTGAGGGATATTCATTTTGAATAAGCATTACATGAGGTGATTATTATGATGTGGATATGTCCTCATGAGTTCAAGGAGAAGTATTTGAGGTGGAATATTAGTAATTTATACAATGGGATCCCACTCATCATAAATCACAATGAGATTATTAGATATGGGTGCGTAATGATTAAAAATATCTTTAGAAGGTAGATCTTAAGAGCACTAAAAATTATGTTGATAATAATGAGAAGGTTGAGAAGAGGGTTGTAAATATTTTGGTGATAAATAAGTAGCTATTTTAGATTGATATAGAATTTTAGAAGAAGTGTTAGTAGAAATTGGATTATTATTAGTATTATAAGATGATGGGAGAGAAGTATAAATAGTATGATATGTGTCATCTAAGGGAGAATCATAAATCAGATTGTAAAAAGAAATAAGATCTTCTTTCCCCAACTCATTTAAATGAGTTGGAGAAGAATCCTAGATAGCATGATATGTATTATGGGAAAGAGTGTAGATAGGTTATGAAATAATGAAAGCCACCACTCTTCGCATATTGGTCATGATAACCACATTCAATTTGGAATTTGGTTTAACAAGACTTTCTATGTTATTGGTGATAAAAGTGGGCTTATCTTGACCTTCTTGGATTGGTTGATGATTAGGCAAGGGGTATTTATAGATAGCTAAATGAGTGTTTACTTGATCTAAGGATTGAGTTTTATCATTTGATTTATAGTCTTTGAAAGCAATCTCATCGGCTTGTTGACGCTTAAAAATAATGGAATCATGATCAAAATTTGGGCCAAAAATAAATTCCATGTCTTAAATTATGAAGAAGTTTATAAGTCTTATAAGAGTGACCCCATCTAGCATGAAACCAAAAAAACCTACTAGGATCATACCATGATTTCATAGGTTGATTAAGATCAAGCTCTCAACGAATAAGCCTAGGTAGACATTTAAATAATTTAGCTAAGGATAAAGGCTTATAGACATTAATGTTGTTTGTTGAAAAATGAGGATTAGTGAATTGTTGAGGAGTTGGTTCTAAAGAAGGGGTAGGAATGACAACGTCCACGTTGTGAATGGTGTCATATGAATTTTTAACACCATCATTGATAATATTATGATTTTTGTTTTTACTAATAGGCAAGGGCCCATGAAAGGTTAGAGTGGATCAAATTGATGCATGAGGAAATCTTGTGTTTTGGCCTCATTGATAGCTTCCTCCAAGGTACATGGAGAAAGGGTATGGACTTAATATTATAATTTAGGAAATAAAACATTTGTAAAGAGATGAAAGAGATTGCCATCCACCAAATTATGTTCACATTTATTTGATAATGTCTTTCATCTCTTGACAAAGGCCTAGACAGTTTCATTTTTGTTTTATTTGAAATTGGTGAAACAGGCCAAAGTGTTATTTAGAATATCACTAGTTTGAAATTATTACACTAAAGCATTGACTAAGTCATCCAAGCTAGTGATGAAGTGTGTTATAAATTGATTATACCCATCTAAGGAATCACCTGTGAGGGTTTTGGCTAAGATTTTAGTAGAGGCAAAAGTATTTAACTTGACCAAATCCTTATAAATATTTCCAAATGTCTTGAGGTGAACATTAGGATCAATTGATCCATTATAAAAAATTATAGGTGTTATACCTCCAATGTCAATGTTATTAATTTAGGTGGGAAGAGATTCATTTTTTAAATGATTGATGACTTTATTGACTAATGGAGTTTGAGGAATGAGATTACCTTGAGAATCTCAAAGAGGAGGAGGAGGAAAACTTTGGTATATGTACCAAAAGTCATTGGTTGAGGATTGGATTGAAGATTACAAAGTTGGTTTTTCATTATCATCATTTGATTCATATTATGATCTTGGAATGTGTTTATTTGATTGAGAGTTTTTAATAATAGTTGATGTATTTGATCAATGTTATTAGAATAAGTAGTATTGGTATTTGTGTTGGTGTTAGTGGCTTAGGTACCACTATTAGTATTAATATGAGCTTGAGAAGAGCTATCAAAATTTGAGGCACTAGTGGAAAAAAATTCTTGTGAAGCAAAATATGGATTAGTAAATGGTTAAGAGGAAGAATCACTAGAAGCATGAGTGCCTTGGGTAGCAAATGATGAACTAGTAGAAGGATTTAGGATAGTGTATCTTTTGAGAGGCCCACTAAATGTAAAACCTATCATGATAATTGAGATACTAGGCATGGAGGTAGCAAAAGTTAAAGAAGAAGATGTCATGACATAAAAAGGAGTTAATATTGAAGTAAGAGGTTGAGAAGAAAATAAATTGATACACCAAAATTGATTTGAGAAAGTGGGAGTAGGAGAATGAGATTCTTCAACTTGATGGCTAATCATGAGGTTATATATGGTGGAAGGATCCTTACCTCTATGTTGATGGAATCCTATGATAAATAAGAACATTTCAAGAGTATACTCTAATTCAAGCTGATCCTCTAAGAGAAGATGAGGGTTTTGCTGAAAATGGGTATAAGGAGGGGTCCCATAATTCATCCTATAGGTTGCAATATGAACATTAATAGCATTCATGAAAGGATACCTAATTTTTCTATGGGAGACCCTATTAGGAGTGGTTAATTCCATCATGTATGTTGAATAAAATTTAGTGTTATCACCAAACATAAATTTCATGATGAAAGAAAGAGAAGCAAGATGAGAAAGAAAAGAATCATAAAGTGACTAAAATTGTACTAGGTTGACTTGGTTAACCTAGTAAGAAAATAGGGGCTATAAAATTATATAATGTCCATAGGGTTAACCCAGTTTAGTGAATAGTGACTAGTATAAAGAGGTAAATATGTTGTAAATAGTAATTGGTTAACCAAGTTGACCTAGCACAATTTACACGGGCTAAAAAGATATAAGTCAATAGGGTTGACCAAGTATAGCAAATAGGGAATAAAATAAAGTTGATAACAAGCTATAAATTTAAGAAAGATAATTACAATTAATGTAAGAAAGTAGTAAGTAATAAAAGGGAAACAAACAATCAATTGAATTGACATTGGTAAATCCAACTAATGCACATACAGCAAAATCTTGCATTAACCCTAGCTAATGTGAGATTTTGCACACATAATTGATCAAAGAGAAAGAAAACAACTTGAATGTAAAGCTAGCTACTTGGTCAACATATAATGTTTATTATATTATTAAGAATTACTTTAAATGTAAATGGATATTGGTTATAACCTAGGTACTAGATAACAATCTATGGATAGTTTCAGGTGAGTTTAAGATAAAAGGGAATGTAGTTGCAATGATACATGATTTATATTGGGGAATAACCCTTCACTTAACATAAAAAAACAATAAGGGTAATGGGTACTTAGCTAAAATATACCATTAACCACACTTTATACTTGACTAGATCATTAAGTCATCTCCCCCCTTGGTGATAAATTCCAAGTAGGTTAGCCTAGGTAGTCAAATGTTTAAATTCTTTTTGATGTTTATGTGGTTTGGATATGTGTGTAAAATAATATAAATAGTGTAACTAAGTTATTAATTAAAAATACCCTAATTATAATATGTGAACTCCCTAATTAGAATATGTGAACTATTCTAATCATGTAAACAACTTAAAAGAAAGATGTGATTAACATATATGGCCTATTCCAACTTTCAAACAAGGTATAATTGAGAAATTATATGGATAATCATATATAATAGGGTCAATATGGTTTAACCTATACTATGGAAGCAAAGCCTAAAAGTGAAATAGGTCAGTCATGTTGATCTAGCTATTTTAGAAAACATAGAACATAAAACTAGATTCATAGGGTTGACCTAGTTGAATGTGCTGAGATAGTTTTGAAGAATGCAAACATGAAAGGAAAGTATAGAAAAATAAAGATAAAAACTAACTTGAATGGTTTAGAGATGAAAAGGAGAAGATTTTTCATCAATAACCTTAGAGAAAGATATCAAAAACCTAAAACTAGGTCGAGCTAATCGATCAATCTATATAATAACCTACTAAAAAAGTGCTAAAAATACAGTAGGTTGACCTGATCAACCTAGTAGGCTGAACATGAAGTTTGGAAACTTGAAAAACTTATACTAGGTTGATTTGGTTGATCTAGTTATTTGGACATAATTCTAAAAGTTTTGGAAACATGTAATGGGTTGAGCTAGTTGAGCCAGTTACCTATTCCTGCAAACCTATACACAAATATAAATAATTGGGTTGACATGGTCAATCTAGCATAGTAAAGATATGATTAAAATAATGAAAAATAAAAATGAAAGAAATATTACCAGGGTTTGATTAATGTTGGGTTTACCAAAATGTATGCAATCAAAAATGCTTCATGTCTATTAATCAATCCTAGATCGGATGGGATAGAGCACACCTACAATTTTGATTGAGGAGCATACAATTGTTAAGAAGGAGCATGACCATTGTGAGGATCTACTAAACCTAATTAGGGGATTAATTATCACAACATAATGTGTGAGGTATGTTTACAAATCCTATAGTCTAACATGATTTCACAACAACCCTAAAAGAGTCCTATGATTTAATATTTCACTAATCTAATAACAAAAAAAATAAATCTAATCTAGTGCACACCAAAGCTTGTGGCACAAAGTGGGGCTTAGAAAAAAAACAAATAAATAGCTAAACTAAACATGTATAGAAGACATATACTCATGTCAATGTATACAAAATCCTAATACATGGAATAGAAGAATACATATGCACTATATATCTTCTCTTACAAAAGAGGAATAAAGTTAGGAATACTTACCTTTAAAGATGAACCTGTCGAGCCTTAATCTCCCCCTTGGCCAAGGTACTTCACAAAAGATTATTGTGATATGTAAAGATAAATAAGATACATTAGATCTAAGCTACACAACCTATCCAAGAATCTAAAATACGTATCCATAAGATGAGATCAAAGCTCTAAATAAAGTATTAAACCCTACAAATTTATTCCCCAAGTAGAATGGTCAATAGTAAGGTGTTTATTCACACTTCTTTTCTTAATTATTTGATCTTATTTAATAGTGGTAAATGAACTTGTATTTATAATATTATCTTACCCTAAAAACATTAGGTAACATTGGCTTTTCTAGGTCGACCTAGTCAACCTAGCACATTTTGAGGTCTAACTCACTAGGTTTGTGCTAGGTCAACCAAGAGGTTAGTAAACCAAAAGAGAGAAAAAGTTCCTAAACTATGCTAGGTTAACCTAGTTAACCTAGCACAAATAAAAATTCAAAATGGTACTAAGGAAATAAATGAAGGATAAAACATAATAAGTGATAGTAATAGGTAGAACTAAGAAGAATAAGTTTGGGTTTAATGGTTTTAGGAGGCTAGAGTGTGGATGGCAAGTGGTAACAGGAATGATAATCTTACAAAGCACTGATGGTCTTCCCACCCCTTTCTTGATGCACCCCTTAAGGGATGTACTCAAAGAGATTGAAACTCAATAGGTTCCTACAAGATACAAAGTGTCAGTAACCAATAAAAGTTTAAAAATATTATGTGTATACATAGGCAACCATACAAAGGAAATTTCCAAAGTCAAAGCCAACAATAAGGCAAGGCATAAGGGAAACCTAGTTATAATAGATAGAACACATATAATCCAATTGTTTCAAGTACTTCCAACACTTTGGTCTATATTAAGAATAACATTATTCAATAATGTGAGGGAACCATGCCTTGAAATCAATCATTTGATCAATCCATTGTCCCAAACACTAACTTCAATCAAGCTTTCAATTATTAATATTAGTATGCCATTAATTATGGGTATAATCATCCTTTTATATCTTAGGACATGGAAGTACTTATAATGAAAAAACCAAAAGAGTATCAACAAGGCCAAATACCTAATGAATAACCAAGCCAATTGGGTGATACAATGGTAAATTATGAGCAAGAATATTGTTATGCATCTAATCAATACTCTAGTTCTAGCCAAATATATATTATAGTAGCAAGTAATAAAAGATTAAAAATAAGAAACATGGATGATAACTAGGAAGTAGTCAAAGAGCCTCTTACTACCACCCCATTGATATCAAAACCAAGTGAACCTATTTTTTCTCCAAAGACTCCAATAGATCCAAAGAATCAAAACCAATGGAATGCCTTTATTCCCCAAAACTCACAAGTTCAAAGTATAGTTGTGACTCCTAAAGCACAACCAAAGGTAGGTGGTTTACCCATCAACATTCTTGAATAAATGAAAAAGTATAATGTGAGTGTTCCAATGTGGGATGTGCTTTCCATGCCCAGATAAATAGACATCCTTCAAGATGGATTATCAAATATCAATGTTCCCAAGGAACACTAAGCAAATAAAATATAGTTCTTATTAATGCAACCAAAGGATATAGTGAAGGGAAATCAAGTAAGGTTTTCAAAACTCATCCTTTCTATATTTTAGTGATCATTAGTAATTATTTGGTACATAATTGCCTAGTATATAGTGGATCTAGTACTTCAGTAATGCCAAAGTCTATAACTGATCAACTTGGTATAAAGTATGAGCCCTAATCTAAGGGAGTGTTTTACCTTGTTGGATCTTCCACAAAACTATTTGTCATAATCATATGCCTGATCTTAGCCTTGAATGATTGTCTTAATGTTTTAGTGTCTCAAGATATATTGATTGCATATGTGCCTCCTTGATTTACTTTATGCTTATCAAGAGAATTCATAACAAAAATTAGGGGTTATCTAGTAAAAAATTGGTCATACATGGATTTTAAAATAAGATATGAGACAAAGGTATCCATCAAGGTTGATCCCATTACACAATTCCAAATTGAACCTTATGTGCTAGATATCATAAAAATCAATTGCACCATTCTTGATGAGGATGAATCCCCGATTGGTCAAGAGATAAACACTCATCCTGAAGAGATACTTGATATGTTCTTGGATGAATTATGGAATTAAAATTAGTTAGTTGATCCCTTAGAAGGTATTGAGGATAAATACATCGGCATATAATGCTTGCATGAGGAGAACCAATCCATGCCATTCCTCACTAGTCTTAAATAAGACTATAGTGGCTTATAAAAATTATTATTTGATGGCTTAAGGAACATACATGGAGTAAGCACAAGTGAAATGATAGTATCCCCATCCAATGATAAGTATTTATCTTCTTACAGGTTATAATTTAGTTTCTCTTACAATGAATTAGAATATGGGGGCCTTATCCATGGCTTTTAATGGGCTAGTAGGAGAAGAATCGAGAAATTATAAGTATATGGGGATAGTGATCTAGTAGTGCATCAATTCAAAGGCTATAATATCACCAAGAACCTCTTTATGAAATCCTAAAAACATAGAATGTGGTACCTAATTAAGGAATATGAGACCTTTAACATCTAGGTAGTGCCAAGGAACCAAAACCAACATGCTAATAGGTTGGCAGTTATGGTAGCTTAGTTTGATATCCCAAAGGAGTTGAAGAAGTCTAAAGTGTAGACATAATTTAAACTAGTAGTAAGACCATTAGTTTTAGACAATGAATCTCATTAGCATGTCTTTCACATTGAAAATTAGATTGCTTATTTCTTACAATAGGAAGTAGAGTTTTCTTTAATGAACCAAGAAATGTTTCAACATTAGTATGAGGATCAAGTTGTTCAACTGAGATCTAACAAGATTACTAAAGGGTTAATCACCGTTGAAGATCTTTTCCATTAGGGAGCCCATATTAAGAAAGATAAAGTAGTGATGTTAACTAACGAGGAAAACTATGAAAGAGTTATTATCCTCAAAGATAAAATACTCAAGATTGGAAAGGTAAGCACTAAGTCTAAAAGGCATATTTTCATTAAACTTTGTAGAGAATATGTAGACATATTTACTTGGGAATATAGTGACCTAAAAGTTTTGGATCATAAGTTATCCCAACATACTATATAATTAGAGGCTAATTCCAAGCCTATTAGGTAGAATCAAAGGCCTATAAACCCCACAGTATAAGAGCTTATGAGGAAAGAATTGACTAAGTTGATTGAATCTAAGATCATCTTTCCCATCAATCACTCCTCATGGGCAACCAATCTAGTACTTGTGAGGAAAAATAATGGGAGATCAGGTTGTGTGTTGACTTCAAAGATTTGAATAGTCTCTTTTAAAGATCACTACCCCTTACCATCCATGGAAAAACTCCTCTAAATAGTTACTGGTTTAAAATGCTTCACACGTTTGGATGGGTATTCAGGTTACAACTAGGTCCTAGTGAAAGAAGAAGATCAATATAAGATATTCTTCACCTCAAAGTGGGGCACATATGTTTACCATAATATGCCTTTTATATTTTCTAACATTGGGACAACTTTTCAAAGAGACATGGGCATGGCCTTCTAAGGATTGTTCAATCAGATGGTACTAGTCTAATTGGATGACATCATGGTTTTCTCCATGAATGTTAGTGAGTAGTTAGATCATATGAGATTAATCTTTTAGAGATGTATAGAGTATGAAATCTATTTAAATCCTAAGAAACATGTGTTTATTTTTCAAAAGGGAAAACTTTTTGGTCACATAATCTCAAAGCAAGGATTAGCCATTAAACCTGATAGAATAAGTGTCATCTCAGCATTATCTTTACCTAAGCATAAGAAGGGAATCCAAATATTCCTTGGGAAAATAAACATTGTGATAAGGTTTATACCTGGTTTTGTATAATTGGTCAAACCCATCACTTTCATGCTAAAAAATAAAAAAGTGTTCACTTCATCAAACAAAGGTAAAGTAGCATTTGAGGCTATCAAGCAATCCATTACCCAAGAACCTTCACTCATTAATCTTGATTTTTCAAAGGATTTCATATTGGACACCTTTGAAAATGTTGACAACATATCATCTAGGATGATGTAAAATAATAGTGTAAGACTTGAGCAACCAACTGCCTTTTTCAATCAAGGTTTGGAAAGGTATGAGGTAAGGTACACTTTTGTATAAAATTAGATTTTTAAAGCTTCAAGAAACCTCAAAAATTTAAAACCAATGATTTCCAACAACAATGTCTTTCTTATGGTGTCTCATCATGGAGTAAGAGATTTTTTCCTTAACAAGGATTTAAATGAAAAGAGAGTTGGCTGGATTACCAAGGCGATGGAGTATGATGTGGAGATCAAAGTCACTAATCTAGTGAGAGGAAAATTATTATGTGAGCATATGGTAGATGATCTTAAATAAGACAAATAATTAATTTTGTTAACACAAGACAACTCACAAATAGATGCACCTACACCTCACAGTTAGCTCCAAGATATGACACATTTCTTGATGATAGGTGAATGCCCTCTAGGTATGGACAAAGTAAAGAGAAAGAATTTTAGACTTTAGTCCATACCTTATGTATTTATTAATGGGGTTTTATTTATAAAGGACCTTAATGGAGATTTTCTTAGATTTATAGATGATAACTAGGTGACTAGACTCTTGGAATGATTCTATGATGGGCTTACAGGAGGCCATTTTACTCCAAGAACTACAATAGTAAAGGTGATGAAAGTTGGTTATTACTAACCCAAAGTTTTCAAAGATGCATATATATGGGTAAGAAAATTCCAAAAATGTGCTCTATTTATAGGTAAGTAAATATTGGTAGCCTTTCCTCTCAATCCAATTTAGGTGGAGCAACCCTTCATGCAATGGGGATTAGACTTTATAGGAATGATCAATATACCTTCCATTAGAGGACACAAATGTGTGCTTACTACTACTAACTACTTCAGCAAGTGGGTGGAGGAAATTTCACTTAAAGAACCCAACAAAACAATAGTGTTAGAATTCTATGATAACATAATGATTAGGTTTGGTGTCCCAGCTACAATAATATCAGATAATGTCTTAACATTTATAGGCATGAAAATAAGTGAGTGTAAACTTAATCTAGGAATCTAAATTATCACATCTTCTAATTACTACCCCCAAGTAAATGGACTAGTATATTCATTAAATAATAACTTGATAAGGATTATCAAAAGGACCATGGAATAAAATCAAAAAGTTTGGCATACAAAGCTAAAAATAGCCTTATAGACTGATATAGTGACTCCCAAGGTTGCCATTGGTAACTCACCATTTGTCTTATTATATTGGAAGGAAGCAAAATTCCCCATTTATCTTGAATTACCTACCTTGAATTTATCCCATGATCTTGATTTGATGGAGAGTAAACCTATGAGCGTGAGGATGGCAAAGCACATGGAGCTTGAAGAAGTAAGGGACCTTAAATGAAAATGCTAGAGTCATATCAAGGTTAAGTCAAGAAAGCCTTTAATAAGAGAGCCATAACAAGGGAATTTAAAGAAGAGGATATATCTCTCAAGTGGGATTCAAATAAGGTGAAGCTAGGCAACCATACCAAGTTTGACAACTTGTGGAGTGGCCCTTATTTGATCCATGAATGCAAATAACATAATGCTTTTTAGCTTACCTAGTTGGATGGAGAGATATTACCCATCCCAGTCAATGGAATTCATTAAAAAAACATTATTATAAGAATTTTTAGCCATTGTAATATATTAGAGTAGTTTTTCATGTTTTACTCTAAGTGCCTTATGCATATTTCTTTTAGCTGTGTATTTCCCTTTCCCTAAGTGCCTTGGGCACATTGTTAGTTTTGTTTCTTTGGGTCTTTGTTAATTCAAGAGGAGGTTTTCAAACAAGGGTGACCTTATATATATTTTAAAATAATTTCCCCAAGAAAGCTTATGAATCTATATGACCAATGGAGAAGATAAAGATCTAATCTATTTCATAGAAAGACGCAATCTAAGGAGGTCACCAAAAATGTTGGCCAAAATTATCCCACATAAGAAAATTTGCCTAGATGTGGTTTGAATAACTAAGTAGAATCATTTTGAGAGAAAAATCTAGTGGTGAATAGAGTAGATAAAATTTAGGAGAAGATCACATGTCACTTGCAAGATTTTGAAACACTTTAAGCAAGCTTAAAGCATAATTTGATGACTTTAAGGAATAGGCTTGGGAGTAGGTCTAAAAATGCACATGAGCATCATTACCTGTAGGTCATTAAGGTAACTAATATGATTTTAATCTTAAAAGTATTTTGATAAGGTTTCAATCCTTCTAGTGTCCTTTTGAATAGATAATAGTTTTTAGCACAAACCTAGAGGAACCAGACCATCATGGCACATCATGCAAGAATGAACATGTCAATTGGGGTGTGCATTCCATAAGTGAATTTGTAAAGTTTACGAATGATAAATAGTTTCATATAAATGATATATTTGGTGCTAAGAACATATTATAAAAAATTTATATCTTTATGAGTTTTATATCTCAAGATATAAGGCTTGAAAGTTGATCTAGCAATGTGAAACGTGCACAAGGATGTCAAGTTAAAGCCACAACAAAAAGTGATTTGAATTCAAAATATCTAAAGGGTCTTAAAACTAAACATTGAGATGACAAGTGTCTAAATCATGGAAGCTTGAATCAATATCTAATGAAATGTAGGTGATCAACAAAGTCAGTGGGACCATCATTATCAATGGAGCATGTTAAATCATGTAATCAAAGATCAATAGCAAGAATAAGGTCAAATAGGTCAGAGGATCTTGAGGATGAATATGGGGTTGAGGATTGGCATGATCATGATTAATTAAAAGATAGATTATGTGCATTTGATCATGAAAAAAGGAGATTGATGACATGTATTCAATCATACTAAGTAAATCACTAGTGTGTGTAAGGTTAAAAGGTCAATGAGCTAGATTGCACATGAGGATACCATTTGGGTTAAGCACATGAACTAGATAAAGGCTAAAAAAAAGATTCATAGGAGGCATGTGAGACTTCCAAGTGTCATATTTTAAATATCCAAGATGAAAAAGAAATGTGGAGCTACAAAGTGTCATAATTTGGGAAGCCTGAATCAAAGATCATTGGAGTAGATTTGATCAAATATTTAGAAGGCACAAGATGAGGACACGTATATAAGATTAAAATGGTTAGGTTTTGAAATGAAATAAGAATCTAAAGAGGATGCCACAAAAGTAGACACATTAGGTTAGAGTCTTTCACCACCCAAGTAGAAAAATGTATAAATGTAAGATCAAATACAACCTAGATTACTAGAATCAAGTCTTTCAAGTTCATTGATTACCATTAAATCTCTACTAAAGCTTCTCAAAATATTTCAAATGTAGGTTTTACATCTTGTGCATAATCAATAAACCCTAACATATGGATCTTCATTGATATTATAGCTATATGAAAACTAATAAATGGGATTGGTTTTCATTTATAGTAAAGCCTATGATTAGGTTTGAAATAGGGGTATATTTATGATTAATGAAAGGAATGTATCATATTTTCACATGGTCACATCCTTGAAAAATTAGGTACCTAAAACTACTTGAATCATACATAATTATGGCTCTATTAGGCCTAAGGATATGAATATTTTGTCTTTATAATGAATCCAAGTGGAAGATGGCATAGAAGTTCCAACGAGTATATTTGAGGATTAGAGAGTGTAGGTGAAGCATTCAATTATTTTACAAAACTTTTAAGGATTTTCCTTTCTTGGTAAGATCATGACTCATCTTCAAAATAGATTCTTGTCTTCTAGTGAATTTATTAGCTAATGAGAGGGTTCAAAAGCTATTGGGGTGAATGAAGGTTAATTTGTCAATAAAGGACTATTCTTGATTGGATCAAAAAGTGACTGAGAATTCATGAAGGGGTGGTGGTAGCTCATTTAATTATTTTTGATGACATGATACCTCCTTTTCTCTCTTCACCCTTTCTTTATATCTCATAGTTTCTCCCACATTATAACTCTCTCATTCTCACTTTTGATAAGAAATTGATTTAATCATTTTTTAAGAGCAAGAGACTCTCATTTGATAAGGCTAGACCATATAAAAATTTGTAAAAATTGTCTCTTGATGCAATAAGATGACTTTTTACCTATCTCTTGCCTTTGACTATTATTTATTAAATGTGTATGATGGTCTTGTGAAGGTGATTATTCCATATCCATTATCCTTATTTATTGCCTCTTTTAAGGTATTTTCAAGCTATCTACAAGTATAAATTTGTGTTCTATTTCAATTAATGGATGCTTAGTATGAGCCTTATAGTTTCTATATTCTTTTTTGATTTCTTAGTGAGCCTAATTCTTGAAATAAATATGCAATTAGCTAGTTTGTGAGATTGTGTGAGCAAACATTATCTTATGTTGATCTAGTGTTAGTCTCAAGCATTTGTGAGTCTCATTTAAGTTTGGTGCATCACATTTTAGCTTTATTAGTAACCCTTTACCCCTTTTTCTAACCCTTTTATATGTAGAGACATTAATTTAGGTGATCCATCAAGAGGAAGTTGGCCTTCTCCAGAGGTTCAACCTCACCATAAGATACCCATAGCTTGATGTTATCCCAATATTATGTCTAGGAGTGGGGGATCTTGAATAAATCCTCTAAAATGGTGAAATTATATGCCACAACAATAACATTAGAATGTAAATGTATCTAAGCATAATTAGGAAGCATAAGATGTATGTTGTAATTTAGCATTACACAAGGGTGTCAAGATAGACGTAATCAATGTATACTATAAAAATATGAGTAACTACCTATGGCTATGGTAAATTATGTTCATCATGGATCCCAAGTAAGAAGGGTATATGCATGAGATATCTCATGGCATCAAAAATTGGTTTTTGTGTGTAACAAGCAAATACAAGTGTCTTGGTGTAGAAGCATACGAGAAAACAAACAAATAAACACATGAGGCACAAAAAATGGAGGCTAATATGACACAATAAAAGATACATGGGAACATTTAAATAAATATAAGAATGAATAAATACATAGATATGTTTAAATGTTCACATATGCAAATAACAAGCACTTTGGAGTAGAGCCACAAATAAGGAAATGTTCAAATGCCCAAATATAGAATCATGAAAGAGAAAACATAAGGGACATGGGAAAAATTAAAAGGAATAAAACAATATAATTTTTTAATAAAAATTAATTAAGGGAGGTTTAATTAATCTTCAAAACCTTTCCTATCAATTTCACTTAAACAAACATGAAGCATTCAAATAAGCACATATATCTAGCAAGCATAATCACCTATATACATAAGGATGAAACACATGAACACATAAAATATGTGGGAGAAATTCATAAGGAATAAAAAAAATTGATATATGTAAATTTAATATATTCCTATAAGATAAACACAAAATTTATTCAATCACCCACTTCACATGGAGCACCAACTCCAACTAGTTAAGCATCAACTCAGCTAGGCTTTAGTAAACACCAACTTGTAAGGAGACACCAACCCCCTAAATGAATTATAAAAAAATCAACCACCTTGTTTATTTTATCACATTTATTAAACCTTTTTTATCGACCAATTGATAATGACCACCTATTTATTGCTTCACACTCTTAGCCCTCTCAAACTGCCTTCTAGGTCTCTTCACTCAGTAAGCCCTCTTTTTGACTTGATTAGGTCATTTAACCTTGATTTTCAACATATAAATCCTATAATATCTTCATAAAAAATATTAAATACTCCTATTATTCTATATAATACCTCCTTATGCTTTGAAATATGTTATTTTTATTCACTTACACTTTCCTCGCACAAATAGGCCTAAAACTACCTTGTATTTATACAAGCTTCTTCCTCATATACTTCTTAATGAGCCAAAAACTCTTAAAATATTAGTTAAACCATGTAATATATCTTAGTACATATTATAAACATGAATCAAATGTGATTTGAGTCCCTTTATGTTTGACATATCTCAATTAGGCCTTATTTCATCTTTAGGTCTCATAGAGACCTAATCCCATTAAGTCTACTCCAGGACACATTAAACTTTGCCTTAGGAAAAATTAAAACACATAAAATGGTATTAAAATATAATATTAAATTCAAATATACCTTTGATAATATCATAAATTATCCATAACACATTTCAGCTCCAACCACTACTTGAAGCATACCATATGTATTATTCACAATTTAGGCCTTCTCATACACATAAAGTCTAAATTAAAAAATTAAAGAATTAACAAAATTTTAACAAACAAAAATGGAAAAAAATTACATATATATTATCTACATGAACTCAAGTTCATCACCATATGATTTATACTTCACAACTCAAGGTATATAAGCTCAATCTCTTCTCTACAAAATGCTCACTCTAAACTACCAACTAGTCTCAAAACACAGTCATGGAAAATTGAAATTTTGACACATATAATAACACAATAAAATAATTATAAGTCATGAAAATTATCATAAAACATCCTTATAACAACATATAAAAAAAGGATAATAAAGTATATTGATAATTATTGGTCTTGCAGTCCAATTTGTTGACCTTTTCTCTCATAAACCTCACTCATCCAGTCAAGCCATTTTGGCTTGATCATTTTAAATAATTTAATTAAACAAAAAAAATTTATAAATATTTTATAACACATAAAATTTAAAAAAAATAATTCCATGTGCATTATATACTTCCACTTAGGACATAGAGCCTCAAATTCATCATTGTAACTTGTTTACCCAAAACTGCGAGTTTGCCTTGAAGACCAATCATGGTGATTTTGACCTTCAACAACTATATGACCACTTTTAGAGACTCATAATTAATGTGTATTATCCTATGTGATAATTATACCATTATTAAATAGATATATAACATGTTTAAATGGAAATATTGGTCTTTCAGACCAATCTCATAATCGTGCACCTCACTGTCTCATCTTAACTAGACAAGTCAACTTATGAGAAACATTTTCATCATATACACTAACCTAAAATAATTATATGCAACATTAAAATTTCTTAAAATTATTTAAAAATTTCCTAATATACTTGGATTCATCCCTATTCCATGATAACACATATATAAGCATCTTCTCATTACTTTCTGGATTTCTCACTATTTCCATCATTAGGCCTATTAGCGACTGGTCAACTTGGATGACCAATTTATAAAACATAAGGTATATATCTTATCCATAAACCACCATGGAAATAAACTAAAAGCATCAATCTTTTTCCTCCATCCATTTAGAAACTTTGACTTGGTCAACTCTGACTGCTATAGTAATTCTCTAATAAATTAGTACATTCTTATAGGGTCTACTCACACCCTTGATAAACCAATCCCACCTAGAGGTGCCTAGGATAGTTTAAAAAAACCTAAAATAAGTAAAATAGACATACCAATCCATTATAATCACATTATAATAACTTATTTCATATCAGGTTACTATTAGGTTTCTTTGAGGGTTTAACCCATCTTCCATTATTAATAATCATTCATAAAGCTCAACCCTTCATTAAAGAAAATAATTCCTATAAATTTTATCTATTACCCTTTCCCATATACCATGAATATATTAGGTTACCATGCATATGTTACACATGCCAATAAATACTTGAAATTCCTTTTTAAGTTGAGAACCCTTCATTTTGTCTACTCGAGAGACCTTAAAACACTTTTTAAAGCACAAAACTTAAAAATTTGACCTCAAACTTGGTAAATACACCTAGTAAAATATATCACACTAATTAAAATGATCACATGATCATTATTATCTTGAAATATAAATCTTATACCTCATTTGGCCACCATCTCTCTCTTTTCTCTCTAGACCTTGACCTGTAAATCACATTAGGCCTTGAAACTAAACTTATAACCATCGTATAAGATATAAAAACCTCATATAAATGCCATAAAATATCTTACCATACTCAACCACTTCTAAAAATCCTTCATATGTCTTGTCAACACCTCATTAGATTAGGTAAGGTCTAGAACTAGTTTAGTTGTAGACTTGGACTTAAGGTCTTACCCATGTAGGATTACTTTGAAACTATTTTGAGTGATCCAATGATCAATATGAAATATAAATAATCCTCATATAAAATTTCATGCTTTTTTTCACTAATCTCACCAAGACACCAAGCTCATACCTTCTCACAAGGACTTTACATAGGATGTCTAGTGCCAAAACTAGGCTTCTCAAGTACTTAAAACTTGATATCTGACCTTGAAACACTCCTTTATGATTCTAAACCTTTATAACATGATTTACATGATCCTTAAAAAATTTCATACCTCTACACATACCTCTTCATTCTTATCATAAACATGTTCATGATATGACTGTGCTTGTTATGACTAGGCTTCTCAAGACACCTTGTATTCAAGGATTAGTACTCAATCATACTCACCTAAATGATGCTATAAAAAATCAACATGCATTAGAAAACATAATGACACTACTAAATTAACCTTGACAACAAAAAACAAAATAATTATTATATTTCATTCAAATTATCTCTTTAACTTGCACATTGACATCAATGACATCAACCTTGACATAAAATGGCATCAACATTGACATAAAATGACATAAAACATTACATAAATGACAATACTTCTCAAAAAACTCCCCCTTTATAATTTATGGAAAAACATTCTTTAATCTGATCACTCTCATCTCCCTTAATCTGGTCAATCTCCCTTCTTGAACTTTCTCCCCCTTTGACATTAATGAAAAAGGGTCTTCCAAAAACTACCATATGGAACCACACTTTTATTGAAACACAAGTTATGAAGAATCATAGGAATATGATCCCACTTATTCCATTTATACATCCTTAAAATGAACTTAGGACATAGATCAAGTTCAGTCAACAACCTCAATATCTCCCCCTCAAACCAAGTATCCAACATGCTTTTGCTAACTAAAAAGTGTCTCCATGAATCCTAATGGAGTCACCCATTTCCATATGGTACTAAAATAATAAAATCTCAAGATATTCCCATATATCCATGTTCTCACAAGATTGAATATCCTTCAATATCCTTTTGGGCTTGATTGATACTATAGTCTTGACCTCTTCAACCATTTGATCATCAATATGAGCATACAATAGACATTTCTGACTCGATTTCACATCTGAAGTATGATTTACCATAGCAAGAAGTCCATTTGAGCTTGTATATTGATCATGACTTACCTTTATTTTCTTTATTTTCCACACATTAATTTTCCTTCTCTCTTGCATTTTAGGAGCTCAAAACCTCTTGTTTTGACTTAATGACCTTCTTACTCTATTAGGGAAGAATATTTCAATGTGTCACACACTATGACAACTATAACAAACAACCTTATACATACATATTGATTGATGTGAATTATGACTCCTTCCATAGTCCCATGAGTACTCATTCTTGGAGTGTCTTCTATACTCTCTTATTCTATGACCAAACTAACTAGATATAAAATAGTAAACATTTAATAAAATAGAATAAATCATAGCATTATGATATTTGATAAGTCTTTTTATTCAACCCTCTTATCTTCAATAGTCTTTTCCTTGACTTGAGCTACCACTTTTGGTCTTCTTTGAAACTAAGAACTATCTTATCACTTACATACATTTGACTAATCAATATGTCATCTAGATCTCAGTTATCTTTTAAAACTTCACAAAGGTCTTAACATTTTTATGTGCTTGATCCAAATCAAATTTAAAGGATTCCACTTCAGTTTCATACATGGTGGATTCTTCCTCTTTAAATTTTAAGCTAGTAATGACTATCTTGATCTGTACTTCAATATGATTGATGGTTTCATCATACCCCTTAGATGTGTTACTTAATATCTCATCAAACAAACCAATGTGCTCTTCATAGTCATTAACTAATGATCTTAATTTGTGTTTTTTTTCTTTGGAATTTTAACTCCTCTAGGGCACTTACCAATTCTTCCTCAAGGTTCACTTCAACTTCTTCTTAATTTGACTATATATCAACAATAAGGAATTTAACCTTTGAGAAACCCTCATTTTTTGATTATATGACCATGAATAAGGTTGTATTATTATCATTTTTAGGTTCATTAATTTCATCATCACTATCAGATGTACTTATGTCACTTACATCATATGAGTTATCTTCTTTGGTAATGACCCTTTCCTACCTTCATACTTATTGAAATCTTTCTTGTTCTTTTCAAGATTATAGACCTTCCTATCATATCCATTATGTTCATCTTACACTTCATCATGCTTAATTTTATCTTTGTTAGGACACTTGGATGTAAAGTGACCAATCTTACCATAGTTGAAAAATTTAAAAGACAACTTACCCTTATACTTTATAGATCCAAACCTCAATTTTATAGAAAACATAAATATGAGTTAGTCATCATCAACATCTGAACATACCTCATCCTTGACCTTCTTGGATTTTGACTTCTTCTCAACTTTGAAATTTGATTCTTTCTTGGGAAGACTTCCTTCATTTGTTCTCATCTCATAGGTAGTCAAGATGCCATGAAGCCCATCCATCTCAAGCTTGTCCAAATCATGCATCTATTCCACTACAAAAACCTTAGAGTCAAAATTATGAGTTAGTGATCTCAATAATTTTTGAACAATTATAAACTCTTTCATTTCTTCTCCCAATCTTCTAATGACATTAAAAACTTCATCAACCTTCAATAAGTAAGATGCAATGGTTTCATCTTCATTCATTTTTCAACTTTCAAATTGAATCTGGTGGGTGTGCAACCTGGCCATATTCATCTTAGTGTCTCCTTCATAGATAGTCTTAAATTTGTCCCATGTCTCTTTGGCTAATACACATTACATTACCTTTACAAGCTCTACCTCTGATAGGCCAAAAAAATGGCATTCATTGCTTTGGAGTTCTTTTCATTAGCCTTCTACTTGCTACATTAATTGGTGGAATAAGAGGAGCACTATATCCATCCACAAATGACTACCAATATATCATGACCTTAATACATCAAATATATATTCATCTTGATGTTCCAAAAGGCATAATTAGATCCATTGAACAATGGAGTCTTATTGGTAGAAAAACCACCTTGAGCTTGCTGACTAGCCATCCTTTCTTCTTGGGATCTCCTTTAGGCTTTTAGACCTACTTCAAAGGACCATGATTTGATACCAAAGTTTGGAAGTGTTAATTCATGAAAGTGTATCATAGGTTTTATAGAGTGTTGAGAAACACTCTTCTCATTTTTGGATTAAAATAACCCATTACATGAGTAGCTGGTTGTGATATTCCTAATATATTTGGTGGAAAAGAGGAAAAACAATATAAATGTTTCACAAAATTATAATAAAAATGGTTTTTGGGAGCAACCCTGGTCTGAAAGCTAGCTTGTGAAGTATGAAGATAATCTAAACTAAGTATAGAAAATTATGATTAAAACCTAAGATCTAAAGTCTAATATACTATGTATATTTACAATGGAAGCTAAAATAAAGTAATTTGATAAAAACATGGGCAAAAGGAAGGGTAGGGAAGAAAGAAGGTGCTCTAATTTTTAATCTATACATTATAACAAAGCTAAAATTTCATCAAAACATGTGCTAAACCAATATATGACATGAAATTACATAGACATAAATCCTACCACATATCTAGAAAATACCTGAGGAAAAGTGAAATAATGCAAATAATAAATCAATTTCACTTTATAGATTTACTTCCACAAACAAATAAAATAAGAACATTTGTAAAGAAAGCATGGAAAATGAAATGAACTTAAAATCCTTCAATCAATCTAGCTTAAGCACAAATTGAAAACTCTTCATTCATATGAACACATTAAGAATCTATTAAAAAAATTCCATTCTAGAAATCCAAATAGATAATTGAGAGAACAACCATAATAAAAAAACACACAAACAAATACTAGACAATCTTTCCAAAATTCCTTGCTTGTATTAATTTCTAAAAGTTTACAAAAAATTTTTAGTCAAAAACTCCATGTTCTCTTACAAATGACAATACCCCTTTTATATAATTTTAGGAGGTATATCAGTTAGTCATATCAAATGACAATTTCAAAAGTGTCAAAGATAATTGTCCTTCTATAACCTTCTATAACTAATTAAACTTTCTATATGGACTAACCTATAAGCAATGCACTTTACAAGTTACACAATGCTTTTACAAAAAGAATATTCCCTTTTCAAATGATGTACATGTTCCTCTACAAGGGTATATTCTAAGTCGATAAACATGACTTTGAGAATCTCCTTATTTATTTTGTTGCTTCATTTTCATTACCTTGTCATGTTGATCCTCAATTAGTTTGAAGTTGATAATGAGTTCTATGAAGAGTTATTCTTCTTGATCAACTAGGTCCTTCAAGTCTTTTCTAGCCCTATCCATTACTTCCTTGATGATTTTAACATCACTAATCTTATTTTTTGTAGATAGGATCATGTCTAAGATCCTTTTCTTATATGCCCCTATTTTCCCTTAGCTTTTACCTTTCATCTCATACATGAACTAAGTATCTCTATGATTAAACTCCTCATCAGTGATCAAGCTAATATGACTAAGTATATTTGGGTCTATGATAAAACTACCCAATATATGTTCCATCCTATTTTCTAACTATTTGAGATCCTTAGAAAGGTCCTCCAAGCTCTTGGACCATTTTTTCAAACCTTTGATATTGTCTATCAATATTTTCGTAGCCATATTCAAATGGGTTAGGCTAATTGTCTTGAATCCAGGAATCTGAACTTTTGTCAATATGTTGATCAACTCTTTCACCTTATTATATGAGCCTTGCCATATGTTTACTTGGTTCAAAACTAAGGTAAATTATTTGTTTATCATGCCTTACTTATAACTTGTTGATTTTAAAGAGTTGAATATGTTATACATAGTGGTATCAAACTGATTAATCATATCTCCTAAAACAAATACAACATACTGCTTCTCTAGATTCATAATCTTTTATTTTAGGCCCTTGATGGTAGCCTACAACTATTTTGAGTATAATTTGTCCAATTTTAATACATATTTAAAAATTAGATCTTCACTTGGCCTTTTTATTTCTTTTTGAGTCAAGTTAGTCAAAGTTTATACCTTTGGATATGTCACTTCCTCACCACCTTGTATGACTAATTTCTCAATTACCCTTTGTAAACTAGTAGTCCATAAGTCAAACCTCACCCCAAATGAAGATTGAGTCACTTGTGGAATATGGATCTCCATTTTTTATTGGGTTGATGACTAGATTAGAGTATCTAACCTCTTTTCCTCCTATTTCAAATAAATAATCCATGGTTTCATTTATTGATGCACATGGATATTAGTATCCTTAACCAAGGCCCATGTGTGATAAGTGGGTGGATTTTACACTCTTGATTCATAAAAAAACACTTAGGGATAGGTGTCCCATACAAAATTTTCTCTTTACTAAAAAAATTGACTTCCTTCAAAGGAGGATTGATGGTTATGTTAGGCTTCTTAGCCTTTGAGACAATGTAAGTCTCAACTTTACTTTTAGAAGGATCAATGGGTAATAATTCTAAATATTTTCCTTTATCTTATTTAGTCTCCTCAAAACTTAATTTTATCTCTACATCTAACTCATGCATCATGGATAGCATCTTTAATGCATCTTCCATAGACTCATTAGGATCAAGGGATATCATATGAACTTACTCTAAAGGTAGATCATGCTCTACTATCTTAGAAGATTTAGGGGCTGATGAACTTGAAGCTATCTCCTCTAATATTCTCTCTTTTGGTCTATGTTTTGTTTGAACTTATATTATTGGAAGTTTAGAAGATTCACCACTAATCAAATAGTACTATTTGGGGCCCAACTATAATTTATCATCTACCTTTTGATTTCTACTCAGTCTTGACTTGGGTCTAATATTATACTTTTTTAATCTCCTAGTTACCTCAAAGTAGGAGGATACCTTAGTGTATACAAGGTCAAATGCACCATGATTATGATCATAGGGTAAACTAATAATACCCTTAACTCTTAAATGTTATTTAACTCTTCCATAAGGTTCCCACTAACCGAGTTAATCCATTTTTTAATTGAAAGATAGTATATGTTTTGATGTTTCCTTAATGTAATCCCATTATCTGAAGGTTGTCTTTCTAATTTTCAAAGGGAAACTATGTATTCATTATCTTTTGGTTTTGAAAAGGTCATCTTCATAATGGAATAATTGGTAGGACACCTTTTGCTCTACTAACTTATCAAGAACATGGATTGGTAACTTGAGAGGATAATTTTGAGTTCCCTCAATCCTTATGACTATAGAGTTAGGGTATAGCCATATATCCCCCATTGATTTAATATATTACTTGATTAATGGACTAATTCTTGACATAGGGATACTAATTATAGCTTTAGCCAAGGCTCAAGCTTTGTATCTATGTAGTATATTCTAGTCATTTATATAACTACAATGTTGTCATTGAGCCTTTTTATATATAAAATATTCTCCTCCTCCTTGGTGATCACTAGTTAGTTTTTAATTATCTATAATAGTTTAGAATAATTAATATCCCATGTGTTCAAGGTAGCTACTACAAACTCTATGTCCTTAAACACATGACCTTCTATGTTTGTTGTCAAATATAGTTCTACATCCTAATTTGAAACATGCTTTTGGGCTGCCATAACTATGATCTTGATTGAATTATCTAATTGGGTATGATAATTCAACTATTTATATTCAATTACAATGATTATGGAGATAATTTAGGGTAATCTATACACTTTAGGGATTTTTAAGGTCTATGTAAGGATTTGGTGGTAATAAATAGTTTGAACAATGAGCTTTGTGACTTAGATTATATCTGATTTACACATTTATATCTTTTGTGTGTTAGGCCCACAAGAACGTCCAATGTGATGTGTTCAATCTATGTGGTAATTCCATGTCACAAATCCCATTTATTTAAAATATGATCATTTTCCCTTTTAGATATTCTTAGAATTGGATTTAATCATGAGCCATTATATATTTATTAAGACCTCTAAGATCATGCTAGTTGTTGACTTTGTAGGCTCTCAATGTACCTTATAGTTATACTTCATCATTTGAACACCTTTGTGTCATGTTGTGGCTTCACATTCCATCAAAAAAAATGAATTCTTGACCTACCCCACATCATTGATCTCAATCTAAGTTATTGAACATCATGCATTAATATCCATCTAATTCATCATGGTTATGACATGTGTCATTACCACATTGGATCTAGACCCTTTGAAAAGTCCACCTTTAATCGCACCATCAATTTATTAGGTGTATGTTTGAATGCATATCATTGATAATTTTTTATCTTTATTGAGATCATGATACTTATTGACTCCATGGATCTTCACAAGTTCTATAAATTGTTGACCCATATTGGCTATCAGATCCATTACCACTTTATTGAGATCTTTCCACTTGTCAATCTCACATTCCTTCATATTACATTTGATGCTTTGATTTCTCACTTGTCGTTAGATATTTAATGCAAAAAAAATGTGTGTACCATTTATTAATACTTTATAATTGTTGATTTCAAAACATGTGGACATAAATTTAAAGACATAAGCTCTTAGGACATATAGACTTAGCATAAAGTTTTTAGACTAAGGTCTTAGTTTTATTAATAAATACAATTTGGACTTAGGATAAAGTTTAAACTCAATCTCAAATATAAAAATGTTTCTAGGTAACTACAATCCCACATAAATTTGAATCTATCTAGAAATGGAATTAAGATAGAACATTAGACTAAGGTTTTTAACAATATTTAGACATAGGTTCAATTAGACCATTAAAAGACCGAAAGCTTAACCAAAGAGGGTTAGATTAGAATTGAAGGAATAAAATTTTGAAAAATGCTTAATCTATTAAACCTAAAATAAAGAGACACAAAATTTAAACATTAAAATTATTTAATAAATTCAAATGAAGATAATATGTTGACATGCCAATGAAATCTAAAGCAATACATGATATTCAGTAATGCAATTTTGAGCAATTTGAATGTCCATTTATAACATAATTTTCAAAATTGAACAAGGGTCCTCATTTTTAAAAAATGGGGGTATGTTGACCTAAATAGGAATTAAAATTATTGATATGGGGGTGAATTAGTCTTCAAAATATTTCTTATCAATTTCACTTAAACAAACATGAACCATTCAAACAAGCACATAGATCTAGCAAGCATAAGCACTTATCCACATAAGAATGAAACACATGAACACATCATATTGTGGGAAACCCTATATGGGATTAAAACCCATTGATATATGAAAATGGACTACATTACTATAATACAAACACCAAATTTAGTGAATCACCCACTTTACATGTACCACCAACTGCAACTAGCTAAGCACTAACTTAATGAGGCTTTAACAAGTACCAAATTTAAAAGAGGAACCAAACCCATAGATGACTCAAAACCAAATTATAAATTTTATTGATTTGATATCCTTTAGGACAAATTATTTCTCAACCAAATTATTATGGCCACCTCTTCAGTTTATATACTCGTATCCCTCTCAAACTGCCTTTTAGGTCTCTTTGCTCAACTGGCCCTCTTCTTGACTTGATTAGGTCATCTAAACTTGATTTTCATACATATTAATATTGTTTTATATTTATAATAGATCACAAATACTCCTTTTATGATCTATAATATCTCCTTATGCTCTATAATCTGTTATTTTTATTCACTTACACTCTCCTCGCACAAATAGGCCTAAAACTACCTTATTTTTATACAAGCTTCTTACTCATATACTTATTAGTTAGATGAACACCATTAAAATATTAGGTCATACATGGAATATATCATATCATAAAAATTAATAAAATTTTCTTTGAGTCCCTTTAGGTCTGACATATCTTAATTAGGCCTTATTTCATCTTTAGGTCTCATGGAGACCTAATCCTAGTAGGTCTACTCTAGGACACATTACACTTTGCTTTCCTTGGAAAAACACCTCACATAGAATTAAAATATCATATTAAATTAAAATATACCTATTCTAATCTCATCTAGGCTCCATAACACATTTTACCTCTAACCACTACTTGAAGCATATTATTTGTATTGTTCACAAATTAGGCCTTCTCATACATAGAAAGTCTATCTTAAACAGCTTAATAATTTTTTTTTTATAAAAAAACATTTAAAAAATCATATATATAGAAGATAAATGACCTCAAGGTAATCACTATATGATTTATACCTCACAACTTAGGGTATACAGGCTCAAGCTGTTCTCTGCAAAATGCTCACTCTAAACTACCAACCAGTCTCAAAACAGAGTCATGGAAACTTGAACTTATGACAAAAATAAGAAAAAAATAAATGAATTATAATTTATGAACATGATATTAAAACATCCTCATAAAAACCTCCAATAAAAGGATAAAAATTTCTATTAGCAATTATTGCCATTCCAGACCAATTTGTTGACATTCTTTCTCATAGACCATACTTAGCCAATCAAAACATTTTGGATTTAGAATTTTCACTAATTTAAATAAATACCATAACTTATGTAAAGAATTAATAACACATAAAATTACTAAAAAAAAAACCATGTGTATTATATACTTCCACTTAGGATATGGAGCCTCAAACTCATCACTGCAACTTGCTTACCTAAATCTACTAGTTTGCCTTTAAGACCAATCATGGTGATTTTGACCTTAAAAATCTATATGAATACTTTAAAATACTCAAAATTCATGTTTATGATCCTATGTGATAATTATACCATTATTAGATATATAGATAATATGGTCAAATGGTAATATTGGTTTTGTAGGCCAATCTCATAATCTTTTACCTTATTGTCTCATCTAAACTATAGGTCAACTTATGAACAAAATTTTCATCATATATAATAACATAAAAAACTTATATCCAACATGAAAATGTATTAAAATTATTTAAAAATGTCTGCGATAACTTTTATTCATCCCTATTCCATGATAACACATCCCTAAACATCTTTTCACCATTTCCTAGATTTATCATTGTTTCCTTCATTAGGCTTATTAGCGACTGGTCAACTTGGATGACCAATTTAGAACACTTGAGGGATATAACATATAAATAAATCAAAATGTACATAAACTAAAATTATCAAACTTTTTCCTCCATATATTTAGAAACTTTGACTTTGTCAAATCTAACTGCTATAATAATTCTCTAAGAAATTAGCACTTTCTTGTAGGCTCTACTTGCACACCTAAAATACCAATCACACCTAGAGGTGCCTGAGAGAGTTAATACAACCTATAATCACTTAAATATACATAAAAATCCATTCTAATAACTTTTAAACAACTTCTTTCATATCAGGTCACTATTACAGTTCTTTGAGGGTTTAACCCATCTTTCACTATTAGCAATTATTCATAAAGCTCAACCCCTCATTCTAAAACCTAATGATTGGAGATTTGAGATAAGAACCTTACCCATATACCATTAATATATTTGGTTCCCATGCATATTTTACACATTCCAATGAACACTTTAAAGTCCTTATCAAGTTGAGAACCCTTCATTCTATGTACTCGAGAGACCTCATAACACTTTTTAAAGTCTAAACCTTCAAAGTGTGACCTCAAACTTGGTCAATACACCAGGTAAAATATATAAAAACACTAAAAATTCTCACATTTTCATTATTATCTTTAAATATTAATCTCATACCTCATTTGGCCATCATCTCTCTCTTTATTCTCTAGACCTTGACCTGTAAATCACATTAGGCTTTTAAATTGACCTTCTAACAACTATCCAAGATATCAAAACCTAATATACATGAAATAAAACCTATTACGATGCTAAAATAATTACAAACATCCTTAATATGTTTTGTCAACACCTCATGACACCTCATTAGGTAAGGTAGGGTCTAAAACTAGTCTAGTTATAGACTTGGACTTGATGTCTTACCCCTATAGGCTCACATTGAAATTAAATTAAGTAATCCAATGATTCATATGAATGCTCAAGTATCCTCATATAAAATTTCATTATTTTGTGCACTCATATCACCAAACCACCAAGATCATACCTTCTCACAAGGACTTTACATGTCATGACTAGTGTCATGACTAGGCTTCTCAAGAACTTGAAACTTGATAGCTAACCTTGAAACACTCCTTGATACTTCTACACCTTGATCACATGCCTTGAATTATCCTCAAACAATGTCATACCTCTACACATACCTCTTCATTCTCATAATGCACATACACATGATATGATTATGCTTGTTATGAATAGGCTTCTTAAGACATCTTGTATTCAAGTACTAGTAATCAATCATACTTACCTCATTGATACTATAAAATAAGAAAATTCATAAGACAAAATTATCACACTAATACATCAACCCTGACATCAATGAACAAATTTATTAACATATAAGTGGCATAGAATCCAAATAACAATGGCATATTCAAATGTTGGCATATTCAAATGTCTTCAAAGATGGAAGTGACATAAGAACACAATCAATTCTAATCTAGGAACTATAAATGAAAGCATATATAACTATTTAATACAAATTTATGTAGGTGATAGGATGCATATATACTGATTTTAACTAGTGATAATTTGTAAACTCTGAGTAATGAAGAGAAATGATCATTATCAATATAAGTCAAAGCATAAACTGGAACGTATAGTATGTAAGATAGAAATTGGTTGTATAAAATGTGTATGATATTCCCCCAAGTGGGTGAATGTATCAATATAGAAACTTAGATCATTATAAATACCCCTAATGGGTAGATGATAGCTGGTATGGATCAATGTAGTGGACCAGAGTCCTATCTAGAATTTGTAATAACTTGACAAGGACAAGTTAAGCATATATGTATGATAAAACTAAAAATACTAGGATAGCTATCAATATGTAATATATGGAAATTAGTAAAAATGTAAACATGTCAATGCATACAATCTTTAAATTTTTGTATTTTTGAAATATTTGAATGTTTTTTGTTTTTTTTGGCATGTTAGATTATTTTTGTGTTTTTTGAGTATAATCTATGTACAAGTAAATTAAAAATAAACTATTTATAAGGAGAAAAGAAGAAAATTAAGTATTTACAAGGGTAAGAACTATACTAACCAATGAGTCTCATGGTAGACTCACTATCACTATGGCCTATGTCAAATATAGGAATGATAATCTCTTGTGCAGTGTGATTGTTATGTTGTAGTTGAATGTTGTTACAATATAAATCTGGGTATTATTCCTCATGAGAATAATAGTATTATTCCATATCAGAATCATAATAACCTAGTGTGCTAGATGGAATTGTTGCATACTATGGATTTGACCTTTTTGAATTATGCTTTAGAAGATTGATTGTAATTTTTCCCTTTGAAACTGTGCTTATTTTAGACATACTATGTTGTGGATGCTCTTTTGCTAAAAAGATTTATTTTGATGATGATTAATATTTGAGCATGATTTTGACTTTGCAACTAAATCTATTATTCTTTTTGTGATATTTATGATGTATATAGATGTTTTGCCTTGATAAATTCTATCTGTGATTGATGTGAATTAGGATTTTAAATAAAACCCAAACTTTGTTGACCAATATTATCAATTGATAGAATATGAGAAGTGATGCCTTGGTCTTATTTTACCAAACCTTGACCATGATAAAAATACTATTATAGATACTTTTGAAAAAACCCATACCAGATTGAATGTTGAGCCTCCAATTACAGAGGTGGATGTGCTTGATTCATATGTGCTTGTTGAACTATTTCTTGATCTGTTTATGCTTTTGGAGCCCTATGTTTTTCTAAATTATGCTTTGGTAACCATTTTTTTACTATTTTTAAATTTGACCTTTTTTGAATTGGTAGACATTCCATTGTATGTTGTTTGGATGAAGTTTCACTATGTGATTCATATGTATCCATTATCTATTGTATTTTCCTTTTCAATGCTAAACATGAATCGATGTTGTTCCCATGCATTCTATGATGTACACAAAAATATTGGGATCTCTTTATTAGGTGTAGAGGAGGTAGGTTTATCATCTTAGATTTAATCATGTCCCTTAGTATCTCATTTGAACTCTCATTTGATTTATAAATGTTTTTTTAATAAGTAGTTATATATGTACCTTGTTTCTATTTATGATCTAGATATGTAACATTGTTTTCCACAAATTGACTAAGTGAAGATACATATACATGATTTACACTATGGTACCCTAGAGGTCTTTGTCTTGTAAATTAATTTTCCAATGTTATAATATTTTCATGTAATATTTGATTCTAATTTTGTAAACTTATAATTATCTTTTTCATACTAATAATTTCATCACATAGAGTCCCACAAGTGTGAACCCTAATTATTTATGATTGAATATGTAATCACACACCCTATAGGGAAGACATATGAATAGGCTATGTATGGGGATTAGTGAAATTGGTATAGTTTGATTCATCTTGTGGATGAGTGATAACATGGACATGGTTAGAGGGAAGGTATATATCACCCTCATGGAGATGAGGAGGGGAAGGAGATTCTTTCATATACATAACACATGAGATTAAAACTCGAAACATGGTTATTCGATTATGTGATAAATCCTCTATGAGTGTATGTGTTTTTTTGTTAATGGAATTCCACATAGGAGAAAGATAACATGATATGAGATATAACATATATTTAAATTGATATAATTCATCATCTATACATGTGTTTATGTTTTTTATGAGTTCATTCTAAATTAAAAGGAACAAGCATGCAAATGAAAGTATGAAATTTTGCAATAAAAAGTGATTAATTTATCATGTCATTATGATCATGATTATCTAAAATATAATATATATGAATCTAAAATATGAGTATAAATATAAAATAATAAAAACCTTAAGTGTGTTTAGGGTTAGGGTTTTTGAATCTAGGGTTTCTTCACAATAATTTAAATTAAATGTAAAATAAATTGAAACCTTACTGTAAAATTGATATAATTTAGCTAGGTTGTATAAAAAATAATTAGTAGGTATCCCTAAATTTATTTCACAAACTTTATATTAATTCAATTTAGGGTTTGGATCAATATTCAAAGTAATATAGGTTCACCAATGATTTAACCTTTTATGGTTTTACAAGTGTAATTCGTATGTTTGGTTAAAGGTATGAGATGTTTAAATCAATTTTAAAAATATTCAATAATTAAGTACTAATTTTTTATGACATTTGACTTTTTTTGAATTTATATAAATAGAAAAAATAGGGATAACTATCGTAGATGATCTAGGTTCTAAAACTTGAGATCTAGGTAGTAGTTTATGTCATCAATAGGATTCTAGTATTTATATGTTCACTAGATACTAGTGCCAAATTTGAACTGTAGTTCCATCCATGTGTAGTGTCCTCATTGAGGTGATAATGTCACCTTTGTGTGGTTGTTCCTATTTTTTTAGAGCACCTGTGACTATGTTTGTATGTTTTGTTCCTACATGAATGAAACTTGTAGATCTGTATTATACCTAAAAAACTTGTTTTGATGTGAAAACCCTAATATCCTTTAAAATATGGCATAATCAATAATTTTATGTGTATTATAGGTTATACCGGTCATCCTCAACACCCCACTACATAGAGAATCTCCTACATATCAATAATCTAAGGAGAGATCAAGTTCAATGTAGTTTTCCAACCTAGTGCTTGATGTATGTATAAGTGAATTAAATAATAAGAGTGACCTTGGATACCTTGAATGTGATTGAGCTTTGAAATTATTGAAAACTATACTTAGGGTTGTTGTAGATGGTAGTATGCAAAAAATAGGGTAGAATAGGGATCAAATACCTTGATTTTGCATAACTATATCTTTGGTTTAAATAGATTTTGAATTTATTTTCCATCTAGTTAATAAAGGTGTATTAAACTTGTATTTATAGGGTTATGTCACTTATGTGGATAAGAAAATGAGATTATGTTATTCTTAGGAGGGACACACATTTTAAAAACTATCTATTGGGAAGATTTGGGGCTAAGGATAATAGATCACAATTGGGGACACTAGTTTCATGTGTTTGTAATGTCCAAAATGTGGTGCTAATTTCTTTTTGGCATAATTCTAAAAAAATTGGATTGGGATTTAAGATGATAGTTTTGGGACTATGTCTTGACTGACTGTAGGTGATTGTGGTCCCTTAAATGACTATAAATATAAGTCTAATGATCAAGGATAGGTATATTGATAGCCTAGGGATAGATTAACTCAAGAGACACTCTTAGCATCTAATTACCACTTTTAGGTGATTAAATGTGTGTGTGTGTGTGTGTGTGTGTGTGTGTGTGTGTGTGTGTGTGTGTGTGTGTGTGTTTGTGTGTGTGTGTGTGTGTGTGTGTGTGTGTGTGTGTGTGTGTGTGTGTGTGTGTGTGTGTGTGTGTGTGTGTGTGTGTGTGTGTGTGTGTGTGTGTGTGTGTGTGTGTGTGTGTGTGTGTGTGTGTGTGTGTGTGTGTGTGTGTGTGTGTGTAATTGATTTCATGGATAAGTAGTACCATATCCATATATATTTAAATGGATTACAACCACCATGGGTTTTTTTAATAATAATTAATACTATTATTTTTAAAATGGATTAGGATAAAACTATAATAACTACTAATGGTTTGTATGAAAATTCTATAGCCATATCATCCCAACAACCATATAATTTAACATAGTAATATACAGTCAATGGCTTAGTAGATCTAAGATTATTTTATAAGTGTGATATATCCAATTATATCAAAACCATCAGCCATGCTTATTACATCCATTTATATTCAAACAACATTAAATAGGATACAACTACTTAGGGTCAAACTAGAATAATAAGATATAAATGTTTTAGGGAAAAAAAATAATGTATGCTACAATTGTTTAGAGGAAGAATAACATCAATAAGCTAAATTTATTTATGTAAAAATAATTCTTTGTTCTACCTTCATTTCTAATCAAAAAATAATAATATGCTACAACTATTTAAGTAGAAACAACCATGATATGCTACAACCTCTTATAACAAATCCACAATAATATGCTATAGTTGTTTAGGGCACACATAACATCCAATATGCTACATTCATCTAAGGGTAGAATAATAATATATTCTACAACCATTTAGGAAAAAAAAAAAGTATATTATATCCATTTATTAAAAATAATAATGTATGCTAAAAACTTCAACCATACATTAAAAATAACACATTGAGGACCTCTTAAACCAATCAAGCCAGAAAATCCCAAAATTAGAAACTAGTTACTTGCCTAGACTTGCGATTTAGCCTAGGTTCTCCTCAAAAAGACTATTCACCTATAATTTATCCTCTACCTTTATTCTTCTTTTATTCTCTTTTTACTTCACCCTTCTATATCTCATGTTGTAATCTCTTTTTAACATTTTCCAAAATGCCAATTTGTAAAAGCATTCAGTCTATACTTTGCTTACATGTCTCACTATAATCTTCACCATTTCCCTCTAACAATACTACCACAATAAATACCTTATAAATTCCATACAAGATTACATTTTAGACTTCATTAATCATTTTAAGTTCTATTTTATATTTCCCCTCCACTTTTAATGGTTCATTGACTTTCATGGAGATATGAAACCTTAATCATATCTTAACCAATGATTATGCCTATTGACCATAAAAAAATAATTTATATATTACTAAAAATGATTTAATTAGGCACACCACTTATAGTGAAAGAGTAATAATGATGTTGAGTTTTCATCCAAAGATTCCAATAAATAATATATTATCTTCACCACCTAATGTGGTCATTAGAATCAATATTCAAGTACTCCCACTTTATGATTTTCTTAATAATAAAAATAATAATTACCACTTTTAACTTCCAATGAATAGTGAAGGATCATATGCCTTTTATTTGAAATTAATTAAAGTCACATGTCATAATTCAAGGTATCAATTGATGAACTACCAACTAGACTTCAAGGTTTTACATCAAGGTTTTAAAATTCTAGACAAGTATCTTTTGACATGAACATAAATAAAATGTTACCATAAACCATTTGTAATGACAACAATCATTAGGATCATGTTAGCACATTATACATTTCATATAAAACTTAGACATTAAAAAGGTACTCAAATGACATAAATCATTACACACATCATACCAATTACTAAACTACTAAACAAATGTCATGTATGTAAAAAAAACATTTAAAGAAATAGTACCACAATAAAATACAATCTAAATGACTACAAATAAATAATAATGTGAGTGTTGAGTGATACCATTTTGCTATGTCTAACCCCAATTGTCATGATATATTTCCCTCTTGTTTATGATGCTATCCCTCAATTTTATGTTTTGAGTGAATGACCAAACTATCCTACATCCATGTCAACTAGGAAAAATGGTAGTTATTCCATTACCATGTATATCAAAATAATTGAGATAAATAGTTTTTAATAGTTGCATAAAATGAAAACATAACATAAAAATATAGATATAGAAATAATAAACATAACCATGCATTTATATAAATACTACACTTTTTTAAATACAAACTAAAATTCATGATATTAAAATCTAAATAAAATCAAATATAATAGTAATGAACTCAATAATCCACAATCACAAATAGCAAAGTTAACTACCAATGTCATTATAGTTTCCATTAGGGATAGAATTGGGATGTAATATAAAAAAAATACTTCACTAAAAAATGGGGGATGTTTTCCTATTTTAGATACCCATATTTAGTACAAGCAGAGTTTCATAACATGTTTACATAGTTTCTACATGTATAGACCTCTTGACAGAGAATTATATATCTAATGGTGTGGTATAATTGGACTTCATTGATTCCATCTTATTTCACTTCATTTATCTACCCCTTTGAGCTTGTATGTTAAATTTATTTTATCCAAATTATTATAGGGATATTTGCCTTTGTTTTCTTCTATTTCTATGTTTTTAGCTTTAGAACACTTGCATTTATGTTGTACTCTTATGTCAATGCAAGTGTCCAACTATGAAAAAAGTGTCTAGACTTATATTTTAATCATTTTATATACTTTTCACTCTATGACCATTCTATTTCACCCCATGTTTTTATTTTGTTGTCAACTTTATATATATATATATATATACACACACATACATACATATACATATATATATGTATATATATATATATACATATATATATATATATATATATAGATATATATATATATATATATACATATATATACATATATATACACATATATATACATATATATACACACACATATATATATACACACACATATATATATACATATATATATATATATATATATACATATATATATATATACATATATATATATATACATACATATATATATATACATATATATATATATATATATATATATATATATATATATATATATATATATATATATATATATATTCTATGGTCTAATTACAACACCTATAATATTGATTTAAAAATTTTCTATTTGGCAATTAATTTATATTCAAAGATATATAATTACATTGTATTATTGAATTGAATATTTAAAGCATTTAAAAGGTCAATCTATTCTTCAATTTCTTCTAGAAAGGTTTACAATAGTATACATATAATTAGTTTCACAATTAAAATTTCACACACATGCCTAATATTGATAACTACATGTGAATCTAATGCCATCTTCAAAGTAGTGGCTATATAGGTAGCACCTAACGACAGTCAGGGTTGCTAGGGTTAGTTCAACTCATGTGCTAACCCCTTTTTACCAAGTTACAGAAGGTAAAAAGTTAATAATACTAATATTATTCTTATTTTATAAAATCCATACAAAGGTATACATGTTTCTAGCGATAAAATAACCATACAGGTAACAACATAGCTTTAATGTAAATTCTCATCTATCCCTATACATATTCTAAGTAAACACCTGTATCAAAGATTGACACCTACATTAACACAAATTTCAAGGATAAATGCAAGTTTCCTAAGCATAGAAATAGTAAAAACATAGAGATATCAATCATAGATACTATTCATTATCATGATATGATTCTATTTCATTATCACAGTCTAAAATAAAATATGTAATAAGATATGCTCTCTTCATCCCTTGGTTTCCTATAATTTTACTATATTTATTGCACATGTGTAAATAGGTAAATTTATATAATTTTTCATATGTGACTTAGTTCTAAATATTTTCATATTACATTCAAATAGTTTTATTTTCTTAAATGTGTTTGTGTAAAAACCTAAATAACATAAAAAAATTTAGTGATACTAGCCTTTATGTTTTGAACCAAACCCTAGTTTACATGTAACATTTTTCTCCTTCCTCAAAAGTTTATTTTATATCCCTACATGTATTTTTGAGATCTAATTTCTTGTATGGGCATATATTAATGAATGCTTATTCATCTCTTTTCTCCAGGCCTTGTGCTTACGTGCTTTGTAATTTTACATAAAATTAGAACTGTTGTAGGCTCAATTTGCACCCTTAGAGGGGGTTCTCTAGGCCCCTTTCAATCAACCTACATAATGGAAAGAACCCTATGCTATGGGTTACCTATAATGGGTTTGGACCTATGGAGAAGGGTGACTTCCTCTTGATGCTCACATAAACTAATGCTTCATAGGGAAAAATGGTTAGAAAGAGGATAAGGGCTCCTAAGGAGGCTAAAAGGGTGGTTCACCAAATTTAAATGGAAACTAATATAATCTTCAACATACATTGGATCAGCATAGGACAACTATAGCTAACACAACCTCAAAATCTCAACAATTACATAAATATTTCATAGAAGAGGTTCAAATAGAACACTAATCTAGTCTTACAAGTTAGCTTGAAAATACCTTTAAAGAGGCAAGTAGAAGGATAACAAACTAGGAATATTATCCTTCATAAATTCACCATACACAAGCATACTAAGCATTGATTAATGAAGAGAGATAGACAAAGAGTTGACCCATTAATTCAAAAGGTAGTTCTTATAATATTTTGATAGGGTTTAACCATGTTAAATGAGCACACGTTAATGAGAGTCTCAATGAGTATCCCTGTCCCAGAGAAGAATGAAAAATTCTAAGAGTTGAGAAACACCATAATGGGAATGAGACAAAGATATATAGGAGAAGAGAGAGATAAAATGAATGTGGGAGCATGCCATTAGAGAGGGAACACACTGTCTCAGGTCGTTAATTAAACTTGAGCTACCACCTTTTTCTTTAATGAATGTCTTTCCACCTTTTTGATCAATCAGGACACTGCTCATGGCTTACCAAATGGGTAAGTCCCCAAAGGCTCTGAGAATGCATTGAATGCATTTTTCTATGAGTCCCAACCACCAGATCCTTTTCTATGATCCTTCATTCCATCTCTCACTAAAGTCAAAAATTTCATGCTCATAGATCTGATAGAATCATGGATTTGTATATTTTAGGTGGTTGTTTATCAAAGATAAGACCATGATAAAATATGAAGACCCTCAGACTTAATCACATATCTAATTTATTCCCATTCTTGGATCATAGGTTCATTATGTAGGTATAAAACTAATCTAAGATTATTAGTTTTCCTATAGTTGTCATATGATGTATACTTATAAACTACATATCCCCTTTTCTAGATCATATTAGGTCAAAATAGACCCACTTTATCTCTGCAAGGATAAAGAATTCACCATATGCATAGATACATTTAAGAATGGAGAACATAGTCATAGAAATAACCCTTCATGATACAAATTTATGAACCAAAGGTCTATATTTAGCCTTATGGTGGTCTTTTTATGTTTTTTATACCTTACTACATGGCTATGTCCACTCTATGTTATTGGATTGAGATCAAATGGTAGAATGATGGCCCTATAAAACCTTGTTTATCTTGGTTGAAAATGGTTCTTCTGGTTTGACCTTGTTTGTCAAATATTTCTTAGGCCAATCAAAATGATCCATCCTATCTTCACTCTAATTAGCCTCATAGATCCTTATTGTCAGATCTTGACCATTTTCATCTCCTACACACCATAGGATCAAAATATACAAATGAATTTGGGCCCTTGATATTTTACCATGAATATCCTTTGACATGTTGACCCATTGGATCAAGATGCACAAAATAACTTGAGACATATATCTCATTAGGCCCACTTTCTTATCAATTTTTATGTACTGTAGGATCATCAGTATGAATTAATTACTTTATTGATCTAGGATCAGACCCACCTTTTATCAGTGAATATGTACTACCATAGTTTTGTTTGATTGATCTGCACCATCAGATCTTGCCCCATTTGTAGCTCTTTAAAGGTTTTTAGCCCAGGGACCTTTTGACTAGTTTGACCCCTATCATGAACCATTAGATCTTTCTTGTAATAATCCAAGCTCAAGAAACCCATTAGATATTGCTCAAATTGAATCTTTTTAAGGAATTTTTTAATTCAAATGATCATTTTTTGAAGCTCAAACTTGACACATGCATGAATGTCATAAAATATAGGTCCAACTTTGAACACTTAGATCTTGATATTGAAATCATGTGTGGACATGAAACTTGTAGTGTGTGTTCTTGAAATGAACTTTATGGTTCTAAAATATCTTGGTTGGATATGCTTTTTAAGTTGACTTATATAATACATAAGTGATCTAGTTCATTTATTCCCGCATGACATCATGGTGATGATCTAGATCACTTAGGATTATTATTAACCTCTTGCATGAATTTCCAATGCTCAAATGAGCTCCTAGGGTTTGTGTAAAACTTACTTCATACTCTTGAATGTTATGACCACCATGGACACCAATTTTACTAAATTTGGAAAAGCTACACTTTAAGTGAACTTAAACTATTTCACAAGCTTTGCAAGCTACATGATCTCTTTGGTCCACTCATTCCATCTAAACCATCTATTCATCTATTCATCCATTACCAACCTGATCCATCTAGGCACAAGCTTGGTATGTGGGCCAAAAATAACCAGTATCTTTGGTGACTTGCAGGGAAGCATGCTTATTATGCTTGAGAACCTAATCCATTTTTCCTTGACTTTTCCATTGGGTATATGGAGTCTCAAGTCTTCTCTCAACTAATAATGAAGATAACCCAAGACTATCCTTGTCTAGAACCTTTCTTGAAGTAACAAGATCAAAATAAATATAACAACAAAGTGCCCAAGGAACTTATTGAAAAGGAAACACATAGCAAAAAAGAAATGTGCACAAGGCACTTATAGGAAAGCATAAAAGTTACTCTAATATGTAAAATATGTTACAGTGGATGAAATTTTTGTAATAACAAGGATTCAAATGAATGACATTGATTGGGATGGGTAATACTTCACCATCTAGTTGGGAAAGTTGAAAATCATTATGTTCCTTAAATCCATAGATAAAATAAGGACCACTCCATAGGCTATCAAACTTTGTATGGTTACCTAATTTGGCCTTATTTGAGTCCCACTTGAGGATTAAATCTCATTCATTGAAGCTCTTTGTTATGGCTCTCTTGTCAAAGGCTTTTTTGACCTGATATTGATGTGACCCTAGTGTTTTCATAGGAATGCCCCTAGTTTCTTCTAGCTCTATGAGCTATATCATCCTCACATTCATGGGTTCATCCTCCAACTCAAGTTGATGAGCTAATTCCAATATAGGAATCTTGAGAGAGATAGAGAATTTGGCTTCCCTTCCATACATAAGGACATATGGATAATTTATAATGATAGTTTTAGGAGTCACTCTATCATCCCATAAGGTTTTCCTTAGCTTGGTGTGCCATGTTCTCTGATTCTTTTCCATGGTACTCCTAATAATCCTTAGAAAATTCTTATTTGTTGACTTTACTAGTCCATTTCCGTAAGGATAGTAGTTGGAAGAGGTACATAGGTAGATTACAAATTTGAGATCCCACTCACTTGTATTTATATCAAGGAATTCTAATTAATTATCTACAATGATAGTGGATGGGACACTAAACTTAGTCACAAGGCTATCATAGAAGTCTAGAATTACACCCTTATTAGCATCCTTCAAAGTAATGTCTTACACCCACATGGTGAAGTAGTTAGTCATAGTGAGCACCTATTTATTCCATATACTTTATGGTGGATTTATCATCCCTATGAAGTCTAACCCCTATTACATGAAGGGTTGTTCCAACTAAATTGGATTTAGTGGAAGGGCTTCTAGTTTCTACTTTCTTATATAAAGAGCACACTTCTACCATTTTCTAACCCATTAATGAGCATATTTAAAAATATTGGGATATAATAACCAACCCTAATTATCTTTCTTGTGGTGGTTTTAGGTGTAAAGTGACCTCTTGTAGGTCCATCATAGAACTGCTTCAAGAGTTTGGTCACCTGATTATCATTTATGCACCTAAGGAGTACCCCATTGAGGTCATTTTTGAAAAAAAAAATCATGAAAAAATGTATAAGGTGTGTATTGAATCCTTAAATACCTTATTTTTTCTCTATCCAAACCTTGGGGTCATTTTCCTATTGTCAAAAAGTGAGTTGTGTATTAAATCCAACTCTTTTTAATTAGAGGTGTACCTAATTGTGAGTTGTCCTAGGTCACCAAAATAACTTCCTTGTATTCTTTGATGTAATTTACCATGTGATCACACAAGCCCTTACCTCTAACCATCTTGGTGACCTTGATCTCTACATCATATTCTATGACCTTTATGATCTAGTTTGTTCTCTTCTCACTTAAGTCCTTGTTAAGGAGGTAGTCCCTAACATTAGGATGAGACACCATAAGATGAATCTTGATGTTAGAGAGCATGGGCCTAAAATTTTTCAGACTCCTCAAGGATAAAATAACTTATTTTTAATGAAATTATACCTCACCTCATATCCTTCCATCCCTTGACTAAAAATGGTAATTTTTAGCTCCATTCCTTCACCATTCTTTTACATCAACATAGCTAATATGGTGTAAAATTTATCAAATGTGTATAAAATCAATTCTTTGGAGAATTTAGGATTCAAGAGTGAGGGTACTTGGGTAATGGTCTGCTTGATGGCCTCAAAGGCTGCCTTGCCTTCATTAGACCAAGCAAACACTCAGCTCTTCTTCAACATGGTGGTGATAGGTTTGACTAGGTTTACAAAACTAGGTATGAACCTTCTCACAATGTTGATCTTTCCAAGGAAGCTCTGGATCCCCTTCTTGTGCTTTAGCAAGGATAATGATAAGATAACACTTGTTCCATCAAGGTCAATGGATAATCCTTCTTTTGAAATAATGTGACCCAAAAACTTACCTTCATGCATAGAGATCACACAATTCCTATGATTTAAATAGATCCCATAATCTCTACATCTCTCTAATATTAGCCTTAGATGGTCCATGCGCTCACTAGATTTCTTGGAGAAGATTGTGATGTCATCCAAGTAGACCAATACCATTTGATTTACCATCCCTTGGAAGGCCATGTCCAGTAATATTTGAAAGGTTTCCCTAGCACTGGATAATCTAAAAGGCATATTTTGGTAAGAAAATGTGCCCTAGTTGGTGGTGAAGGTAGTCTTGTACTAGTCTTCCTCTCTTACTTGCACTTGGTTATAACCTGAATACCCATTTAAGAGAGAGAAACATTTTGAACCATATACTATTTGAAGGAGTTCCTTCATTGATGTAAAGGGGTATTGACACTTAAAAGAGACCCTATTTATATACCTAAATTCCACACACAGTCTAATCTCCCCATTATTTATTATTACAGGTACTAGATTAGCTACCCATGAGTAGTGTTTGATTGGAAAGATGATCTTGGGCTAAATTATCTTGGTCAATTCCTTCCTCATGATATCTTAATAGGATTGGACTTAGCTTATAGTTATATAGTGTGTTAGGATAATCTAGGATCAAATCCCCTTAGGTCACTATATTTCCAAACAAATATGTATGCATATTCCTTACAAAGCTCTATGAAACCATGCCTTTTAGCTTTAGTGCTTACCTTTCCAAGATTTATTAGCTTGTCCTCAAAGATAAAAAATCTCTTGTAGTTCTCTTCATTAGTTTACATAATTTATTTATCCTTATTCATATGGTCCCCTTCATGAAAGATACCTTATGGGGTGACTATACCTTTAGTAAGCTTATTGGACCTTAATTGAACATTTTGCCTCCTTATTGATGTGACAATTTTCCTTGGTTGATGGAGGAGAACTTTAATTTTTATTACAAAAACATGTAATCTATTTATCACTTTCAAAGACCTACCAATGATCTTCATTATCTTGAATTGATGGTCTTATTACCATTTTGACATGTGGTTGTATCTTATTCTTTTTCAATTAATTAGGGATGTCAAAATGAGCCCCCATAGCTGCTAGTCTATCAGCATGTTCATTCTAGACCCTTGGCATAAATTAGATGATAAAGGCCTCAAAGTCCTCAATTAGGTCTAACACTCTATGTTTTTAGGACTTAATTAAGGGGTTATTAGTGGCATTCTAACATCTTACTTTGTGTATAACTAATTCATTGTCCCCATAAACTTGAAATTTCTTGATCCCTCTCTTGCTTGCCCATTTAAGGCCTTAGAGGAGACCCTCATATTTTGTTGCATTCTAGGAGAAAATAAATTTTAACCTATATGAAGAGAAGTACTTGTAATTTGAAGAGGATATTATCATAACACCTACACCTACTCCATGATTTCTCCTTGAGACATCAATGAACAACTTTCATAGAACACTAGGATATTCTTAAGGCCTCATGAGGGATGACATGGGTTGGCTTTTGTCATAGAAATAGTAAACACCCAAGTCCATTTCTTAAACACCTTCTAAGGGGTTTACCAACTAGATTTCATTCCATATTTCATCTAGGAACATGTCTGGTACCTCTTCTAGATGAGTGTTTAGTTACTGACCTATTGTAAATTCATCCTCATCAATGATGGTGCAATTTATGTTGACATTATCTAGTCCATAGGGATCTATGTGGAATTATGCAATGGGATAAAATTTTAGTGACACTTTAGCCCCATATCTTGTTCTAAATGACATATATGACCAATCTACTACAAGATATCATCCTATCTTTGTTTTAAACTCCCTAGATAAGCATAGTGTAAAACAAGGAGGGACATCAAGGATCAATACATCTTGAGCCACTAAGACACTAATAAAATAAGGAAAGGTCATATTGAGGTATTTTATTATACCTTATGTCTTGGTAGAAAAACCATAAAGTTGTATGACTCCTTTGGACTAGGCCTCATATTTTAGACCAAGCTGATTAGCTATAGATTTTGGCATTATCGAGGTATTATCCCCACTCTCCACTAAGTAATTATGCACCAAAGAGTTACCAATGATCACTGAGATGTATAAGGGAGAAGGTTTGACCATCTTAGTTGATTTCCCTTCAATAGGTTGTTTGGCTACATTAGTGAGAACTTCATTCACCTTGTTTGGTGGCTTGTTTGTAACTATTGTAACATTAATCTTAGACAAAAATGTATACACAATATTTTTAAATTTTTATTGATTATTAACACTTCGTATCTTACAAGAACCTATCAAGTCTAAATATTTTTTAGTGCATGCCTTAAGGGGTGCATTGAGAAAGGGGTTGGCAGACCATTAGTTCTTCATAAGATTGTTGTTCCTTTTGTCACTTTCTATCTGCATACTAGCTCCCTAAAACCATGAACCCTAGGATTTTTCTTCTCTTTCCTATCCATTCTAGTCATTATCATGCTTTATTCATTCATTTCTAGCCTTATTTACCTTTTACCTATCTAGTACACTAGGTTGACCTGGTCAACCTAGTGTATTCTATGGACATCTTTGCTATTTTGACTTTCTTACATCCTGGCTGACCTAACATAGACTTTAGGCATTAGCCTAAGAATGTACTAGGTCAACCTAGTCAACCTAGTACAACTGGCATGTCCAAATGGGTTTTAAGAAAGATACTACTATATATAAGGTCATTTACCACCATTTCATAATAGTCAAATGAGATCAAATAATTAAGCAAAGAAGTGCTAACAAACATCTACTTATTGACCATTCTATTTGAGGAGTAAATATTTAGGGTTCAATAAATTTTTTTAGAGCTCTGATCTTATCTTCTAGAGAAATATTTTAGATACTTAGGTAGGTTGTTTATCCTAGATCTGATTTATCTTGGTTATCCTTACAATCCATAATAATCTCTTACAGATCACCTTGGCCAAAGGAGAGGTTGAGATTCAACATCTTCATCTTTAAAGGTAAGTATTCCTAACTTTATCTCTCCTTTGTAAGAGTAGATAGATAATGCAGTATGTATTCTTCTCTTCCATGTATTAAGATTCCATATTTATTGACATGATTATATGTCTCTTATGCATGTTTAGTTTAGTTATTGTTTATTTGTTTTATTTCTAACCCCCACTTTTTGCCACAAGCTTAAGTGCACACTAGATTAGTTTAATTTTATTGTTATTATAATAGTTTAAATTCTTGTTTATTACATAAGTGAACATCAAATTATTTTACTAAATTTGGGAAACTATAGGGTTTAATTTACTAAATAGTAAAGGGGTCTGGATTAAGGAAAAATTCATAAATAAATGTGCCTTAATTAACATACTAGTTTCTTAAATCTTGAATTTATTAATTGATTTCTAAAAATATCAAATAAGGGGATAGAAATTAAAACTTAGCTGATTCTAGGTTGAGATGAAGGAGACAAAGGCTATAAATTACTGATTTGGCTAGGCAGACTATCAAAAATAGTCTTAGTCTATTTTCTACCTAGATAGGAGCACTAGAAATGGGACACTAGGAAGTTTAGTTTTGTACTCCAAGTTTTTGTGATATATTCCTTAATGTCTGAGCTTTTTGAGCTTTCTAGGTTCTATTCATCTACTCTAGTAAACCCTACGCCTAAAATATTGAGTCCTAGTTGTTCATGAATTTTTATGTGTAATTGGTTTTGTCTTTAAGGATCCTAATTCCTATTCATGTTTGATAGGTGATCTCAAATTAATCTATAAAAATAGGTTAGTGTGTAATATGCACTAAACATGGGATCACATCCTATGTGTGGGCATGCTACCTACATACAAATACTTTGAAGAGGGATCAAGTCCGATGTAGTTATCCTAATTTGAATGTGTATTATGCAATCCTATGTATGTGATGAAAGTGTATGTAAATTTGGGAAAGCTTGAGATGACTCGTGACTGGTGTGGGAGCTTGGATAGGCTGGTAAGAATAGTGGTTAGTTATATACAAAGAATAGGAAGATTTGCTTGAGTGTGTTTTAGTATATTTCTAGCTTGTGCCTTTTGAGTGATTACCAACCCTTCTAAATGACCTTTGAATGGGATTTTATATAGAAATTAGTGATCCTAGTTTAGATGAACTCTCATTAGGTTAACAAGGGAAAAGATAAGGATTTGAGAAAATTTGACCATTTGAGGTTATTCTGGACTTAGACAATAGTACTAGAAAGTGGACACCCTAGGTACCAATTCTATAATCAACTTATGGCACTATTATCTAGGGGGAAAGGGACCCTAGGGGATATATCTATGCTTGGGGGAGGAGTTTAGGATGATAGGTGTTGAATATAGAAGGCTTTAAATGATTGAGAAAAAGTGAAAACATGCCTAAGTGGGTTGTGTAAGTGAGTAAGAGAGACCTTTTGCTTTAGGTGTCATAATTTATGCTCAAGTTGTACAAATTTCATATTAGTATGACTACATGTTCCCCCATTTATTTTAAGTATGTATTAAAGTTAAATAGTAGGATAATGGAGAAAAAAAGAAGTGTAACTGAACTTACATGTGCAGCTAATCCCAAGCAAGTTTGTGATGCTGGGTTGTGTGTAGTGAAAGCACATTGTATTGTGTAAGTCTACAAAAAAGGAAAGCAAAAGTAGATTATTTATTAATAGATACGATATATCTAAAATAGTAATTCACAAAGCTAGGTAAAGAGAGAGAGGAAGGAAGATAAAGGAATGAATGCACCTTACTGGGTAGGTGAACCAATATAAAACATGTTATGTTGTTGGGTTATGATGAGTGATGTTGGAAGTATGTTGAATCAAGAGTTATATCCATGAATGAGCTAAATACTCAATCCCTTGGAAGTTGGCTCAAGAATGTAAAGGTAGGACATTTGGCTCCATCATCACCAACTATGTAAAGTTAACATATCATGTGTGTGCTAATTGATGTCTATACCATGTGTTTAATCCCTTTGAATAGGTGGCTTAAGAATAAAAAGGTTAGATAGACCTTTGGCTCCATCATTTCCCCATGATGTGAAGCTGAATGAGAAAATATAAATATAGATGAATGTCATATGTGATGGATCATGGAGTCCTTGGATGTGTTGTGATATGATAATGTTGGCATGGATAGCCAAATGTAAACCAAAGTGGAAACTAGGCCACTATTGGCCACTTCAAAAGATGAAGATTGGACTTGTATAGAAGCCCCTCCTAAAACTATAATCAAGGCTTAGGAAGCCACTTAGGAACTTAGGTATCTAGGAAGCAAACTTGTATGAAAGTTTGCTTTAATGTGATTCCAACCACCTAGAGATAAATTTATGCATGAAATTGTTGGGAATGTGAAAGAAAATGCTATAAATTTAGAAATAGAGAAGGCCCATATGCCATACACATTGCCTCTAATAATTGGTGTTTAGAACATAGATTTTGAATTGAAAGTTGTATCAACTACCATGTCTAAACTAAAAATGGAAACCCTCATGTTGCACATGATGCCCTCTGTATCTAGATTTTTAAGTAAAATAAGTGTTAAAAACTACTTATTTCTAGACTAAATTTTATTGGAAAAAATATGATTGAACTTACCTCTCTACCTGATTATGGAAATAGTAAATATTCCAATATTTAGAAAATAGTGTAAAAAACAAGACACTTTAGGGTCTAACATTTTAGTCTCATTTTTGGTGATTTTTTCTAGAGCCAAAACTGATTACTGATTTGGATTCTCTACTATCTACCTAGTCTATTTTGCCTATGTTGAGTTCTAGATTCTAGACTGTATTGTTTTGAAACAACTTTTTTGACTTTTACGAGCTTTGATCTCTGTAACAAAACACCTATTTGTTCCCCCTCTTTTGAGGGTAGGAATAAATACCTTTCAATGACCACCCTAAGAAGAAGAAGCTTTGTAAGTGTGTTAATCTATGAAAACATTTGATATAACATTGATATAAATTATCTCCATATATAGTAAAAGTTGTAGAGAGAGATTGTTAGATCCATAGGGGTATGCCTAGATAGAAATAATAATGTAATAACATGTGCATAAGAGTAAATTGGAATTCAAAATGTTAGTTTTTATTTTCTATTGGCATGGAGGGATGGAGCATGATGTCCATCATGGCATCCATAAAGCAAGGTAAATGCATGATTGGAATCATGGCATTGCACACACAATCAAGCAACAACAATACAAATAAAGAAGCAAGAAACATGCAAGGGTAGCCAAGGGGCCAAATAAGCACATAAGGCATACAAGGCATGTTCAAATTCCACATACACACATAATGATAATAAGCAAAGATTGGCACAAGGGCCATAAGCACATGAAGGACATTGGCAAGTGTCCAAAGGCACACATATATAGATAAGAATAAAGTACATTACCAAATGTCCTAAAATAAAAGCAAGAAACAAACATGAACTATAAAATGCAAACACATCTAGATAATCAAAGTGAAGATTGGAAGCATATAGAGTATTATAAATATAAAAATGCATCTAACTATGGAAAGCAAGAAGCAAGAGTATACACGATATGTAATACAAGGCTAATGTATATGCTATGAAATACATAAGTGTGATATATGCTAATGGATGTCAATGTGATATCTATGTAATCAAGTAAGGAACACACTACAACAAGATATCTAGAGTGTATAGTGTAAGAATGACATAACCTGGATGGTGTAGTCATGTAGAGTATGTCCCCAGTAGGTATATGTATCGATATGTAGCTAGAATGTAGAAGTAAGATGCCCTCTTTATGGGTAAAGTGAAGCAATCAAGGATCTAGATGCACTAAACACACTAAAATAAGATCAAATGAAGCCTATTAATATAGATAAATTGAAAAACAATAGCATATAATATCATAATGTAAGACTAACATAATGATTAATAATGTAAAACATAGATGATGCATACAATTGACATGTTTTTGCATTTTTGAAATATTATATTGTTTTTATATTTTGAAATTTTTGAGCTATGTAAAATCAAGCAAAGTAAAATATGTAAACTCAATACTAGAAGGAATGATACTAACCAAGTAGTCTCATGTGAGACTCCCTATCATGGTGTCTTGTATCAAGGAGTGGAATCGTGCATAATCATGAAGCACGATGGAAATGCTAAGACTATGGCTCTGAAAGTTGTATATGTTGTAAATTCTCTAAAATATCTGAAGTATAAATTGACTATGGGGACCCTCTATAATTTTGAGAAGTGGATGTAGTTTTAGGGCTCTTAGGAACCCATCTAGAAGTAGGAAAAACTCATTGAACATGTGCTCTATGTGTAGATGCATGAGATATGAATGAAACTACTCTGGGTGTGAATACTATAGGTAGAAGTTATATAGAATCCCAAATATATGGAGGTGTATGAACCTTCTATATTGATGATGGATCTCATATCTATGTTTGATACTAAATTAGAGAAAAAATTGGTGCTGGAGCTAGAATTGGTAATGGAATTGAAACTAGTTGTGGAACTAGAAGTGGTGACTCATATGGAAATATAATAACTGTGATAACCTAATTAGCATGAATGAATTTCATGTATCGATGTACTATGGATGTAACTTCTTATATTTATTGTATCCAAGGTATACCAAGTAACATGTCAAAAAATCATGTGCTAGGAACTATAGTAAATGAGGTGGTCATGTGTGTAGGACCAACCTATAAAGGAATGAGGATTTCACCCAATGTAATCTCACTATGTCCACTAAAACAACTGATAACTATATTTTTTGGAGTAATATCCTACTCTATATAACCCAAGTGTTGTATTAGTGTCATAGTACACATGTGAATGGTAGATATATTATCAATTACAACACTATGAATGGGATGACCATGAATAAAAGCTCTAATGAAGAGCACATGATAATTTGTGTCATCCTCAATAATCTCTTTCTTAGAAAAGGAGATGGAAGGCTAAACTAGAATGTTAGAATGAAAAGTACCAATAATGTAGATTAATGGATGTGAATTGGCTTCCAGTTACTTGTATCTAACTAGTGGAGTATGTGCATGATATGTATGATGTACACCTGATGTGTCTTATGTCTCTAACTTACCATGTTATGGAAATGGATCTAAAAATAATTTAAGTGACTTATATTGTGTTGGTTTGGTTGAAGGAGGCTCAATTAAAGTTCTTAGATTAATTTGATTTTCATCAATTAGATCCTATATCTTATGCTTGAGACTAATGCATATATTTTTAGTATGGCTTATTGCATTTTGATAGTCATAAAATGAATTCTAGTCATATCCCTATGGAAGAGGCTTTGCTGGTTCAATTTCTCTGATAGGAGGAAGAGATATGATGTTACATTCTAATAACTATGGTATAATTATGGCTAGAGGAACTGCTAGATTTGTAAAAGGTCACCGAGGAGGTGCTGATAAAGTGAATCTCTATGAGGGATTTGAAGTTTCATTAACTATCTACTGAGTTAGTCCTTTACTATCATTGAAGTTAACCTTATATGGGGCTTTGTTGTTACTCTTATTAGTTATATCTAGTACACTTGTGTATTTAAGTTTGCCCATTGAAATGAGTTTTTTTCTCTTTATTTTAAAGTGTGACACAATTTAGTGAAAGAAGATAAACATTTAAACATTATTGTCTCATGTAAAACCAGTAGAAGACTCTATTTGAAGAGGTCTTGTAACTCGTGGTCTGCCATAGGGCTAGTCATCTTAGCTAATATGGTCTTATATTTGAGAATATACTCGGTGAGAGGCTCATTTGATTTATATTTTTGTTATGAAATTTGTGCATATGAAACCTTATCATTGATATTGAAATATACTAGGAACATGTCAGCAAGAGCTTTGAATGCATTAACTAACTGATTTAGTGGATTGTAAAACCATTGTAATGCATAATCCTTAAGACTCCTTGAAAATAATTTAGTTAATATCTAATAATATGGTACATAATCCAAAAATTCTATGTGATGGGATATCAAATGTGTCTCTATATCACCCTTGCCATCATAAAGAGTGAGCTTAGGTTATACAAATCTAGGTGGCAAGGCTGTAGCAACTATATGCCATGCCAAAGGTGTATGCAATAGAGTGGAGTCTAATGCCTGTGTAGATCTAGTGGTACCTTGCTCAAGATTTTAAACCTTAGATTGAAGAGATCAAACCTCTTGCACAAGGGTTTCCACATCAAGAGATAGGTATATACTAACTACAACTGGTGGCATAGAATAAGGTTGGGTTGATATAGGGGTTGTTGTGACATAGTTGCCCCCATAGTGTCATGTGTGACTGATGGCTCTATATTTTGAGAAGACTGACCATTGGTTACCTTTTATTTTTCCTCTTGGAGGATTCTAATCATGTCATATTTCATATCTAGGTGTTTTGTTAAGAGTTATTGAAGATTTATTTTATCAGTTTCATCAAAGCTAATATATTGGGCCATTGTTAAAGTAGGAAAATAATTTAAAATGTGTTTGAATGTTTTGCAATAAGTTATAATAGGTAATGTGCTAAAAATGGAAAGTATTGGATATAAGAAATGAAAATTCTAGAATAGTAGTTAAGAATTTGCACAAAATAGGATATGAATCTACCAAACATGTAAGGAAATACCACAAAAAGCAAAGTAGGGACTAATATATGCAACTAGGGATTTTACAGAAATATTATTTGCAAAATACTATGAACTTTTAAATTTGAAATTGATTTTTTGAGCTAAGTATACAAGATAAAATTTAATAAATTATGGGAAATTACTTGCTTTAATAGGACCTAGTAGATGCAACTAGGGTTTTGAGACATAATTTTTTTTGGAATTTACTATGAATTTTTGAAATTGGAAGTGATTTTCTGATTTTAATATTCAATCAAAATCTATAGAAAATAAGTGGAATATTACTTGAAAATTATTGGGATTTAGTTGATGAAACTAGGTCTTTGAAATTATTTTTTTTTAAAATTAATATAATAATTTCAAAATTTTGTTATAAATTTATAGAATTGAGCTTAAAAAATTTAGGAAAAATATGAAAATATTTCTAAAATTAGCAATATATTTTTCCTAGTGGTTTCAAAGTGTTTGTATGCAAATGGACCTAGTATGTGCAAACTAGGGTTTTAGTGAATTATTGAAAATATTTTAATTAATTTGTAGTTTTCTAATTTTTAAATTTAGTAAAAATTATAAAAAATATTTCAAAAAATTAGAAATAATCATCCCTATGTTTTCTAGGGTTTTTGTACAAAAATTCAAAATAAGTCAAGTTCACCAAATGTTTTACTATATTTGGGAAACTATAGGGGTTAATTTGATAAATAGTAAATGGGTATGGATTAAGGGGAAAATAAGTAAAAAAAAGTGCCTTAATTAACCTACTAATTTATTTAATCTCGAATTACTTAATTGATTTCTAAAAATAGCAAATAAGGAGATAGAGAGTAAAACTTAGCTGATTCTGGGCTAAGACGGAGGAGACAGATGTTGTAAATTATTGATCTAGCTAGGTAGACTATCAGAAATAAGATCCACAAGTCTATTTTTTACCTAAATATGAGCATTATAAATGGGACACCTAGACCAATGTTGTAGTCCAAGTTTTTGCATTGTAGTCCTTAGTGTCTAAGCTTTCTAAGATTTATGGGTTCTGTTCATCTACTCTAGGAGACCTTGTGCCTAAAACATAAAGTCTTATTTATTTGTGAATCTCTATGTGTAATTGATTTTGTCTTTAAGGATCCTAATTCCTCTTCATGTTTGGTAGGTTATCTTGAATTCAATTGAAAAAAGGGGTTAGTGTATAATATACACTGAATGTGTAATCATACCCCATGTGTGGGGATGTTACCTATATACCAATACTTTGAAGAGGGGTCAAGGCCAATGTAGTTATCCTAACTTGAATGTGTATTATCCAATATTTTGTATGTGATGCAAGTGTATGAAAAAATTTTCAATCTTGAGATGATTTGTGACTAGTGTAGGAGCTTGGATAGGCTATAAATAATAGTGGTTGGTTGTATGTAGACATTAGGAAGATTTGATTGAGTGGGATTTAGTATATTTTTAGCTTGTGCCTTTTGAGTGATTTCCAACCCTTCTAAATGACCTTTGAATGGGATTTTATAGGTAAACTAGTGATCCTAGGTTAAATTAACTTGCATTAGGTTAACAAGGGAAAAGATAAGGATTCAAGAAAATTTGACCATTTGAGGCTATTATGGACTTGGATAATAGTGCTAGAAAGTGGACACCTTGGGTCCCAATGCTATAGTCCAACTTATGGTGCTATTTTCTAGGGGGAAAGGGACCCTGAGGGATAGATCTATACTTGGGAGAGGAGTTTGGGACCATATGGTATGAATCTAGAAGGCTTCAAATGACTGAGAAATAGTGAAAACATGCCTAAGTGGGATTTGTAAGAGAGTAGGAGAGACCTATGGTTTGGGTGTCATAAGTCATGATCAAGTTGTACAAACTAAATTATAGTATGACTACACAAATCATAGGAATCTTTTAGGGTTGATATGTAATTATGTTAGATTTTAGGCTTTAGAACTCTTCCTAGCATGATGTGTTATGACAAATGATACAAGTGATCCCCTAATCAGGTCTAGTAGAACCCCATATTGGTCATGCTCCTGCTTAACATACGTATACCCAATTTAAAGTGTAGGTGTGCTCTATCTTATCCGATCTAAAATTAATTTTTTGTGCATCATGAAATTCTAATTACGTACATTCTATTGAACCTGATGTGAACCAAATCCTTGTTGGATTTTTTCATTTTTATTTCATTTATTTTGTTATTTTTTCATCATTTATAGCATATATTTTGACATACTACTTTGATTCTATCGACCTAGTTTTCTTTTTTATTTATGCATAGGAATAAGAAACTGGATTGAACTTGACCCAGTACAGGTTTTTATCACTTTTTTGAAATACTAGTTTAGCTTACTAGGTCAACCTAATCAACATAGTGTTTTTATAGTCAATTTTAAGTCATTTATATATAGCTTGATGAATCAGCTCAACCTAGTACATTTCTAGACTTCTAGTCTAACCAACTAGGTCATCCAAGTTCACCTAGTGTATTTCAACACTTTTTTATTATATTTTTGTATTGCTTGGTCAACTAGCTTCACCCAGTTTTTAGGTTCTAGATCAACAATTTATTTCTCTAAACCATTAAGGTGAGTTTACATTCTTCTATGTCTCTATTTATGTACTTTATTTTCAATTTTTTAGCCATCAAAACTACCTCTACATAGCCAAGTAGATCAACTTGGTCGACCTAGTTCTATGTCTTGTTTGTTGTTTGAAATAACTAGGTCAACTTAGTAGGTTTTATAGACCCCATTTTCAAAATTTCTAGCTCAACACTCTTGACTTGGTTCTATTTTTTGTGCATATAGTGTTTTCACTATACCTTATTTCAAATTTATAATTCACCTTATATGTTAATCACGTCTTTCATTTCAATTATTTACATGCTTAGAATAGTTCACATAGTCTAATTAGGAGGTTTTTAATTAACCACTTATTTTCACTATTTCTATTTTATACACACATGACCAAATCACTTAACATCAAAAAGTATTTTAACATTTGACTACCTAGGCCAACCTACTTGGATTTTATCACCAAGGGGGAAAGTTACTTGATACTTTGGTCAATTATAAAGCATGATTAATGGTATATTTTGGCTAAGCACCTAACACTCTTCTCATTATGTTGTGTGAAGTGAGGGGGTAGGCCCCAATACTAAGCTTATATCATTTCCACTACAATCCTTTTCATCCTAAAGTCACTTAAAACCATCCATAGATTGATATTTAGTACCTTATTTATATCCAAATTTCTATCATTTAAAATCAATATTAAATAATCTAACATTCTAGGTTAACCAATTAGCTAGCTTTACTTTCCAAGTTGTTTGCTTGCTCTTTACTCAATTGTGTGTGTAAAAACTTGTACTAGCTCATATTGGTGAAATATTTTTACTTTAGGTGCATCAATTGAATTTATTAACATCAATTCAATTTATTATTTGCTTACTTTTATCATTTACTTTCTTATATTAACTACAAATTATCTTAATCTATCTTCACAAACTTATTATAAACTCTTTCTTTTTCCTATTTACTGTACTAGGTTGATTAGGTTGACCTAGTATATTTTATAGCCCATGTACACTGCACTAAGTCAACTTGGTTAACCTATTACTATTTTTAAAAAATTTCTTCTTTTTTGTTAATCCTTATTCTCTATACTAGGTCAATCTTGTGGACCTAGTTTAGTTTCATAAACCTAGTTTTTACACTAGGTCAACTAGGTAAACCTAGTTTAGTTACAATCACTTTCAAATTCCTTTTTTTTTAATCTCATCTATCCTTTTCCTCATTTCATCATGGACTATGGGTTTGGTGATAACACTAAAAATCAATCAGTAGATATGATGGAATTCACCAATCCTAATATGGTCTCCCATAGATAAAGTAGGATTCCTTTTGAGAATGCTAGTAATGTCCATATTACAACTCATATAATGAATTATGGGAATCCTCATAATACCTCTTTACAACATAACCATTTCTTCTGATAAGATCATTCTTATTTAGAATATACTCTTTAAATTATTTTATTTATCACAAAATTCCCTCAACATAGAGGGAAAGACCCTTGTACCATCTATAATCTCATGATTAGCCGTCAAGTTGAAGAACCTCATTCTCTTACTTACACTTTCTCAACTAGATTTAGGGGTGATAATTTATTTTCTTCTCAACCTCTTCCTTCAATCTTGACTACTTATCATGCTATGACATCTTCTTCTTTAACCTCTTCTACCTTCATGCCTAATATCTCAACTAACATGACTAGTTTTACATCTAGTGGGCCTCTTATAAGATCCACTATCTTTAATCCATCCACTAGTTCATTATTTACTACCCAAGGTAAACACGCTTCTAGTGCTTCCTCATATCAACCATTTTCTACTCCATATTTTTCTTCACAAGCATATTTTTCCACTAGTGCTTCAAATTCTCATAGCTCTTCTCAAACTCATGTCAAAACTAATAGTGGTACCCAAGCCACTAATACCTAATCAAACACCAACACTAATTCTAATAAAACTAATCAAGCTCATAAACTATTATTAAAATATCTCAATCAAATGAACAAATTTCAAGCTCATATCATGAATCAAATGATGAGAATGAAAAACCATCTTCTTAATCTTCAAACACAGCTACAACCAATGGCTTGGGGCACATATAACCAAAGTGTTCCTCCTCCCCCTCTTTGATATTCTCAAGGTAATATCATTCCTAAACCTCCATTAGTCAAAAAATTTATCAATAATTTATAAAATGAACCTCTTACTACTCAAATTGCTAACATTTATATTGGAGGTATAAAACCTACCATCTCTTATAATGGATTAACTGATCCTACCCTTCATCTTAAAACATTTGGAAATATTTATAAGGATTGGGTCAATTTAAACACCTTTGTTACTACTAAACTCCTTTCCAAAACCCTCATAGGTGATGCCTTGGATTGGTATAATTAACTTAGATCTCATTTAATTACTAGTCTGGAAGACTTAGTGAATGATTTAGTACAAGAATTCCAAACTAGTGATCTTCCAGAAAACACTTTGGCCCATTTCATCAATTATAAATAAAATGAAAATAGAACCGCTCAAGATCTTGTTAAAAGATGGAAGACTTTATCAAATAAGTGTGAACATAACATGGAAGATGACAATCTCTTTCATCTCTTTAAAAATTCTTTATTTCTTAAATTACAATATCGAGTCCATACCCTTTCTCCATGTACCTTAGAGGAGGCCATTAACCAATCTAAAATATAATATTTCCTTATACATCAATTTGAACAACCCCAACCTTTCGTGGGTCCATGTTAGTTACTCAAAAACAAAAAATTAAATATTACCAATGATGGTGTTACTAATTCATATGATACAATTAATAAATTTCAAGTTTTCATTTCTACCCCTTCTTCGAAACTAGCTCCTTCTCAAAAATATACCAATCCTCATTTCTCATCACCAAACATTGTTAATGCTCATAAACCTATTTCCTTAGCTGAATTGCTTAAGTGTCTACCTAAACCTCTCCTATAAGAGATTGACCCTATTTGTCCTATGAAAACCTAGTATGATGCTAGTAATTTTTTTTGGTTTCATGATAGTTGGGGTCACTCTCATGAGACCTGTAGAAAACTTCATAACTTAGCTATGGACTTTCTTCTTGGTCCTAATTTTGATCATGATGTTATCACTCACAAGCATCAACAAGATTATGAATTTTCTTTCAAGGATTACAAAACTCATGATAAAATCCAAGCCTTAATCAAGCAAATGTTCATTTAGCTATTTACAAAGATCCTTTGCCTAATCATCAACATATTCAAGAAAACTAAGACAAACCCACCTCCTCTACCAATAATGTAGAAAGTCTTGTCGAACCCACTTCTAAAAAACATGTGGTTAGTATGACTAATATGCGAAGGGTGGTGGCTTTCATCAATTCCCAACCTATCTACATCATACCTAATTTTAAGACATTTCATGTTATCCAAGATTATTATCCAACTCATTTAAATGAGTTGGGGAAAGAAGATATTATAACCTTTGATGATGATCTAATTTATGATTCTCTATTGGATAACATATCTCATTCTATTTCTACCCTTCTTCCATCATCTCCTAATAACAATGATAATCAACCTTCTAATGATAATTAAACTTCTATTAACACTTCTTATACTTCTCAAGATCAATCTAAACCAAATGATTTATAACCTTATTCTAAAACTTCTCATTCTTATCAACAAAAATTTCATGCTCTTTGGTTACTCCTTCCAAAGACCTTCTTAACCATTATGCACCTATATCTAACAATATTCTCATGGGTTATGATGAGTGTGATCCCATTGTAGAGATCACTAATCTCCCATCTCATATTATATTTCTTGAGCTTATGATGACATCTCCCTAACATCAAAACCATCTTATGTAATTATTATTTGAGATGAATATTCCTCATCCTCCCTTAGTAGGATGAGAGACAACCTTATTTGGTTTTTATGATAGTATCTTAAAATAATGTGAAGAGATGTCCAATAATGTTGATGAAACTCTCAACACTTCTATTTCTTTGAAATTTCCTATCTCATCTATGATTCTTGATGAGATTATATTTCATGTAGATGATCCTCCCTTATTTATTATCATCTAAATAGGTGATATATAAGTTAAATGAGCATTGATTGATGAGGGTTTTCTCACAAAATTGTATAGGACACCTTCCCAAGAAAAATACCGTTCAAGATTTTTGTTTTGGACCAATTTAATTGGGATTTTTTTTTGGATAATTTTTCTAAAAAAATCTACCTTTATAACTTTTGTCAAATATTTCCCGCCAAATAATAATGCCTTCTAGAAAATTGTGCAGACAATTTTTATGAAAGAAATCTAACATAACTTTTTGATGTAGACAATTCTCCTAAAACAATTAGGTCTTTGGGAAAATTATTTTGGAACTTATTCTTTAAATAAATAAGTTTTTGGGATCCTTACCATGGACAATTTTCCCAAAAAAATTCCCTAACACTTAGCCAAAAGTTGAAATATCTCCCAAGTGCAACCTTAGGCTTTTATGGACCTGCTCTTACAACTACTCAACACCATGAAACTATTACACTTGCATATATGATTAAAAATGACCCTTAAGACACCAAAAGACACAAGGACTAAGCTAGGCCATGATAAAAACTTAGTATGTCATATGAAATGACATAAAATGTGATGCAACATACCCGATAATATTATAAAAATCCCCTATATAATATTTTTACTATAGGGGGTTGATCCATTTTGGCCTATGGGGAAAAATGGTCAATAGGGCCTCCCCTTTTTTTATTCCTTCTTTCTTTCCCATGTTCCTTATTTCTTATTTCATGCCTTCTAATTACTCTATTTCCCCTCCACCTCATCCTCCACCATTCACAACCATATCAACCACCCATCCTACACCTCTTACAACCCAAGGAATAGTCACATGGTCACAGGTGTTAGAGATGACTATCCATGGTGACCCAAATGTACAATGGAGCTTTGATAAAAGTTGGAAGAGCATAAAAAGGACTCTAATGTAGAAGTTCATCTAAGAAGTGACCTAATTTTTTGGTAGACCCATCAAGATCTATTCTCCTTCACTAAGATGAGCAATTCCACTAGGGAAGAAAGGATGGATGATGATATACTCTTCATTATTTAGTAAACTCATGATATGTTATAAAATATACTCAAAGAAAGGATGGATGAGGATATACTCTTTATTCTTTAGTAAACTCATGATATGTTAGAAAATCTCCTCAAAGACATAAAAATCTAGGTTTGAACCTTAGAGGCCTAGGTGAAGAGCTCCTTCCCCATCGAGTTGATTTGGCAAGTCAAGGACACCCTCTTACTACTCTTCTTAGATTTTGGGAAGGTATTGGAGACTTTTGTAGAGACTAATGTGCTTATCCAATAGACTCAAGATTAATTGAAGAGGATTTTAGAGATAGATATAAAGTGTAGGAAGCTAGTGGTGGTGATTAACAAAGGCATGTTCTTAGAATTAAAACCAATGCCCACTTTAGACTTGGGGTTGTATCAGATGTATACTGGTATCATGAGGGTGACTATAGAGGAATGTATGGATGTGGATAATATTATAATTGGACCGTTAGAAGAGGGTAGGAATGAGATATTGAAATAATTCAAAGAGGTTAATATCTCTATGTTATTCCACTAAGATGGCACCCTACTTGAAAAGGGAGAATTTGGAGTCCACCTAGGTTAATTCAACTAGGTCATGAGGGAGAAGGTCAACAAAAAAAATAATGAAGGGTCCCAAGTGGTTCTATAGATATCAACACAAACCATGATGTGTATCAACCAGATCTCTAAGGTCTAGGTGTCAATGGAAGCATGCTTCTAGGTCTAGCAGAGGCTGGTGACTTAAGTTGAAGTGATATTCAAGGAGCCCTTGATGAACCTTACTAATATGGACAAGGAATTTGAACTTGTGGAAGCCATGTTAGAGGCTATATATGCAAGATGAAATTAGTTGGGAGCCAAACCTTCACATGTACCTTTGAGTATCAACTAAGTGGCCTCTATAGATATTTTATAGGCTTAAGGGGGTTTATTTGTTTTGAATTTTGAATTATGATTATAAATTTCATGAGAGGCCACCATGGCCCAAGATGGGAATCTCATGCTATTTAGAGGTTAATCCCATCCTCATCTATATAAGGAAAAACCATATTGTAATATAGGGTCGACTAAAAACTTTCTTAAAAGTGATGTTGTATTATAGAAAATATTTCACCTACTTTTTCCTTCATCTCTTTAGACTATAGAGTTGGCCAAAATTTATTATTAGAACACTCACTTTTTAATGAATACAATTCCTATTTTATACAAAGGGTTTGTTTTGTGTCTCAATTATTTTTCATCTCCATTTTTAATGCTTGTCAATAGTAAATTAGTTGGACTAATACTTTACTACTTCATGTGTGCTATGGTTATTATATGCTTGGATGTTATAGTCACTGTGTGAGGTCTCTCATTTATCTCTTATAGTAATGTTAATTTTTGTGTTAATCTACAAATTACCATTGGGTGTTTATGTGTAGTTTACTATAAACTCATAGTACTCATATTTAGTAAAGGATCATATTTAAGGCATGCTCCACTATTTCCTTAGATTCTTCCCATTGTGTGTTCTTAGAGGTAGAAATTTCTTGAAACTCAGTCTATAGTGGTATAACTTTGGCAAAGGCACTTGATTTGATTATTAATGCATTAAGTTCATTCTAGACCTAGATGTACCCTTTTCTAACTTACTCTCCCCTCTCCTTTTTTATTTGTTTGCTGAGATTGAACTGCCCTTTACCCTTATATTTATAAATAGAGAATCATAATACATGAACTCCCATAACATCCTTTGATAATTAGATCTATATAAAATAACTTCATATTGAAATTTTATTGCTGACAATACATCTCTTAGAGAATACTCATGAAGGCTCTATTTGTGAAATAAAATACCCATAGTCGTGCCCTAGGCTAATCTTAGATTAGTCCTAAAATAGAGGATGAAAGTTTGTAGTTGTCCCCATATTCCCTTTTAGGGAATAACTAATATCATGAGTATTTCATGAACCAGAGTTTGGAGTGAACAATAGTTAACACTCTAAAACATTGGGTCAACACTATCTAATAGACATACAAGTATCTATAAGATCCTATAAATCATTCAATACCCTTTCTTAGTTTACCTATTATACACAAAAATTTTTTACACTATTTAATTAATCATTAGTTTCTATATAAATTATAAATTAATTTTTACTTTAGAGCATTATTAGTGCTTCATATATTATATTTCATTTCATTATCGATAGTCAAAATCATTTTTTTCCATGCATGCTATCCCCTTTTCTTATGATCAAATTGAATGGACAAATAAAAATAAGCAAAAAATTATGGAAGATGATTGTATGGATGATTTTTATTTTGATAGCATGGATAGATATAACCATTTTTGAATCTAAATTAACTTATCATATATTTATTCCAGAGGAGGAGGAAACATCTTTTGATTCATTCATGGATTCCTCTTTAGAGTATCCTCTAGACCCCATTTTGAGTCCTCCTTTAGACTCTCCCATAGGTACACCTATTAATTCTTCCTTAGACACATATCTAGAATCATCTTTAGCTCACCCCTTAGACACTATTTTATATTTATCTTTAGATCCTTCCTTATTCACACCTATAGTCTCCTCTATAATCACTCCTTTAGTTTCCACCTTGGATGTACATTTGAGCTCCACCCATAATATTCCTTTATCTTCTTCCTTGGAATATATCTTAAACCCAAATATGCCTTCTAACTCTGACTATTTACCACTTCTTAGGTTACCACCTACTATCCAAGTTAAAGAACCTTACCCTTGCACACCTAAAATCTCTTTTGATTTTTAAAAGGTCCTTCATTGCATTCACTCTTATAAATATAATTCTCATAAGGCATGCCCAAAAAAAATATGATGTTCATATAGGTATCTTTTTAAATTATCCTTTAGAGTCCTCATTAGATACATATTTAAACCCCTCTTTAGTGCATCCTTTACACATCCTTTTGGATCTCCCTTCTCATTATCCTTTGGTCACATCCATGGTTTCATCTATAGATTCCAATTTATATGAGCACTTGGATTCTACTCACACTTTTTCTTCCCCATCTTCCTATAAGGTTTGAGCTATCCCTATTATTAATGAAGACATTTATTATTCATTACATACGAGAGCTAGTAATCTCACATGTCATAGTTCTCCTCTTCCCACATTTTTACCTACAATGTAACATAATGATATCCCTCTTTGTATTCCTTTTGACCATCACAACTATAGTGATTATGATAGGATTGGTATGAAGACAATTATGTATGTAGTGATGATAATCATGCTCTTTTCCTATATCATTATCCACTATCCTCTCCTAGTGATGATAGCATACACACATCTTGTGTTGATACTTATCATTCTCCAATAAAAAGTAAAATATATGAATAAGAGGATTCTAGTACTCATAATGTTATAAATACTATATTAAAATTCAATGAATCTCTAAAGCCAATCACCTCTAAGGAATAATATATTCCTGAGCATACTTATGCTATTCACACTATTATACTAATGAGTAAGATTAAAAACATAATTCAACCCTTAAATTAACTAATTAAAAATATAAAAATGCCTTCCCAAGATCTAATTTACTTAATTCATGTTGTAAGTGATTTGAAAGAACATGTACACCATTTATTATTATAAAATAGAACATATCACGCTTGGGTTGACTCTAATGCCATTATTATAAATCCTATTATATGTAATATTTTATAATCACCTTTACCTCCTAACTTCCAAATCCCAACATTTTACATATTTGATGGAAGTTATGATCCTTACTTGAACTTAAAATCCTTTCATGAGTCCATGAGTGGGTATAATGGTAGTCATTTATTATTACAATAATTCCCTATAACCTTAGCAAAATGTGCACTTGCTTGGTTGGATTCCTATCCTAGTGGATCCTTATCTACTTAACTTGAAAGAGAAGAAGCATTTTTAATTCAATATACTCTAAATAAGGGACCTAGGGTTGCTTATGAAAAGCTACCCTCTTTGCACCAAGGTAAAAATGAGAAACTTTGTGATTATATCTTAAGATTTAAAAATTCCATATATTGATTAATTTACCAACCCATAGAATTATAAGTAAAATAAATGTTTATTTGATGTCTTATTCACCCATTAGAATAAAATATACTTTTTAATACTTATGAATCATTTATATCTCTTTGTTATGAGGCCTTAACACTAGAATAAGAGTTAAGCCTTATTACTATTTTAAATAACACATAAAAAGACATTGAATTATTTCACAAGGATAAATCACCTAAAGTTAATGTAAATACTTATAACAAAACACATATCCATTTATATTATACCAATACATGCAATAATAAAATAATACACCTTAATACTCCTAAAACTAAATCTGAGCAATTCAAAGTTTTTCATAAATGAAAGCAATCTAATACTACAATTAATAACTGGACTCATTTTAACTCTACATCAAAAGCTTAACCACTAATATTTACACATAAGGAATTTCCATATGATATTTTACTTACATTAATGGACAAAAGGCTAGTTAAACTACACCCTAATTACTACCATCCTCCACATCACTTGGAAAAATTTAAAGGTCAACCATTTTGTACTTACCATGGAATTATTGGGCATCATGATAATAATTTTTATTAACTAAGAGAAAATATAAATGAAATTTCAACTCAAGGAATCATCTTCTTTCAAAATTATCAAAACCATATCAACCAAAATCCTTAAGCTCTAAATATTCAACTAAGTTCATTACAATCTTCAAATCATATTTAAAATAATAATGATCATACAAATATTAGTAACAAACACATAATCACAAAAAAAATATTTAAATAGTGTTGGGTGAATATTTTGTCATCAACTAACTGAAGGCAAAATGGGTATATCAATCATAGTGTAACGAGATAAATCTCTCCTCTTAGCAAGGGGAGGCTCGCTATAAACTATAATATACCAATATAAACTAAAAAAAGACTCAGAGGTGAGATCATACCATCCATCTCTCTTTTTTCAAAGATGATGTTCACAAGGTAAAGGAAAATTCCTATGTAATAACTGAAAGCAATTATATTCTTTCAGAAATGATGTTCAGTAAACAATAGGAAAACTTCCTGGGTAGTAACTAGATCCACAAGAAACCTACGAAAGCATAAAGTCTTTCGTTACTTCTCTTACTAATTTAGGACTAATATCATAATAGAATGAAGTGTAGCCCAAAGTCTCCACCAAAAACTTCAATAGAGTATATGATCAGAAAGGATAAAAGTAGTTCAAAGCCTTTCCAATATCCTTTATGCTGAAACACAAAACACACAAGCTAAAGACAATTATGATAGCACAAAGTCTCCACAATCAACTTCAGGACATCTTACAGATTATTTTCACTTTCTCTACTTATTTGATCAAATGGATAAGACTATATTTAGGAAATAGACATAATAAAAATTTCCTACATAGCATAATTTATTTCAACACAAAGTTTGAAAGGTCACTTGCTATCTCATTCACCTGATAAAATATGATTAATAATCTGAGCTCAAAGTCTCAAAAATGCCTTTCAATTTGGGTAGAGTTTTACATCTAATAATTGAGAGATATCTCTTATCTAAAATTAGAGATTACAATATATAGCATCTAAAGAAATAATTTGGTGCTTGTTTTCATAAAATGGCCCATGCTGCATTAAATGCATTGGAAAGAGGAAGTTCTATATAGGGGCCATGCTGGAGTAGGTTACCAGTCTTGACATTAACATTTAACTCATATCAAATGTCTTCTCCAAAGCATGGGTTGCCTGATCCTCTGAAAGGCAAGGACGCTCCTCTTTATGATACTTACATGACTATCCACTCGTCTTTACTCAAATGAAGAAAAACAGGCCATGCCATTGAATGCTTGTGCTTTGTAGTATCTACTTGGTGGACTATTCCACCCACTAGAATAACTCTTCCAACAATGCTTCTAGATTCTCTATTTAATTCCCTCTTTCCTTGCTATATTTTGTCTCTTCCTATTGATTTGAGCTCTCAGGGATATCTTCTCACCTTCTATTGGCTTCTTCAGCTCATTTCTCAACAGATCGTTGAGTTTGTCCTCGAGTCTATGTTATTTGAAAATCAATGGTTATTCCATTATCCTAAATTTGACATCCACAGGGATATCACCAGTCACTTGAACCATTTTGAACCTTGAACAATATTTTTAAAGTTCACCAATTCAATGGTTTAGCTGCTCAATATTTTATGTTTTGCAAAGAGTCACATTCTCTCAGTCTTCTTATTAATTCAATTTGTATCATTGAACCAACTATTTAAACCTTTTGTTGGAACCTTCTACTCAAACCTTTTTGAACCTTTGAACCATTTAAAAGTGGAATTCAATGGTTCAATGGTTCAATGGTTTGGCGGCATTCATTTCAAATCATTGAACCCCACTGTTTAACCATACTTATCAATTTTAAGAAATGCCTTCAAGTGTTTTGTAATTTCTTCTTGTGAAAATCCACCTTTTGAACTTGTGATTTCCTTAGCCAAAATGACTTGTGAAATTAAATAACTTGACTGATCAGAACATTTTTGAGAAAGGAGACCATTTTTGGCCTACAGGACTAAAATGGTCAATAGTTGTCCACAAAAACAAGTGATTGGTTTTGGGAACAATAGCTGGCTCTAGTTGGGGAACTTCTATCAATTGTATTTTAAAATGATCAAAGGGAGTAGAATCCAGACTCTAAGTGCCTTCATCCATACCATTTTGCCACAGAGTCAAGCCACCCAAAAAGAGAAAGATGCTAAAAAACCAAATGAACAACACAAAACAAACAAAGACTACAAATTTACAATTGGACTTATCTGATGCTTCAAGGATTGAAGTGCTTCAAATGCTACCCACTGTGAGATAGTGAAAATGGTGTTCCATCTTGATATTCTTGCAAGAAGCTAATTTCACCATAGATCTGATGAATGGTAAATGGACCTCTCCACAAAGAATCAAAATTTCCATGCATTCTTTTTAGTTCTCTCCTCTTGTCCCATAACAAGATGTGATCTCTAATCTGAAAATCATGAATCCTTACTCTCTTAGCGAAGAATTTCTTTACTTGATTTTGATGTGCAATGATATGGTCCACTACCATAGTTCATTTCTCATCTAGTTCAGTTAGGCACATGACCCTTTTATCAATATAATTTTTGAAAGTTTGATCTTTGACTACCTTTGCCAACTTCAGTGCTAGTAGTTCTAGGGTGATTGGTATCTCTACATTCAAACCATATAGAAGCTAAAATGTTGACATAAATATTGCCCTCTTGGGTGTAATCCTATCTACCCAAAAACCATCAAACAATGTTTTATGCCAAGTTCTATGATTATCATCTACCAGTTTCCTGATAATAGTAGCCAGATTCTTGTTACTTGATTCTGCTTGACCATTTCCTTACAGATAATAGTCAAAGGAGTGGGAGAGAATAATACCATAATTGTAGAAAAACTTAGTAACATCATGAGAAAATAAATAAGTAGCATTATCTATTATAATCTTAGTTGGGACCCCAAATCGGAAATAATATTTTCTTTAAGGAAATTGCATACCACTTCTGAAGTAGCATGCTTAGTTGGAATGGCTTCCACCCACTTGGTAAAATAGTTTGTCATGGTGAGAACATTGTCATGTCTATTACTTGAGGATGGGTTCATGGTTCCAATTAAGTCAACACCCCATTGTTAAAAAGGTTCTTCAATTACCACTATTTTGAGAGGTAATGTGGTCAATTTAGGTTTTCCAACAAATTGTTAACACAACTCACATCTACGTACCCAAATGTACACATCTTGAAATAGTGTAGGCCAATAGTATCTAGCTTGTAGAATATTGTGAGATGTTACTAGTGAAAAAAAATGTCCTCCATGAACCAAATTATGGAAAGACTCCAAAATTTTACTTTATTTCACCTTATCAATGCAACAAAGAAATACCCTATCAAGACTTCTTTTGTACAAACCATTGTCCCATAAGACATAGTTAGTAGCCTTCAACTTAACATTCCTTTTTTATTTATAGGATAGATGGGTGGGACATTCACCATAGGTAATAAAATGAGCACTAATGGAATACCACTCATTAATAGTAGTAAAAAAGAGAATTGTATGCACGTCTCCAACCTCTGTTTCTTCATGTTCTATTTCCTTTGGTATGTTATCAATAATTAATTGGTAGATACATTTTCCCTACAAAAGATTAGTAGGCTTGATATCATGATCAAACTCCTAAATTTTAGAAATCTAGTTTCCCCTTTTAGTACCAAACTCTTATTGAGTTAGAATGGACTTCACTGTTGTATCAGGCATTAGAACAATAGTATGTGAATTTAGGATATAAAATCTGAAATGCTTTACTACCTTAACCGTGTCATAAACATGCTTTTCCATGTTTAAATATTTAAATTAGTGAGCTTTGAGAGGACAACTCATAAATGATATGGGAGATTCCACACCTTTATTTTTCTAGACCAAAATGGCTTAAAGTGTATGTTTAGAAGTGTAGCTGTATACTATGAAGTCTTTGGTATAATCTAAACAAACCAAGATTGGGGCATGGGAGATCACTTTCTTAATATCTTCAAATGCTGACTTGTCTTCTATAGTCTAATGGAAAGTAGCTTTACCCTTCATCATGTCAACAATGTGTCGAGTCTTCTCTACAAATTCTAGAATGAATCTTCATAGAAAATTAACCTTTCCAAAGAAAGAGTGAACTACAGTCTTACTAGAAGGAAGAATAATATGTTGGATAGATTTGACTCTTTCTAAGTCAATTTTTATGCCCTCTCAGGGTAAATTATGACCAATAAGTTTACCTTTTGTAACCCCAAAAATTGACTTCTTGGGATTAAGAGAAATACCATTTTGTTGACAATATTATAGAACTTGTTGTAAATGATGCACATGATCAGGATGATGTTTGGAAAAAATGGTCAAGTCACCAAGATATACCACAATAAACTTTTTTATTTCATCTCTGAAGGCAAGATCCATTGCTCTCTAGAAGGTGGTGCCAGCATTGATTAGACTAAAAGGCATTCTGTGATATGCAAAAGTGCCCCATGGTGTAGTGAAAGTGGTTTTATGTTGGTCTTTTTCATTTACTTCCACTTGATTATACCCAAAAAAACCATCTAACATTGATAACATTTCTGAACTAGTCACTATTTGCAACACTTGATCCATGATGGGTAAAGGGTAGTTATCCTTTAGAGAAGATTGATTTAACTTTTTGAAATCAACATAGATATGAATTTATCCATTCTTTTTTCTCACCAGAATAATGTTCAAAATCCAAGTGGAATGATGGATTGGAAAAATAATTCTTGCATTCAATATCTTCTGGATCTCAGAGAGGATACTACCTAATTTTGGGGTTGTATTGCCTTTGCTTCTACTTGTGAGGTAATGACCCAACTTTAAGAGGAATTTCATACCAAATTTATTTAGGCCCAATATATTTCAAATCATGATAAGAATATTCCAAAACATAAATGTAATGGTGAAGAAAAGCAATGAATTTGAGCTTTTTATTAGAAGTGCAGTAATTCCCAATGTTGACCATTTTAGGATTTTCTTCTATACTCAAATTTATTTGATCAAACTCCTTGGAGGAACTTGAATCCATTTGTTTCTTCTTGGCATACCTATCATGCTTATCAAATAACTTTTCAAGAGAAACCAAACTTTTTGGAATTTTATTCCCCTTGAGTTGAATAAACTCTTCACCAATTTTTATATCTATTTTGGGAACTGATTCCTATGGTGGAGATTTGCTACCTTCAAAATAAAGCTCCTCAAAACTATCCACCTTTTCCAAAAAAGTAATGATTTGATTTTCATCATTAAACACCTACCAATGATTGGAATTATCAAGTACACTTGGTCAAAAGACCAGCTCAATAGCGTACTTGTTCCCTTTGAAATCCTTATAGGGAATCATGAGGGATGCGGAAACCGCCAATAAATCTATATGGTCATTAAATTCTCTCAGCACAACAAAAATATTTAAAGCATCAAAACTTTCAATGTAATCCCATACAAGATTGTGATAATATTTCAATCTTTCATTTTTGGTTTGGTACAGATTCCTTACCTAACAAACCATTAGTTCAGCATCTCCTGAAGTATGAAGAATCTTAATACCTTTTTAAGATGAGCAGCGTTAATCCAAGCAACAAAGATTCATACTCGACATTGTTGTTGGTATTTTTAAACTGTAACTTATATGAATAAGTAAAAATTTCTCCTTGAGGGGATATCAAAACAATTCTAGCTCCAAAACTGGTAGAAGAGAAATTGCCATCAAATTCTAAAATCCAAACATTATTAGAATTTGATCTTCTCATATATTCCTCTTCATTAGTGAGGGAAGATTGTTTTTTACCTAAACTTTGACTTAAGAATTATTCTAATTTTCTATCTAAATTTTTTGATTTATCACCTAATGAACCTTCATCTAATGAGCTAAAAACATTTTTAGTGGTCAGGATATAGTTACCCATTCCCGATGATTCAAATAAAATTTGAGCTTTGGGATCTAATGTTTGGGTGACAATATATTTTGACTCTTTCTCAAGAAGAAATTTTTTCATGATGTCTTTAATAGGTATTATTGCTTCAGATAAATCCATATTCAACTCTCCACCTACATCCTTGGAAAAATTACGTCTGAGCAAAATGCCATAGGAAGTTGGAACATCAGCCACCAAGACTGTCATTTTAATCCTTTTATCTAGAAAAGCCACGAATGCAAATTGGGCATCTTTGATTTGACCCAGGAGTGGTAATTGCTTGTTTTCAATGGAGAAGCATCTCCCAAAAGTCTTAGTTAAGGTAAGACCAAGAGAATCTACTACCTTGGTAGGCATAACATTATTAGAAGCTCCAGAGTCTATTATATAGTTACTCAACTTATGACCATTTATTAACAGAGAAACATAGAAAGGTTCAATTTTTTGGGGGCAACAAGAGGAGTAGCAAAAAAATTATTTTGGGTGGATTTTTTCTTCAAGGAATCATGAGTTTCCTTTAGAAAGTATTTTCCTATAGGGACAATTTTGTTTTTTATATATTCAGCCAACCTATCAAACTATTTAGGATTGGCTCGCAAGTACTCAACTTTAGTCATTTGAATCTTGGTCTTTTTATCATGATGAATTATATCAAATAATTGAAATGAACTAGAAATAGAGGAAGGGAGTACATTATCCTGATATTTATTGGGTGTGGCACTAGTCTGAGGAATAGAAGTAGAAGGTACAAGATGGTTTAAGTTACTTAATTTCTTACTAATCATTGGGTCCTTTAATTAGAAAGGTAGTGAAGTCCCCTATTTAATAATTGAAATTATTGGTTGAGGTTCTTCTCTTGATTTTCCCTTATCATCTGGTTGAGTTGACTAGTCATGGGACCTAGTAAAAATAGTGTATGATCCATCAAACACTTTTCCCTTTCTTCTAGCTTCATCTTGGTAATTTAGAAAACTAATGTTGGAGTCACCAACTAATTATTCTTCTCCTTTTGTAAAGAGATTAACATCATATTCTTGGTCTAATTAGGTTGGAAAGATAAATCATGTTTAGCTTTATGATAAAATGGCAAGCTTCCCCTATGCAGGAAGAAGGCGATTAGGTTGCCCTTGGTTCCTGGTAGCATTTCTTTGATATGAATGCTTAGAGAATTTCTTCCTTGGTATATCCTGATAAGAAGGAGTAGACATTCCTTGGGCCATTTTTCTTTCTAGAGCTAACAACTCATTTGCTAACTTTTACACCATAAGATCTGTGGTAGTCATGGAGAAACTTTCAACAGATGAGGGAAATTTATTTTTATTAGAATATTTTATAGTCTTACCTACTAGGATAAGATAATCTTCAACCTTAGTAGATAAAATCTAAGCTATAGAAATATCTATAGGGCCAGCCCACCTCAATAAAAAAATTACTTCATGAAGTTGAGAATTGATGAAAAAAACTTAAGATTCTTCGGTGTTAGCTGAGAAATTGTAAGAATTATATTCCTCAGCTTATTGAATTTAGTAATGAAGTCTTGCATAGGCTCATGGGGTTCCTTCTTCATTTGTGTAAGTTGAGCCAACAAAGCATGTGCATCTTTAGTGGGTTTGAACCTAACCTTAAACTTGGCCTTGAGAGTGTCCCAATTAGTTATAATTTGAGCTTGAAGGTGATAAAACCAGTCCATGGTAGCACCTTGCAAAGTTTATAGAAATAGTCTCACTACTATATCTTCATATTCAACACCTATCATGCCACATGTTATGCAAAAAATAGTGATATACTCATCAAGATGAATTTTCCCATCACCATAAAATATGGGAAAATTCTTTCTCGAAATACAGGGTAGTTCATGTAAAGGTGGGGTTAGATTGAGAGGACCAAAAGTGTTACCCCAAGGACCTTGGGCTGCCATGATATGATGATTAAAATGAGGGATAAAAAACCTTTATGGGGTAAGTATGGACAAAACTTTACTACCATTGAAACTACAAGCTTCATCTACTATTGGAGATCTGACATTGGTAGGAGGAAAACTCTTGGTACGCTGAAGGCAAGATGGTGGAGAAAAAAATTCAAAATTATTTTGTTGCACCAACTCAAATATAGGATCAAAAATACCTTGATCTCTTTGGATTCATGTATATGGTGGATCTACCAAAGTGTAGAATGGAAAAAGAATTTAAAATGCTTCAATTTGAAGCTTGAGGCTTCAAAGTGTGCATTCAAATCCCTAGTGGAGTCACCAAAAAACTGTTGGGTGAATATTTTGTCATCAACTAATTGAAGGCAAAATGGGTATATCAACATAGTGTAATGAGATAAATCTCTCCTCTCAGCAAGGGGAGGCTCCATATAAACTATAATATAAGAATATAAATTGAAAATAGACTCATAGATGAGATCATACCATCCATCTCTCTTTTCTCAAAGATGATGTTCACAAGGTAAAGGAAAATTCCTGTGTAATAAGTAAAATCAATTCTCTTATTTTAGAAATGATGTTCAATAAACAATAGGAAAAATTCCTAGGTAGTAACTGGATCCACAAGAAACCCATGAAAGCACAAAGTCTTTTGTTGCTTCTCTTACTAATTTACGACTAATATCATAGTAGAATGAAGTGCAGCCCAAAGTCTCCCCCAAAAATTACAAAAGAGTATATGATCACAAAGGATAAAAGTAGTTCAAAGCCTTTCCAATATCCTTTGTGCTTAAATTCAAAACACACAAGCTAAAGACAAATATGGTAGCACAAAGTCTCCACAATTGGCTTCAGGACATCTTCCAAATTATTTTCACTTGCTCTGCTTATTTGATCAAATGAATAAGACTATATTTAGGAAAGATACATAAGAACAATTTATTATATAACACAAGTTATTTCAACACAATGTTTGAAAGGTCACTTGCTATCTCATTCACCTGATAAAATATGATTAACAATCTGAGCTCAAAGTCTCAAAAATGCCTTTCAATTTGGGTAGAGTTTTACTTCTAATAACTAAGAGATCTCTCTTATTTGAAATGAGAGATTACAATATATAACATCCAAAGAAATACTTTGGTGCTTATTTTCACAAAATGGCCCATGCTACATTGAATGCATTGGAAAGAGGAAGTGTTGTGCAGGGGCCATGCTGGAGTAGGTTACAAGTCTTAGCTTTGGCATTTAACTCATATCAAATGTCTTCTCCAAAGCATGGGTTTCTTGATCCTCTAAAAGGTAAGGTTGCTCCTCTTTATGATACTTACATGACTGTCCACTCATCTTTACTCAAATGAAGAAAAATAGACCACACCATTGATTTCTTGCACTCTCTGATATCCACTTGGTGGACTATTCCACCCACTAGAATAACTCTTCCACTAATGCTTCTAGATTCTCTATTTGATTCCTTCTTTCCTTGCTATATTTTATATCTTCATGGTGATCTAAACTCTTGGGGCTATCTTCTCACCTTCTATTGGCTTCTTCAACTCCTTTCTTAGTGGATCATTGAGTTTGTCCTTGGGTCTATGTTATTAAAAAATCAACGATTATTCCATTATCCTGAATTTAACATCTATAAGGATGTCAGTAGTCACTTGAACCATTTTGAACCTTGAACCATCTTTTTAGAGTTCACCGGTTTAATGGTTCAATATTTTAGTGGCTCAATATTTTATGTTTTTAAGAGATTCACATTCGCTTAGTCTTTTTATGAATTCAATTTGTATCATTGAACCAACTATTTGAGCCTTTTGCTGGAACCTTCTATTCAAACCTTTTTGAACCTTTAAACCATTTTGAAGTAGAGTTTAATGGTTTAATGTTTCAACGGTTCAATGGTTTAGTGGCGTTCATTTCAAATCATTGAACCCCACCGTTGAACCATACTTATCAATTTTAAGAAATGCTTGCAAGTGTTTTGTAATTTCATATGGGTTCAATTTTAAGCCAAGCTTTTACCCAACATCCTTGTTAAGTTGGGGGCATCTCATGGTTCTATAGGAAAAAAATTTTAGGTTATATTTATCCACAACATTTTTTCCATTATTGAGATATACATTGTACAAAGTATTGGTATTCATTCATACTTTACATGTGATATACTATATGCTCACATTGACATTGGTACATATAATTTACATATGCTAGTTTTGTTTACTTTCATATTGCACAACATGTTTAAAATTCATTGCTTATTATATGTATCACTTGGCCTTATGTTCATTCAACATACACCATATTGGTCCATTTACATGTGGCCCTTGGCATTCCTTGATTGTGTGAAATTTACATGTCCCTTGTATATGACCTTTGGGCCTTATGTCTGATATTTTTTTATTAATGGTAAAGTGGGTTTTAAAAATGGACCCTACCCTTTACATGAAACATGTAGGAATTGTCTAAAAACTATAAATCATGTAAATTCATACCACATAAAACACTAAAAAACCACACACTAAAACAACAACACTAATACAACCAAAAAACAATAGTATGAAACTAACAACCTATGCACTTCCATGCCTTATACACTTTAGCCTAATTATCCACTAGATTATTGAATGTAGCTTCCATTTGATGCTTAACTAAGGTTCATGTTTATCCATATCAATACCTTTCATATTATTTTCCTAATTACCATGACCAAGATCTTCAATCTTTATTTTAACCAAAGTCTTTAATCCCTCCGTGCTCTGCATATAGTTATACATAGTGAATCAGCTGAAATAAATAAGTAATAGAATATTTTACTTAAGATTATTATTTTATCTTTCCATTATATCCACCTTGCCTATAAATATTTAAAATTGAATACTCATCTACATCAAATCAAACTTAGTACAAAATATACCATCATTTTGATTTAGTTTATTTACTATCTCCTTAAATTTGAAATGGTATTTCATAAAGCATGAAATAAAATATTTATGTAGGTCCTTATCCTATTCAATGTGAGCAAACTTGTCCTATTTCTTAAAATCATCTATTAGAGATTCAAATTTTTATTGAACCTTATAATTACCTTTAGGCAAATCTACCTCCTTGTGATCAACCTCAATCCCTCTAACTTTCTATTTAAGAAGATACAAGCCATCCATGACCTATTGTATCTTATTATCATTCTCTCCCATTACTATAGCTTCATTAAGATTCACATATTACTCCTTTCCATAAAATCTTATGTTTCCCCTTAAATATTTTTAATAGTCTCATTTATCTTACCCAAATTCTTTTTACATTATCCCTATCAAGATCAATAAGAACAAAATATTGGATCACCTTCTTCTATTTTACTCTTATGTTTCTTCTCAGTTTGTTTTTAGATCCCTCTAACACCATAAAATTTCCCTTACTAAAACTCAGACAATAAGAATAAAAATTTAGGGCATTAAAAACTTATAAATTAGGAAGATGACTATTTGATGCAATGGATCTTCCACCCTCTTCACATCTAACACCAAACTCTCCAACAAGTGAAATATATAAAAAAGAAGACTTAAGGGAATTTGATGTCGAAGGTAGTTAAAGATGGGAAAATTATGGTGATTCACAACCTTAAATCTGACCTCTAATGTAACATACCTCATAACTTTCTCCACAAAAACATCACAGGGTAGTGAAAAATCCTCCTACAGGTAACCCCCTTAGTATTCTATCAACTATTCATCTTCAATCATTTTTTTCCACCTCCTCATAATATTTTATTGAATTGACATAATTGGTGTCCTAGAACTTTAGACCAATCAACTGAGTGATCAATCCTTTATTGATCTCCACTAACACATTATTGATCTTCACAACTCATTCATTCCATCTCATAGTATTTTTTTTGGAAAAGTGCTCATCATAACCATCTATTCTATCAATGAAATTGCTTACACTACCTATATGCAATATTTCCTAGACTTAAATATTATTTCATAGTTTTTGGATAAAAAAGTATCTATCCTATTCAAACCACCTCCCATTCTAAACAGATGACTGCAAACAAGGTTCATAGAGAAGAAGACTATGTAATTAAACACAAAAATAGGGGAGAGAACTAAGAAGAAGCTCACAACCAACATATTAATAAACACATCATTCAAACACATGCTCTCTAATATACAATATGACATGCCATATCCTTTACATGTGATAATACCACTTAAATTATTATCATAGTCAACCCCCCTCTAATCACACTTAATAGTCATCATAATTTCAAGGCATCAAATCAAGATATTAATACACAAAAAGCAACATCAACTAATGAGTCTTAAAAAAATATGTATGAGATCTCTCTAATTATAATATCATTAATAAGAATAGTAAGCTCTTATTCCTTATATGATATCTTAAAAATATGGGTAACCACTCATCTATTAGTAAAAACATATACCAATTAATTTCACTCCCTATAGATATGTTGAAAACAAAGATCCTAAAATGTATTATCAATGCTTAAAATAAATTTAATAATATGGTTAATTATCAAAATATCCTTGTTTACCTTCTTAATAAATTTAATGATATTGAAGAAATCACCCTTTACCAAAAACTTGTTACAACCTATATCCTTAGCCAATTGAACACCTCACAAGGCAACCAAAGCTTCTGCCAAGTGATTAGTCTGAACACCCATACTTATCTCATAAAAAACCACCATTTATCCTTTTTCAGATCTCAACACTCCACCCCATGTCATACCAAAGTTCCATTTTGAATCCATATAAAAATTAATCTTAACCCACCTCGGTGAAGGAACCAACCATCTGAAATCCTTCCTGATCACCACTTTAGAATCCACAAAACATCTATTTTAGATAATAAAATTCTAATTCTTTACCAAAATTTACTCTTGTGGTGTAAAAGGATGTTTCTTACCCCAATTAATATTTTGAAATTTTTCTATCAACAAATTCATTAACTTATTGGAAACTCTTCTACTAGGATATTTAATTTTCTTAAAAATCCTATTGTTGTGCTCTTTCTAGATCTCCCAAAGAAGATGGGGAAAAGGTTAAACCCAATTTTTTTAAGATCCTCATTAGAGAAGGGAATTGACCATACTAGTCATGAATATAGCTAATATAAAGGATGAGACTAGTAAATATAAAAAATCTAAATAACAACCCCCATACCTTAAACATAAAAGGACACTCTATCAAAAAATGAAAAATAGATTCATAATCCACTTCACATATGACACATCTATTAACCAGAACCAAACCTCTCTTTCATAAATTATCCATAATTAGAATCTTAAACTGAATTCACGACCATAAAATCATTAATTTTAGGAATGAGATATTTATCCCAAATTCTAAACCATAAATATCCTCATCAACATGTATAATTAGTTGCTTATAGTCTGATCTAACAATATATGACCATCAAGTGAATCAAACCAAACCAATTCATCTTATTTTACCAGATTAGTGATATAAATTATTATAAGAATAATATTTGGATATAAAACAATGATTCATCATGCATATTTTCCATTTAAATATGTTTCTAACATCTTCTACCATTGTGGAATGAATATAATCAACAACCATAATGCCATAGTTGCATTAGATTTGATCAAAAATTTGATGCCATAGTTGAAGTTCCATTAATGGTGATTAAGGATCCAAGATTCCTCACATAATTTAACATTGAGTCCATTTCCAATTTTTCATTTAAAACCTTTACTAATTATATCCTTATTTTCTTTAGTATTAAATTTTTTTGGCATTCTATTCTCCAAATATTTAGCCCATAAAATACTCACCCATTTATTATACTCCTTAATAAATCTATAGTAGAGTTTGGCCACCAATGTTTTATTAATCAAATTCAAATTCTTGAGACCCAATCCACCAAAATATTTACGAAGACAAACCCTTTCCTAAGCAACCAAAGGGAATATTTGTCTTTACTCTATTACCATCCATAAAAATAATTTCTAAACTTTATTAATTTTATCATAAATCACCTTTGGCATCTTAAAGAGATACATTAAATAATATTTAAGGATTTGAAAAACACTTTTAATCAATAAAATCTTTCTCACTTGAGATAGAATAGCTCCTTTCCAACCTAATACTTTCTTCTGAAATCAATCAAGGAGTGAATTTCAGAGGTTAATAAAAATTTGACCAATAAACAAAGGCATAACTAAGTACATTGATGTAAAATAATTAATTTGAAAACCTAAAACTTGAGAAAAATTATGTTATCTGACCACATGGTTATTCAAAATGAAAAGTAAGCTTTTGTCATAATTTACCAATTACTTGGAATCCTCTTCATAATTAGCCAAGATATTTTTTTCAACACTTTAGCTTCCATAATCAAATCAATACCAAGAGAAAATTTATTATTTATAAATTGTTAGTGAATAGTTGGATGAAATCCATTTGTATCCCAAAAGCCTTTAAAATACCCCTGCCTCAATGTAGCCAACCAATTCCTATTAAGAGAGTCTACAATTAATATAAATAGAAAATGAGATAAGGGATATCCCTATCTTAAACAAAATTTTCTTCCAAAGAAACTAGTAGGAATACCATTGAAAATCATGGAAAACATAGTAGAGGACACACAACTATGAATTAATAGTCTGACTTATGTATGAAACCCATTTCTTTGTAACACCATATCCAAAAAATACTAGTCTACTATGTCAAAAGCCTTACCCAATGTCAAGTTTTTAGATCATACCAGCTTCCTTATTTTTCTCCCTAGAGTGAATGATCTCATTCACCACTATAATCCCATTTTGAATCTATCTACCAATTAAAAAATCCCCTATATTCTTAGATATTAGCTTATCCATCAAAGGTTGAAGTCTCATAGACAAAATTTTAGTGGAAATATTATAAATTGAATTACAAAGAATTATAGGGATAAAACCTTGAAATCAATATCTTATCTCTTATTAGAGATGAGAGTAATGATGGTATTATTAAATTCCCTAAGCAACTTACTATAATAAAAAAAATCATCCACCACCTCCACCAAATTATCCTTAATAATGTCCCAATTTTTTTTGAAGAAACTTAATCAAAAAGCCATCTAACCCTAAAGCCTTATCCTTATTCAAACCAAAGAACACTACCTTCACCTCTTCTACAATCATAAATTTTAATAAATTTGCATTGTCTATGGGAGAAATAATAAAAGGTAAATTTAATAAACAATCATGCCCTTTAACCTTGTTAATAACTGAATTGGTAGTAAATAAGTTATTTAAGTAACTTATAGCTTCTTCCTTGATCTGAAGAGGATTTGAATAATTAACATCTTCATATGTTATTATTTTTTAAATTCTATTATAACTCATGTGTTTAAGCAAAGACATATGGAATAATTTAGAATTATGATCTCCATCCTTATACACATGGATCTAGACTTCTACCTCCATAAATATTCCTCAGGAGAGACTAAACCATGATAATCACACAATAGACTTTTATATTTGACTATATTTTCAATTCTCAAGCCATTTGTATACACATAATATTTTCAAACTTTTATTGATTACTGATACTTTGTATTTTATAAGAACTCATCAAGTCTCAATCTCTCTAAGTGCATGCCTTAAGGGTTGCACTAAGAAAGGGATGGGTAGACCACTGGTACTTCATAATATTTTTGTCCCTTTTTCCACTTTCGATCTACACACTCATCTCCTAAAACCATTTACCCTAAGCTTATTCTTCTCATCCTTACCCATTCTATTCATTTCCCATGCTTAATCATCCTTTCTCTTACCCTAACCCCCTTTCAAGAAGTTGATTATACTAGGTTGACTAGGTCAACCTTGTAAAAATTTTATCTTTTGATTACTATATAGAGTTGACTAGGTCGACATTGTATTATTTAGGGGTGTTTTTCATTAGGATCTTTGTTACCATTCTAGCCGACCTAGTTCAGAACCTAATGAATTATCTCCCAAAAACATATAGGGTTGATAGGTTCGACCCTATAAAACTAACATATTTGGAAGGATTTAGGTCAAGATCCACCTATATATACAAGTTGATTTACAACCATTTATAAGAAGAGAAGTGAAGAATAATAAGTGTGAATGAACATTTGCTTATTGACCATTCTACTTGAGAAATAAAGTTTAGGGTTCTATACTTTCTTTGAAGACATGGATATTTCCTTGTGGATAATTATTTTAGATGTATATATAGGTTTTGAATCATAGAGCTTATTTGTCTTTATTATCCTTACATATGATAACAATATCTTGTGAAGTACCTTGGCCAAGGGAGAGATTGAGGCTTGGTGGGTTCATCTTCAAAGGTAAGTATTTCTAAATTTATTTCTCCTTTGTAATAGTAGATAGATAATGAAATTATGTTTCTCTCTCATGCATTAGGATTACATATACATTTAAGTGAGTATATGTATTCTATGCATGTTTAGTTTTGTTTCTAATCCCCACTTTGTGCCATGAGCTTTGGTGTGCACTAGATTAGATTTAATTTCTTATTTATTAGAATAGAGTGAACATTAAAATTAGGACTCTTTTAGGGTTGTTTCATGATTATGTTAGACTTTAGGCTTTGGAACCCTTCCTAGCATGGTGTATTGTGACAAGTTATCCACTAACTGGGTCTAGTGGATCCCCATATTGGTCATGCTCCAGCTTAAAAATTGTATTCCCAATTTAGAAGTGTAGGTATATTGTATCTTCTCTGAGCCAAGATTTATTAATAGAGATGATACATGTCTAATTCCATACATTCTAGTAAACCCAACATGAACTAACCCTTGCAATATTTGTTCATCTTATTTAATTTCTTTCATTATTTCATCATTATTTTTATCATATATTTTCCATACTAGATCAACTCTGTTGACCCAGTATCTAACTTCTGTGCATAGGTTTTTAGGTACAGGCTACTAATCAACCCTATACTTTTTTAGAAATTAGGTTTAACATACTAGGTTTACCTAGTCAACCCTATACATTTCAATCACTCAACAACAAGTTTTTATAAATCTTGATTGACCTAGTTGACCCAATTAACATGATTTATAAGCATATATCAAGGCTCTTGAAAAGTAATCTTCATTTATCTACATCTTTGATCTACCAAGGTTCCTTTATATCTCTGTAACTCTTTCTTTATAGTCTTTGCTTTCATAATTTGTAGTCTTCAAAACTTCCCTTGCACAGTCAACTAGATTGACCTTGTCAACCTAGTTCTATGTTTTGTGTGTTGTCTGGATAGCTAGGTTAACTCTTCTAACCCTGTTTATTTTTAGACCTTACTTTCATAGTACAAGTTCAACCCTATCATCCCTGTTATGTATTCTATGCATACACTATCAACCATATCAACATTGTACCTTGTTTCAAAGTTAAAATTAACCTTATATGCTAGTAATTCATTCATACTTTCCTTTTTTATTGCTTGCATGCTTAGAATAGATCACATAGATTAATTAGGTAGTTTTTAATTAATCATTTAGTTTCACTATTTTCTATTTTATGCACACATGACCAAGTCACAAAATCTAAACAAGGATTTTAACATTTGTATACCCAAGGCCAACCTACTTGTATTTCATCACCAAAGGGAGAGCTGAATTGATACTCTGATCATGTATAAATCATGGTGAATGGTATATTATAGCTAAGTACCCAAAAATTTTATTATTTTAGTATGTGAAGTAAGGGGGTAGACCCTAATACCAAACATGTATGATTGTCACTATAGTCCCTTTTATCCCAAACTACTTGAAACCATCCTTAGATTTCCATTCTAGTTCTTTACTTACTTCTAACTTCCCATAAAATTTAAAATCATATCTTAATAATCTAATAATAATTTAGGTTGACCAATTAGTTATCTCTTTACTTTCCAAGTTGATTTCTTGATCTATGCTCAATTGTATTTTGTATTGTAAAAACTTGAATTAGCCAATGTTGGTACAAGTTTTTGTGTTGTGTGCTTTAATTGGATTGGCTAACATTAATCCAATTGACTATTTATTTCATTTTTGTCATTTATTTTCAAATTACTTTCAAAATTTATCTTTTTTATGTCTATAAATCTACCATATCTTTCTTAATTTCCCTCTCAATTGTACCAAGTCATCCCAGTTGACCATGTACCTTTTTACAACCTCTATTCACTATACTAGATTAACCCATTGAACTTATATAGTTTGGAGACTATATTTTGTGATAGGTTCACTTAGTCAACCCTATATTATTTATATCATTTTCTATTTCCTTTCTTTCTCATATCTCTTTCTTACCCTTCATCATGGAATTTTTATTTGATGACAATATTGAGTTGTAGTTAGTAGACATGATGATTTTTACCAACCCTCATAGGGTCTCCCATATATAGAGTAGGGATCCTCTCTTAGATGATAGTAATGTTCATATTTCCACTTGCATAATGAACTATGGGACCCCTCCTAATACCTCTTCATAGTGTAATCTTCTTTTCTCATTAGAAGATGAACCTAAATTAGAGTATACCCCTAAAATGTGCTTCTTTATCTCTAAATTTACTCAACATCAAGGAAAATAATTTTTTTTCCATGGTTTCTGGCCCTCTTTTGTAGATCTACAGAATTAGATTGCCAAGAACTGGTTGCAAATTAAAGATGGTCAAATCTAGCCTTGCGCCAGAGTTTTTTTTATAGTAATATTTCAAAGCCCTGAAGATAGAAAGTCTATATTGTGTCACAATAATTTTTCTTGGTAGGCCAGATTTCCTCTTATGGCCAAACCTTGGCATAAGGATTTTAATCCTCTCACGGAATCCTTTAACAAGCTCCCTATATGGGTGTGGCTCCCTTATCTTTCGATACACTTGTGGCAAGAGGCAGTTTTTAAAACTATTAGAAATGCTATAGGGGATTTTTTATATGAAGAAGATAGTACGAAAAGTCACCATTTGACTTGTGCACGATTTTTGGCAGATCTGGATGTTTCAAAGGGCCTTCCTAAGGCGATATGCATTGATTCCCCAAGGGGTACATGGACACAAATATTGGATTATGAGGGGATCCCTTTTTGATGCAGGAAGTGTCACCAGACGGGACATATTGCTGCTCATTGCGTTGCTAGGAAAACCAATCCTAGACGTTCACCTTCTTGGTGGCCTAAGGATTTCTCTAAACATAGCATGGGAAAACAACCTCTGAAAGCAACAACAGAATCTGAGACTGAGAATGAGGAAAGTTCACAATCTGATTCAGAAGATGAAGAAGAATCATTGGAGAATCATTCTAATAAGCCCCTAAAGAGGCTGTGGTTTGTGATACAGCTGAGCTAGAGGAGGAGGTGGTGGTCTCTTCCCCTATTTTGGAGGATCTTTCTAAGAGCCAGATTGTGTTTGACTCTTACAAGGAGTTTATGCCCACTGGAGCCCAAAGATCATTGTCTTCTGAGGCATGGGTTGTTGAGGCAGCTAAGGTAGAGGAGGGTTGGACAACAGTTAGGAGAAATAAGTCTAAGCCTTTGATCCTGTCATGTCCCTTACTTAGGGGCTCTCTTATCTGCACAAAAGCTCTGATACCACTGTGATATCCCTTACTTAGGGGCTCTCTTATCTGCACAAAAGCTCTGATACCACTGTGATATCCCTTCGAATATCAAAACAAAAGCTCTGAATTGCTTATCTGAATTTTTGCAAAATATCTTCAATTAGATAAATAAATCACAGTATAAACTCTTATTTATTTGCTCATAAGCTTACAATAGAGATCCTTTGTCAAGTATACAAAGAATATTGAAAGTACGGCCTAAATAGCCTAAATATTCTACAAACTGGGAAAGAATTTTGAATCTGGTTCATCTCGGCCTGCTGTGTAAAAAACACAGTCACCGACGTCAGTTATACTGCCATCGTCAGTCGATCTGTAGTTGTTATCTCACCGATGTCGGTTGTATGTCGACCGATGTCGGTCTCTGTAAGTATCTATTCACTGATGTCGGTACTTGTACTTTCTATTGATGTGTATGGATTTTCATAGATCTGTACGAAATTTGTATGGCCGCTGATATAACACAACCTGTATGCTTGATCCTGATCTGTAGAATTATGGGCTAATACAAAAGATCTATATCTAGATAATTCTTGAATCAAAACCCAAAAATAATGAAAATACCTGTAAACCCTTGTGATAGCTTCTGAGTGAAGTTATCTCTCAAATACCTGTAATACTATGATAACTTCTAGGTGAAGTTATCTCTCAATTTGGCAATAGATCGGCTGATCTTTCACAACCTCTGAATCGCACACAATGAAGAGTTGACGTTCTCCACTACAGATGGAATCCTGGAACCCTTGGCTCAGTCTTCACAAAAGAATTTCTTCAATATCAAAATCAATAATCAAATTCATAATCCAAACTCTCTCCCATGAGAACTCTTATACCCTTCCAAAGGTGTGCTTGCTAAAATTAGATTTCCTCAAATTAGAACTTGGGGTTCTAAAATTAGAATTCCTCAAATTAGAACTTGGGCTTCTTAAATTAGAATTTGGGTCTTAAAATTAGACCAATTAATTAATAATTAATAATTAATTAATATCTAATTTAAAATTAGACCAAATAATTAATTAATTAATAATTAATTAATATCTAATTTAAAATTAGACCAAATAATTAATATTTGATTAAATCAATCAAATATTAATATCTCCCTCAATACATGTCGGATCCTCGAACCGTCTGAAGCTGGTGAACCAGGGAGTGATTCTGCACATGACCATATCAAAACAAGGGTGCTATGCTATATGTCAAATATCCCTAAATAATAGGACCTGAGGCCCAATGTGTCTAAGGTAATCTAAATGAGAGCCAACTATAGGCATTTTGTAAATCAAAGCCAAGCCAATCTCCATCATGACCCTCTATCCATCCAATCAGCCTACAAAGGTCGCATAATAGGCTAATCATCAAGCTTGTCAATGTCCATGAAAAAGGGGACATGACAATCTGCCCCTCCAGAAATTGCTTGTCCCCAAGCAATCTCAGAATAATGAACTACTCGATCCACCTGGATCCCAAATGTAGTTATGCTCTGCACTGCTGTGAATCAATGCAAGTACCTGTAACATCAGTAGAAGTAGAACAAAGAGGAACCCATAATCAAATTGGTGAATGCAACTCAACCAAACTCTAAGAGCACAACTGCCATAGTCAATAACACATGAGAACCAAAATCTTGAAGCATCATAACCCAAGTAGAATGGACAACTCAAACTGCCAATTCCATCTGCAAGAGATGGTGCCAATCTGTCCCATAATGGATGGTAAGAAACTGGAGCTGATCTACACCTGTATGAAATCAAATCTTCTCTCTCTGGATCAAAAGAAGAATAATGAGCATACCCCACCTCAAAATCCTTGTGAGGTAGCACAGTAGATAGGATCCCTATAATCTCCCCACCCAATTTGCTAATAGCACCAGTACCTTGGATGAGAATACCCCTTCTGTCACCCTATGCGAATCCAGATGAACACCTGCACTATCCAGCAAATACTCCATGAATGACTCCGTCCAGTAAAAATTATATGTGGAAGCATCAACGTACTCCCCCACACACCACAACTGATCTCTCTGTAAAGGTGGCACAACCAACTGGACCACACTATCATCTGTGTGAGAAGAATCAATCTGGAGAGGTATCCCAAACTCATCAGAACCAGGTACTCCCAAATTTTGAACCGGTGTGTTAGCCTCAACAACATGTTCCTCAGCTAAAACTATAGGAATGTACTCACCAACAACACTCAATGTACTAACCTCTGAGTCTGGGGCTGGTGAAGACCGTAAATGCTCTAACTCCATGGTCATCTCAGCCAAATGAAATTGTGACTCCTCATAAGCTAACTGCGTAGTCTCAAGAATCTTAGAAGTCACCTCTAGCTGTTGAGTAAGCTCACTCACCTTATCTTCCTCGACCAACAATGCATCATATGCTGTGCTACCCCACTCCATAAGATAATCTCTGTCGGTGACCAACTACATATAATCCTGTCTCAAAATCTGGATAGCCTCCCGTAAAGAGTGGATCTCTGTCAAGGATAAATAACTACCTCCCTACTCAATGCTAGTAGGAGAACCCCATCCATAAACTGCTAACAACTGACGAGCATCATCGAAATGCTTGCAAGCGATAGCAATGTCTCGCTCACTAACTCTCAGCTGACTAGACACATGGTGGCACTGGCTAGACTGTCTCCTACAATCCTCCTCTAATGCATGGTCCAAAAGAGTAGACTCAAAATCATTGATCTCTGGAGTACTACCATCCATACTCTGTGAATCAACTCCATAGCTCATATCAAAATATGGAGAATCAACAACTATAGCATCACTATCTAACTCCTCCATACTGAGAGAAACAGCTGGTGAAACTAAGTCCTCAAAACTGTCCGCTGCATCCTCCTGAGTATCTTCTGCAATAATCAGATCCTGGGACTCTTCTACAATCTCTGTCATAACTGAGAGATCATCAACCCTCAGTGCACTAACATTTGAGCACACCTGTACACTCTGAGTGCAAGCATCGGACTCATCCTCATCTAACTCTAAAGAAACTGCTGCTGAAACTATCTCATCATCACAATCTCTCACTCCCACATCCTTTGCAACTAACTGAGAGTCTAAATCCCCATTACTAATCTCATCCACATGTCTAACAATTGGTGTAGCATTGCCCTCAACCACTGTTGAGACCTCTTGTTTCTCCTTCGTTCTGTTTTGTGATGTGGACCTTTTACGAATGGATGCCATATACCGTAATAATTTGTCTTCAAATGTAGGATCTGAAAGAGTTTCATTCATCCTCCTCTGGGTTTCAACCAACTGGTTCAAACTTTGTTTCAGCTTCTTCATATCATTGTCCCACTATTTCTGAGTACTTGAAGTCATCATAGATACTTCGCTGATTCAACCTACCCAAACTACCCAACAGGATGGCAAGACATTAGCTCTGATTTGCCCAAACTATCCAACAGGATGGCAAGAATTTGGCTCTGATACCACTGTGATGTCCCTTACTTAGGGGCTCTCTTATCTACACAAAAGCTCTGATACCACTGTGATATCCCTTCGAATATCAAAACAAAAGCTCTAAATTGCTTATCTAAATTTTTGCAAAATATCTTCAATTAGATAAATAAATCACAGTATAAACTCTTATTTATTTGCTCATAAGCTTACAATAGAGATCCTTTGTCAAGTATACAAAGAATATTGAAAGTACGGCCTAAATAGCCTGAATATTCTACAAACTGGGAAAGAATTCTGAATTTGGTTCATCTCGGCCTGTTGTGTAAAAAACACAGTCACCGACGTCAGTTATACTGCCATCGTTGGTCGATCTGTAGTCGTTATCTCGCCGATGTTGATTGTATGTCGACCGATGTCGGTCTCTATAAGTATCTGTTCGTTGATGTCGGTACCTATACTTTCTATTGATGTGTATGGATTTTCACAGATCTGTACGGAATTTGTACAGCTGCTGATATAACACAACCTGTATGCTTGATCCTGATCTGTAGAATTATGGGCTAATACAAAAGATCTATATCTGGATAATTCTTGAATCAAAACCCAAAATTAATGAAAATACCTATAAACCCTTGTGATAGCTTCTGAGTGAATTTATCTCTCAAATACCTATAATACTATGATAACTTCTGGGTGAAGTTATCTCTCAATTTGGCAATAGATCGGCTGATCTTTCACAACCTCTGAATCGCACACAATGAAGAGTTGACGTTTTCCACTGCAGATGGAATCCTGGAACCCTTGGCTTAGTCTTCACAGAAGAATTTCTTCAATATCAAAATCAATAATCAAATTCATAATCCAAACTCTCTCCCATGAGAACTCTTATACCCTTCCAAAGGTGTGCTTGCTAAAATTAGATTTCGTCAAATTAGAACTTGGGGTTCTAAAATTAGAATTCCCCAAATTAGAACTTGGGCTTCTTAAATTAGAATTTGGGTCTTAAAATTAGACCAATTAATTAATAATTAATTAATATCTAATTTAAAATTAGACCAAATAATTAATTAATTAATATCTAATTTAAAATTAGACCAAATAATTAATATTTGATTAAATCAATCAAATATTAATATCTCCCTCAATACATGTCAGATCCTCGAACCGTCTGAAGCTGGTGAACCAGGGAGTGATTCTACACATGACCATATCAAAACAAGGGTGCTCTGCTATATGTCAAATATCCCTAAATAATAGGAGCTCAAGCCCAATGTGTCTAAGATAACCTGAATGAGAGCCAACTATAGGCATTCTGTAAATCAAATCCAAGCCAATCTCCATCATGACCCTCTATCCATCTAATCAGCCTACGAAGGTCGCATAATAGGCTAATCATCAAGCCTGTCAATGTCCATGAAAAAGGGGACATGACAGATCCCTCCTCTAGATATGAATCTATGGTCATGCAAAAAGAAAAATCTTAACTTAAAAGATTCATCCAAAGTTCCCTTTTGCTAACTAGTTTTTTGGGGGATGTAAACTGGTCGTTTATTGCTGGTTACTAGTCTAGAAGGTTGTTTAGCTTGCTGTTCTAGTTGGTTATCTTTTAGATCAGTGTTTTGACAGCTATTTTTCATGGTCATATTTATTGGTAACAGGTCCTTGTAAAACTTGGTATTGGTACTATTCTATAATCAGGTTCTTTTGTTAACCTGGTTGTGCTTTAAGGTTTATCTTTCTCCTTGTGTAGGGTTTTAGGGTCCCTTCAAAACCTATTTTTACCTTAATCTAAAACATCAAGGAAAATATCCTTATACCATTTAAAGTCTTATGATTAATAGTCAAGTTGAAGAGACTCATTCACCTGATCCTACATTCTCAACTAGATTTGGGGGTACCATTTTCTTTGATTCTTAACCTCTTCCTTTGATTATGACCCTTTCTCATACCATGAACTCTTATTCTCTTACTTCTTCTACCTCCATGATTAGTATATCCACTAACATGGCAAGTTCTACATCTAGTGGGCCTCCCATAAGATCCACCATCCTTAATCCTTCCACTAGTGCATCATTTCATACCCAAGGTAATCATGATACTAGTGCTTCTTCTTATCAACCATTCACTAGTCCATATTTTACTACACAAGTAAATTTTACCATTATTACCTCACATTCTCATAATTCCTCTCAAGATCCTACTAACACCAATAGTGGTACCCAAGACACTAACACAAACTCTAATGCTTCTAATAATTTTAATCAAGAATATCAACTATTATTACAAACACTCAATCAAATGAATACCTTTCAAGCTCATAACACAAATCAAATGATGAGAATACAAAACCATGTTCTTCATCTTCAATCTCATCCTCAACCAATAGCTTGGGGCATACATAAAAAAAATGTTCCCCCTCCTCCTCTTTGAGATTATCAAGGAAATCTCGTTCCTCAACCTCATTTGATTAATAAAACCATTAATCATCTCTAAAATTAACCTCTTACAACTCAAATTTATAACATTGATATTGGAGGTATCACACCTACAATTTATTATAATAGATCAACCTATCCCACCTTTCATCTTAAAACATGTGGAAATATTTATAAGGATTCAGTGAAATTAAACACCTTTAATGATACCAAATTCTTATCCAAAACTCTCACAGGTGATGCCTTGGATTGGTACAACCAACTTAGAACTCATTATATTACTAGTTTGGAGGATTTAGTGAATGCTTTAGTTCAAGAATTCAAAACTAGTGATGTTCTTGAAAACACTTTGGCCCACTTCATAAATTATAAACAAATTTAAAATGAAACTCCTCAAGCCTTTTCTAAAAGGTGGAAAACTTTGTTCAACAAATGTAAACATGACATGGCTGATTACAATATTTTGCATCTCTTTACCAATGCCCTTTTTCCTAAACATCAATATCAAGTGCACACTCTCTCTCTCCATATACCTTGAAGGAGGCTATTGACCAATCTAAAAAATAATATTTCCTTATGCATTAATTCAAGCCACCCCAACCTTCTTTGGGTACTCATCTCTTACTTAAGAATAAAAATTAGAATGTTATCAATGATGGTGTTACATATTCTTATGACACCATTCATAATTTTCAAGTTGTCATTCTTACCCCTTCATTGGAAATATCTCCCCCGTTCTTAGTAATATACCAATCCTCACTTATCTTCACCAAATAAAATTAATTTTCATAAACCTCTATCCTCAACTAAATTACTTAATCATCTACCTAGGCCTCTTCCATGAGATCTTGATCATACTCATCCTATGAAATATTGGTATGATCCTAATAAGTCTTTTTGGTTTCACACTAGTTGGGTTCATTCTCATGAGACCTGTAGACAAATTCATAATTTAGCTATGGATTTTCTTCTTGGTCCTAATTTTTATCATGATTCTATCATTCAAAAATGTCAACAAGCTTATAAAATTGATCTTAAAGATTATAAATCACATGATAAACCTCAAGCCTAAAATCAAGCCAATGATCATTTGGCCATCTACAAAGAACCTCTTCCTAATCATCAACCTATCCAAGACAATCAAGAAAAAGCCACCCATTCCACCAATAATGTAGAAAGTATTATTTAACCCACTTCTAAAGAGAATGTGGTTAGCATGACTAATATTCAAAGGGTGGCTGATTTTATAGATTATCAACCTATCTACACTCCATTTAGAACATATCATGTTATCTAGGATTCTTATCTAACTCATTTAAATGAGTTGGGGCAAGTTGAACTTATTACTTTTAATGATTATATTTTTTATTCTCATTTGGATAATACTTCATTTTTTATTTCAACCACTCTTTCTTCATCTTATAACACCAATGATACTCAAATTTCTACTAACACTTCTTTTACCATTTCTCAAAATCAACTTGAATCAACTACTTCATCATCACAACATGATTTACAGCCTTGTTCTAAACCTTATTCTTACCAACATGAATTCCAATGCACTTCAAATCCTTATTTTGAGGACCTCCTTAATCATTATGCACCTATATCTAAAAACCCTCTTATGGGTTATGATTAGTGGGATCCCATCATAGAACTTACTTATCTTCCATCCCAAATTCTATTTCTTGAGATTATGAGGAATTATCCACATCATAAAAACCATCTTATGCAACTATTATTTAAGATGAATGTCCCTCATCCTCCCATAGTAAGATGGAAGGTAACCTTATCTAGTTCTGAGGATAATATATTATAACAATATGAGATGTTTATCAACACTGATGAAATAATGGATAGTTCTCTTTCCTTAAAGTTTATTTTAGTTTTTATGATTCTCAATGAGAATTTACTTCATGTAGATGATCCTCCCTTATTCATTAATGTTTGAATAGGTAATATCTAAGTTAAGCATGCATTGATTGATGAGGGTTTTGGAACCTATGTTGCTTCTCTCAACTTCATTAAGACCCTTAGATATTTAGAATGCAATATCAAATCTAAACACAATACCTACTAAGGATGTGATAAAAGGAAAATGGCCCCTCTAGGTTATTTGTGGCTTACCATTACTATCCCACTTATCACCATTCATGTGAAGGTTATGATCTTTAATTTTTCCCTTTCTTATAACATCTTTCTTGGTATGTCGTGGACTCACCATATGAGAGCCATTACTTCTTCCACCTGTAAATTCATTAAATTCCCTCATAATGGAGTCGTTTATAGGATTTAGAGTGACACTAACCCTTATAATTTTGAATAATTTCAGGATCATGGTGTCTTCAATATTCCTAATCTTGAACCTTTGCCTAATTTTTCATTCTATAAGTCACAACATCTTAATTTTATTATTAATTCAACCCAAGGTTATAATGGGCATCCTGAACTCATTAGGAACATTCCTCCTAACATCTTAGATTCTAATGATGATGAGCTTGATGGGATTAACTTAAAGATTAAAATTTCTAATCTCTCACCTCACCTCATCTCATAGCTTCTTGCTTCCTTGTAACCTCATTCTTTCAAGCCTCATTGTGATGATATTCTTGTAGTCTTGACCAAGACTCAACATTCTATTCACCACACTTCCTCGGATGACAAGGTCATCCTTAATTATGTAATTCATATTCATACCCTAGATTATGATGATGGTTATTATTATATGATCCATTATTAGGTGGTCTTGTACAAGCTCGTGATGCTAAGATTATCTATTATTGTTCTTCTTTACTTGAGTCTTTTAGTGTATCTTCCAATCTTATTTTATTTATAGTTATTAATTTTAATATTTTTCCTCTTTATTATATGGTAGAGATGGTGCTAAGACCTCTAGTTTTTTATGATCCTTATAGAAGTATGCTCATGGATCATGTTGTGACTGGTCCTTATCATTTTACTAGATTCCTCGATCATTGTAGTTAGTTTAATCCTAAGATTAGTGTGACCCTTCTTAGACCTTCTATAGATCCCTCCCCTCCCTAAGTAGAACCATTATTGGAGCCCATTATTGCTCTTAATATAGTTGAGCCCATTATTTCTTTTACTATAGTTGAGCATGTTCCCACTCCTAATTTTGCTAAGCTTATCCCTACTTCTCATCCCATTACTCCTTCTATTGAGCCTAGTTCCATTCCTCCTCCATCACCACATTCCCTTCATGATGGTTTGATTTCCTTGCCTAAGATGTCTCCATTACCCACCAAATAATCAAAAGAGTCCTCTTCAACTTCTTCCACTCCTATTCTACCTCCTTCTATGAGTACTTATATTAAGACCACTCACAAGTATATCTATTAATTTGATATAATAAATAATCATTATTCTACCCATTATCACAAGATATGATAATATATTGGTACTTTGAATCCTTACTCTCTTTCCTTAGACAAATCCATGCCTCCCCTAAAATTTTTACCTAAATATACACATAAGTATGGTGAGGTGTATTGTCTATGGCACCAATGCGGTACTCATCACACTCATCGTTACTGCATCCTTCAAAAATAGCTTAAAGGTCACCTTATAACTTTCCTAGACATTCTTCTATTCCTCCCAAAGGTCAATCTCACAAAAAGGATCCTCCTTATCCCATGCCTCCACCTCTAATGGTTTCATCCCCTCCTGTGGTCCCTTCATTACCTTTTATACCTCCACCCATGATTCCTTTACCTATGGACCTTCCCTCACCCATGAGTCCCTCACCCATGGATTATTCTCCATCAGTGATTCTTGCATCTCCTATAAATCCCACTCTCATACATTCTCTCAAACATCCCTCACCTGATTTTCTTTAGCATGATCTATTGAGTATTCCTAATTTTTTAGTTGAGGAGATTAGAAGAGAATTCTTTCCCCAATTTTCATTGAATATTGATGAGACATTAGTAGTAGTTCATATCCAACTTTATAGAGATTTATTTGATGTCTTATATAATGTGTGTGGGTAGATTTATTAGTACTTATGAGCACATGCATGGTGCCTTTACATTACATTTTGATTGGACATGTGAACCAATTTTAATCTTATTTATTTATTATATCATTTGACACTATGTCAAATTCATATCTTTCTTACATAGTGATTCTTTACTTTTTGGTACTATATCTTTCTTATCTTGTAATTTATCTTTACATATGTTTGTCTTGATTTCTCTTTCTTTCTTAGTTTTTCTTAAAACTATATTCTTGTGTCTTCATGATTATTTGCTTTCTTATCTATATTTTCCATAAGATAATTGCTATTGTGATTTGGTTATACCAACCCTATTCCCTTTGGTTCTTGTTTCCCTTTTACCATTTGATCAGTTAGCAAATAATGTATCTCATTATACTTTCATTTTATTGGTCTACTTTGGATCTCCTTTTTCCCTTCTTCATTTTTATTCAAACTAATCATATACATGGTTGAGACATGATATCACATGCTAGTTCATTATTAAGCCTAAGTGGCATAGTCAATCTTTGTCTTTGGTTACTTAGCTTCCTTTAGCCTTAACCTAAATCTCATTCATGTGTATCTCTACATATATCATGATTGGTCATTCTAAATCCATATGGAGGAAAAATATTAAAATCCCATAAAAACTTAAAATCTAAATCATTTTACAAAAGGCAATGATTTAAAAGGCAAAAATATTATTAAAAGTCAAATCACTCTAAAATATGTGATTCAAAGCACATCTCCTTCTTTTAGTCAAATCTCAAACTCCATAGTTGGCCTCATGATAGAGTTGAGGACCTGGGGTGTAGTAGGCTAGTAGATTAGAAGAGGAGAATAAAAAAATATTTTAGTATTACCTACTTTCTCATGCAAGTACCCAATATTTTTAGTATACTAACAACTCTATAAGGGGTCCTGAAGAATGTGGAACATGTCATGGAAAGGTAGGTCCATTTTTATTTTCATGTACCAATCTACCCTCATGAGTTGATCTTAGTATAAAACTTATCTACATACAAAGCTTTGTGTCTATAGAGAACATGTTTCCTTTGTACATTGATGGTCACTAGTCACTTAGTGTCTTCTCATGTCCTTAGTATGCCTTTTGTCTCCTAAGGTCTTCTCATAAGATGCCTAAGTATTATTTTTACACCCCTTTTTTCATTCCCTATATCCATCATATTTTATCTTGAGAAATATTGTCTTGTCTATTGATCACTCCCCTTGGGATCTCATTTGTAAGTTACATTGTAAGACCATGGATAGGAATTGGCCATCCTCACAAATTATCACATTTTTCCTTCTTATTACCGACATCCTTTGTTACCTGATTATCCCAATTTTTCCACCCCAGTGGTGTTATGTTTGTTAGTTTCAATGTAAGACCATGAATAGGACCTGATATTCCTCACAAAATTTTCAAATAATACAAGTCATAAACAAAATTACATGTGTCAAATATGAGATAAGATGTGATTGATTATGAAGTTACACATCATTGGCATGATTCCTAGCTTGATTTAGTGTGTTTTATGCTTACTTAATTTCTCTTTCACTTTTATCTTCTTATTTTATGAGTGCATGTAAGAATACAACCATTAATTGAATTTTTCATACTTCCCATCTTGACTTAGTGTGATAAATTTAAGACCAATCTTATGCGAATTTTGTTTTTCTCTTATACTTCTCAACATGATTTAGTATAATTGATTGGATTATTATTTTGTTTTTATACCATTTGTACCCTTTTAAATACCTTCCATTTTATTTCATTATTTTCATACTTCCCAACATGATTTAGTGTGATTTTATTTGATTTAATTTGGTGCAAAAATCTTTCACTTTGGTTTAAGAACAAATTCCTTTTTACCATCTAGTTTTACCATCCCTTAGTTATTTATAGTTAGTCATTTTCTTGTTATTACACATTTCCCAACTTGAAATAGTGAGTAGTACATTTTTGATTGATTATATTTTACGAAGTTCTTTTATTCTTTTTAACCATGCATGTGTCCTACATAATGCTAGAAAAGAAACCACATCTCATATATTTCTTATAACATATATGACAAAAGCTAAATATATATGCTAGAAAGAAATATATCCAAATCATCCATAGCCACAACCATAATAGCAACAACATACACAATCAAAATCAATATCAATATGCCAAAATGATACATCATATATATATATCATGAGTTTTGATACAATAAGTACAACTATATATGATGCTTTAGTTCTATGGCTAGGCTCCATCCTATCTATCTAATGGCCTATCCACATTGATTGCTAAGGCCTTAGTCTAAATACTCTAAATAGTATGTTATAAGGGTGCCATCCAAGATCTTAGTCCCTCTATTTATCCTTGTAGATGTGCTATCTACACCTGTGCTTGTGCCAACTTAGTCTGGGTCACTGTATGTGCCTACATCAATTGGGTCTACATTGTCATATGTGTTTGTGTCATCTACATCATTATAGTCATATATATAACTATCTCCTTTACCAAAACCTACCATGCCAATATCTCTACTAAACCCATCTCTATTGGTGGTTATATCTTCTCCCTTTATGCTCATATCCACCTTGTTGCCTCCCTTGTTAATCTAAACCAACTCACCTAAGCTGGGGTAGATGGTACACTAGAGTCCACTAATGCAATAGGGTCATATGGATGTAAAGTCTCATATAAGATTTCATGGAGTGCTACCCTCATAAGGGAACCCCATATCTCCTCCTCATCCTTATCTACACCTAAAAAATCACCTAGATAGATATTAGATCATTGTCATATCTTGCAATATATATCTATCTATCTCTAGTCTATATTTCATAATAAAAACTTAAGAAACAACTTAATCATCTTTATTACCTATCTATGTCTTGGCCAATATGGTCTTACCATCCATATGACCACCTAGCATAGTCTCTCTATCCACGTAGCCTCCTGGAACCTCTTTTGTAGGTCACCTCCTCAACTCAAATCTAGATGGAATGGCTCATATCCACCTCAATTTATGCCTAAATGGCCTCTCTATAATCTAACTCTCCTTTGGCTCACTTGCTTGGTCATTAGGGGTGGTGATAGTATCCATTCTCTTCTACTACTCCTACCTTTATTGATGTCATGTTTTTGGTGGTTGTAGCTCATCTCACTATAGAGATGGTGGTGGTATCTCTAGTGCCACTGCTTCCACACCCTTATCATCCTACTCTACTCTTTATCATGGTCACCTAGTCCATGGTATCTTACAAAGTGGTATGAGAATTGACCTCATCACTAATGGCCCTAGTCCCCTCCTCCCCCATGTCTCTGTCACATATCAAGCCCACTACCTAGGCATTAATATTGGTGCCACTAGATGAGGCAATCCCATCTATCTTGGCACCCATGCCATCAAATATGGATCTCTTCACTAATTATAGTGTCCAATCACCTCTATCCTTATTTTAGATAGTGAAACTATGTACTAGCTTGGCCATATAATCACTATGTGCCCATATGGATACCACAATATGTCTACACATCTCACCATCTATAGTGTTAGCATATGCTACCTAGTGTTCTCTATATCTTTGATCTGAAGGTAACTTATCATTTATTGTATGGGGTAACCTAGTTGGTTGATATATGGGAGACCTCTCATAGATCTAAGACATCAATAATATAATTGGTCTTATCCACTTCTACCCTGTAACTAGCACCTTATATAAATCATGTATGAGTTAGACCCAAATGATAGAGTCAAGATCATATAGTATGCCCTCCTCTAGGATCATCCTACTTAAGGCTACCATGAATAGTGGTACCTTTCCATCCAACTTATGACATAACAGTCATTATGTCACAAGTCATTTCAAAACCTTTTGAATATCTAGAATCTATGATGCATATACATAAAACATACTCACTCACCTACCTATTAATATCCTATATGATCCTATAGCCCACATGGCTAAGACTCTCCTCTCCTCCAAGTTGTCTGGAATGCCTATAGTCATCAATGTTCCTACTACCAATAGCCCTATGATGGCATATACATCCTCTAGAGTGATAGCTACCTCTATCATGTCCCCATCTACCTCTTATATATAGGTATTAGTCAATTATTCCCATCATCCAAGGAACATGACTAATAGATATGTACTCAAAGTAATCCTATACATGTCAGATATCCATCCTAAGCCTACAACTATAGCCTAGTTATATCACCTATGGTCAAATTCTCTAGCAGATCCAATAGCTAAGACACATCTACCAATCTCTAAAACTTAGGTCATCCTTGCAACCAAGAAAAAACAAAAGATGTATTAGATTCTCCGTGTCATGTATGGTCAAAATACATTCTTTTTGCAATTTTAATAAAAAATAAGCTAAAATTTCTTTAATTCATTCATTTTTACCCATCTTTAGCCTATTCAGTCATTTTTGTCCTTACTTGGTCATTTTGGTCTATTCTAGCTTTCTTTTAGCCTCTTGTATGCATTTTTGTACAATTTTGGTTCTCTAGTCAACCTAGTTTAACCAAAATTTCCCTATTTTTAGCTTGGTTGACTTAAAAATCCAAGTCAATCCTCTTCTTTTACCCTCCCTATTACTACGTTATAATTATGGACTTTTTGTATCAATTGGTAAATTACACTAGCTTAATCATATATAAAATGTATAGGGTCAACACACACCTACTAGGTTGACTGTGTGGATTTTGCCTCTTTTTATCCTACTAGGTCGACTGGGTTGATCCATTTGTTTTTAGCTATTGACCCCTTGCATTTTCCTAAAAAATTGCCTTATTGTAGTTTTCTTCCTAATTCCTTCAAACCCATTTACCTATTTGGTTTTTCCTAACTAGAGAATCTAATTTTTCTTCATTTCAACATCTATAAATACTAAAACTTACATTTTCTAAAACTACACCAAATTCAACAAAATACTAAAAAACTAGCTTAAGATTCATAGTTGCATACCTATAATGCACCTGCTACCACTCTTGGATCCCTTCCTCATCTAAATTGTCATATCCTCATCATCCTAGCTCATTTGGTCTCCAAATCTCTTTTTTCCTCTTTTGTAAGTCACAATAACAAAATGACTTCTCTTTTCTCCTATTTAAAAAAACTTTTCAAAATTCAAATTCTTCAATTATTTTCTTGAAGATTCCTTCTTTTTTTTAATCTTTGTTTTTACTCATCCATTTTCAAAACCATAAAATTCATTATATTCATGATGATGTAGAGAATCTTTTCCACTATTATATGCCTATCTTCCAAAAATTTCAATTTTTGTCTATTTTTTGCATTAAATTTTATAGGTTCATCCAGTGTTCTTCACATTGGACACCTTCACATATCTTGCAGTCTACTCCTTTATCTACAACACTAAGGTAAGTAAAGGTATGTGTTTTTCAATTCTATCCTTTCTTTTATCTTATTTTGTTGCAAACTATACTTTATTTAGCATCAATGTTATGTGTTATCATGTTCTATTTTGTAAAGCATGATCTCGTGTTGTATTTATGTGACACATGATGAGATTAAAGTGGGGCATATGTATACAAACAATATTTTAAAACTTTTATTGATTATTGACACTTTATATCTTACAGAAACCCATCGAGTCTCAATCTCTTTGAGTGCATGCCTTAAGGGGTGCATCGAGAAAGGGGTGAGCAGACCACTGGTGCTTTATAAGATTATTGTCCCTTTTTCCACTTGCCATATACAAACTCATCTCATAAAACCATTTACCCTAAACTTATTCTTCTCATCCTTACCCATAACAGTCATTTTCCATGATTTAACATCCTTTCTTTCACCTTGACTCCTTTTCAACCAGTTGATTATACTAGGTTGATTAGGTTGACCCTGTATAGTTTTTAGCATCTGATTACTATATAGGGTTGAATAGGTGGACCCTATACTATTTATGGTATTTTCCATTAGGAAATTTTTTATCCCTCTAGCTAACCTAGCTTGGTACCTAGTGAATTATCTCTTGAAAAAATATAGGGTCAACTGGGTCAACCTATATAGCAGACATATTCGAAAAGATTTAGGGAAAAATCCACCTATATATACAAGTTCAGTTCCAACCATTTATAAGAAGAGAAGTGAATAAAAACAAGTGACAATGAACATCTACTTATTGACCATTCTACTTGAGTAATAAATCTTATGGTTTCATACTTTATTTGGAGATATAGATCTTATCTTATGGAGAAGTATTTTGGATGCATAAATAAGTTGTGTATCCTAGAGTTGATTTGTATTTGATATCTTTACATACCTGTTATCACTTAGATTTACACCCTTGGATGAGATCAAAACCTGTACTCATCCAAGTGTCATAATTGAATCACCTATAGGCTTTTGGGAAACATCAGGAATGAGGTGAATCTCTAGATAGGGCTAGCTCCATTAATGTACCACTTTGAATTGCAACTACTACTAAACTTGGGGGTGAAAAAGGAGAAGAATAACTGAAATTAAACTAATATAATGGAGGTGATACACCAAATAACATGATGACATCCAACCATATTCATATTACACTTGAAATTAAAGTACAAACTGAAAATACACTTCTCCAATCTTCATATTTTCACATTAATGCTACATTTTGAGGTTATGGATGAATGTACAAACCTATAAGGACTAGACAAGAGGCCTATGAGGGCACTAATGAATAGAATAACTCACTTAAACCATGAACATATCCTATAAAAATTCACATGCCCTAGAAGAAGAGGCTAAAAATAGGTGAAATAATGGAACAACATGCTAAGGAATCCATAGTTTTCACTAAGCAAGACTCATCATCCAATTGAACACACTAAGAACAGTCATAGAGGAGGTAGGCATCAGTGGTCTTATTAATAAAAAGGTATAAGTTTGAGTAGGAATTCACCATAATCAAGTGGAACATCTTAATACTATCATGAATATGAAAGAATTATATATTCCTCCCTTTTAATGTGGAATCATTCATGAAAACAGCTAAACATGCTCATCAATGGCTGCCAGATTGTGAATATGGCATATGGCTACTATACTCATGAAGATTGCTTTAGATTATGATCTTGGAATTTGAAGGGAAATAATATAACATTTAAATAATGACAAAGGACCTATTATATCTCTCTAAAACTATGATCAAGCATGATGATTCTACAAATGATGAAAACCTACCTATTGTCTTCAAATGAGACCAATCTATAAATTTGAGGTTTTGGCTCATCCAAACACCACAAAAATGAAACCAAACATGGGATGATTTTAATAAGAATTATAAATCATCTAGGAGAAACACAATTATCTATATTTTATGAAATCTCCCAAACAAGGGCAAAACCCATAGGGTGCATGAAACAATAAGCAGATTTGTAAAATCAACTTGTTAGCAATGGTTTATAAAGCATAGTTGATAAATTTATAAAATATTTATATGAAAATGAAGGTATATAAGTTTAATATCATATCTCAATAGCTTTTTTCCCGAAACCTCATGAGCTATTTATACCAAGCAAAAACTTGCAAGTCACTTTTGTTTGCCAAGAAGTGTGGAAATGGAGTAGAATGGTTTTAGCTTCAAAATGACACTTAAAAATCAAAAAAAGCATGATAATGAGCATGGGGAATCTTAAGAGTCACATTTTAACCTTTTTCAAGTGGCACACATCCCAAAGAGGCTATACAAGTGCCAAACTCTTCTTTTTCTTTAAGAAAACTAACTTTTCTTCTGCATAACCTAACATATTTTAGTTTTATCAGTTAATTAAGAATTATATGGACACATTTGGCATGCCATCACGTTTTGACACCTTTACATTTCCAAATAAATCCATAGAAAGCATTAAATACACCTTTTTTGACCTAAAAAATGACCCAAAAATGATAAATGGATATAAAAACTAATTGACCAAAGCTAATATAACATTAATTTACATAAATTAAACTATAATACAACCCATAAAACTCATATTATACCCCCTAAAGACCTAAAAAATCATGTTTTTTCCTAAAATTTCCCTAATTCGACTAAAAAGTCAAATTTGGTCAACAAATTGGTGACTCATAGGGGTAGTATGCCTGCTATACTAACTAGACCAATAGCCTTATCAGTTCATTGGGATTATTATTCATCTAAATTCTAAAATAAATAAGGAAAACCTTTTACCAATGACTTTGATCAAGAAAAAATACTAATGACTACCTCAACCACACATAGCAAAGGACACACACCAACAAAGCAAACACACAATAAGACACACATACACACACATGTGCTCACCTTACCTTTGTTTGAATCACCATTGATTTTACCTTGTTCTAATAGTCGCTAGTCTAAGGACCCACCTTTGGACCCAAACCTTTCTACAAAATTCCAATCATGCCCACATCATCTCTGGACCTAAACCCATACCCATCCCTTCTTCCCAATTTTAATCCTTGTTAAATAAAGCATCTCCCACCTTGATACACTCCTCTTCTCTCTCCATTCAAACCTTTTCTTATTGATATGTGTAATAATAAACTATCATACACATACCAATTGCTTTTAATGATTAATATATAATTCAATCATATTCTCAAGTTCATGATGCAATGAACTTTCAATACTTACAAATTATTTACATGCTTAATCTAGAACTCTATGTTTATAATATATATTCAATACTTTCTAATTATTTACATACTTCATCCACTACTTTAATTCTATATTCAAATATAGGATGCAATGCAATATACAAATTCTTTATATGTTTTAAAGTTATATCTCTAAGGTTCTAATATGAAAAATATTATTAAATGATTATATCTTTTGAAATTGGTCTCAATTTTTATTTTGAGATAAGTAATTTTCAAGCTACATCTATCATTTCAAAAGGGGGCATTTTATTGGGCTTATCTTGAATTCAAGCACTCATAAGAAAAATATTTCATATTCATAACCACATACACTATGCAAATTATCAATATTATGGGGGCATATGGCCTACATATGTACCCCACTCTTAAAAATACTTTAGTATAAGTTCACATGTATAAATATTTCAAACATTTATAAATTTAAAATTAGCACTCTATAGGTAGTATGATGCTAGTTCATGTATTCCCCTCATTTCTATTTTTAAATAAATAAGTTTTCAAAAAGTCTTTTTATTTAGGTTAAAGGGGGGATTTTTTTGAACTAGGGTTCCCAGACCATAGGATAAGCAAAAACAAAAGATAAACCAAGTTCTACCAAAGACAAAAAAAGAACAAGGACCAAATAGGCCTAGAGATAGCCATAATTTAGCCCAAAAAACAATAAATAACAATGAAAAAAACTAGGGCTAGTCTAAGTCTAAACTACTAGAAACATGTTCCTAATATGTTTTCATATTTTTAAGGTTTGTGTGGATCTAAAGAAACAATATGTCTTTATCCATGATGTTCTAGGTACAACTGCACTGACCCTGCTTACCTTTCCCTTTACCAATTATCTTGGGCTCAAATACTTCTTCAAGGTGAGCTCAAATATTTTCAACATTATAAATACCCTCATGCATAACAAACTTGTTACAATTCACTAAAAATTGATATTGCTATGAATTTTCTCATTTTCCTATTCTAAAATCTCCACCCTGAATAAGAGACTTTGAAGTTGATGATCATCCTCCATGGCTGAAGAGATTTGGTTTAACCTTATGTTATCCTATTGTAGGGAATTCACCTTACCTTTAAGCTTTATAATCTCTCTCATAAACCAATGCATTATATATTTTGGAACATAAAGTTATTCAACTATCTTATATGAGTTATCCTTGCCCTTAAGAGAAGTCACCAAGTTATTGAAGGCCTCATTCTGATCTTTTAGTTACTTGTTATCAAAAATTTCCCTTTTATCTATCGATGCATATTTAGACATACCTTTCTTAGCCTCTAGAAAAAAAATTTAATCTTATTTATTTCCTTGTATTCATCCTTATGGTCCTTCCTTGAAACATCTCTAACATCATCTACATCAATATAAACCCAAACTAAGTATACCATTTTTATTTGCATGCCCTATTTCCTTAAACTAGACCCTATAGCCTTTGAATCACTTCAAAGACATTTATTTATATTCTCCTATGGCTTCATATTCTTCCTTTCCACATCCTTGGTCCTATTCTTCATAGGATTCTTACTGATCTCTGTAACCCTGTTCGAACTCCCATAGTATTTTATCCAAACCTTTTTTGATTTTTCTAATGTCAACAAGAGCATCCTCTACATATTTATTTTGTGGCTGAGGAAGGTCTTAGTTTGATTCATACCCTTAAAATATTTATATATGAGATAAATCACCCTTTCATTTTTTGGGTTCAAATAATTTCGATGCTTGAAAGTCATGATTAAAACCTCCATTGACTTTAGAATGAAGAAACTAAGATTGAAGGGCACACCACACCTAAAATAGTTCAATATCTTAAATAAAGACCATCTAGCTACATTATACCTACCTTTTATGGTTACATACTAAATCAGATGGTAGGCAATCTCTACATATAACTTGGGTAAGGATTCCTGATCAAAACCATTGTGCAGTAGTTCCAATTATTCTCCCTCCTCCAATAATGTCTCTTTATCCCTCTAGAAATCTCTCATTGAGTTAACAATATTAGTTTCCTCAATCACTAGCCTAGTAAAGTGAGTAATGATTTCCTTTATGATATCAAGAGTAACTCCATTGATAGTAACATGTATATCCTCCTAGGCTTTCATAAACATGATAAAAAAGTACATGTCATGTCCTTCAATCTTCTCCATGAATCCAACAAAACCTCCCACTTGTAGAGCTACCTAAATTATATCATTTTTATTAAATTCGGGTAATATTTTTAGTTATATTATATTAGGTAACCCCATATTTATTTCCTTATGGAAAACATAGATATGATATATGTTTTCCTTATTCTAGAAATTCGGCTTCATATAATATATCCAAGAGGAAATACTACTGTGTTTTATATATGGGTTATATAATGGATGTTTCAGGACTTCTATAAACTTCTTAGTAGACCCCAAAAAATTAAACAAAACAATATGAGTCCCCAACTTGAAAGAATCTAATATTTGTTTCCTCTATGAATTAGAGGCTTCCCCAATATGCCTAAGGTTATGTGCATTATAATTTCTTTCATCTTTTATCTTTAGAAAAAGATCCCTAGGGAGTTCTTCATAGTCCATCCATGTCATTTGATACAAAATGGTCAATCCTTTATTATCAAACCAATCCTCTATATAGTTTCCTTCCCTTTAACTATTTTAAATTATAACCTATTTTAAAGAATACAAAATAGATATAGCTTCTTGTAAAAATTGTTCGATGGACTAATTAATGACATTTTTATTTAACAAGTAGTTCAGAATATTTAGAGAGTCCTCCTCCACTATTAGTTTTTGAACTCTCAATTTTTTTCCAATTTGATCCCCCAAAATGTTGATAGATATTTTGACTATTGGTTAGATTTAACAACCGTGTCTCTACAATAAGATGTATCCAAATTGCCCTCTTGATCTCTAATTATTCTACCTCTTCCAGCTAGTCATGGGTTCCCTTTTGAAGCTCCATCAAAATTGAGATTCATCCAACCCAAAGGAGGGGTTTCCATTTAATTATTTTACTAATTTATTATTTAGGATTTGGTTTACCCAACTTAGAATAATCAATTTTCCAGTTATGATCTAGAATTTTTTCAAATTGAATCAAGCTTTTCCCTTTATTGATAGGAATAGAATTACAGTTCTCCTTAATATGCTCAAAAATTATTTTAGAGAAGACTTTGATGCTACATCTCTTCCCCTTAAATATTATATTGTTAAATTCTCCCCATACACCACAAATTATATGTGGAAAATCCAACCAAAGTTTCTTGAGAAGGAAATTTTGAAATTGGCACACCCTAAGACTGCCACACTTCCATTAGAGAACTTACTTGCACCCAAGAGATATTAAATTTCTTTAAAAAATAGCTCCAAATCTTCTAAGAAAATGAGAAGAAAACAAGCAAAATAAAAATTGACTCATTGACTTCTTCATATAGTATACATCTGTTGATTAGGATATAGCCTCTTTTTCTTATATTGTCAGTTATAAGTTTTCTATTTTAAACTACCACCCATAGGAAGAATTTAATTTTTGGAGTTAGCCATTTATCCCATAAAGACTCTGAGTTGTCATTAAGCCCAAGTTCTTGCATTAACAAGTCTTAACCTGATTTATCTTTATAATGACCATTAAAGGAGTCCTTATAGACCATTTGATCTTCTCTATTGATACCTAAAATATGCACATTTTGCAATATATTATTCAGGTTTGAAATTTTTAGTGTGTCTTCCTAGTTTAAGTTATCCAAACTCAACCTCTTCTAGAATTTAACTCCTTAAATCTCCTACCAATATTCCATCACTTTGAAACCAAATTTAATCTTAATGCTTTCTTGCAACTGTGGTCCTATGTCACTCTGAGAAAGAGGATTGTCAGAAACCCAAGTATTTTTCTAAAAATCAACCTTGCATCCATTACCAATCTACCATTTAGAAATTGATATTATGAAATCTTTGTTAGAGATTAAGAAGTTCTAAACATGTGAACCCCAAATAAAATGTTCCTCAACTAAAATGCAAATCAGGTCCATTCCTTCTAAATACTTAAAAGAAAAGATTCTATCCCAAACTGTGTTTGACTTGATGAATCTCCATACAAAATTAGAAATGATGGCTTTATTCATTAAGTAAAAATTCATTAAACCAATTCTACCATATCTTTTCTTGGATTAGACCTTATTCCAAACAAAAAGATGAAATTTGTATCTTACTTCCATTCCAACCCAAATAAAGTTACATTGAATTTTATTTAATTTATTCTTCACTCTTTTAGGAAAACTAAAAATCAAAAGTATATAGATTAGGAGAATCTGAAGTAAAATATTAATAAAAATAGATTTTCTATCCTAGGATAAGAGCTTACCTTTCCAACCTATGAGCTTTTTTTGAAATCTCTCAATCAAAGGGTTCCACACTATCACCTAAAGCTAGTTGATAAAGAAAGGCATTCATAGATATGAGTAAGGAAGTTCATTTATTGACAACTGAGAGGTGTAGCTATTTTAGTTTGTTTAGATGCTAACATATTGAATAACTACACTAAACTCTTATCAAAATTGATTTATTGATTCAAGGTTATTCATACATCACCAAAATATTTTTAATGTTTCTCACTTCCTACATAGATGCTTCAACCAAGAGAATGGTGTCATCCATAAATTGATGATGAGTCATTGAATCTCTAGACCTTATTGGTTTAAAACCTTTTAATTGAGAATCAGCCAAAGCATTAGTAATGAATCTACTTAGTGATTCCTCCATAGGAACGGGGAAAGGGGATCCCCCTATCTCACTCTAGTGATTTTGAAGAAGTCATGTGCCACCCAATTTACCAAAATAGAGAAAATGTAATTTGTAATATAATATCTAATGATTTTCTTCAATTTTTCATGAAATCCAAATTGAAACATAAATATATCAATGAAAATCCAATCTAATCTTTCATATGCCTTAGCCATATCCAATATAAGCACCATAGCTACTCTTTGAATTTTTTCCATTGAATGAATGGATTTGTTGACCATGATCACTCCATATTTAATTTGTATTCCCAGAACAAATCTTCCTTGCTGATGTTGAATGATTTTTTGCATGATAGATTGCATCCTCAAAGAAATAAGCTTGGTGATAGTCTTATAAAAAGAATTACAAAAACTAATAAGATGGAAATCAGAAAAGTTTACGACCCCTTATTTTTTTGAAATAAGAAATAATAAAGTATGAATAAATTCCTTCAATAATTAATTAGTGAAAAAATAATTCATTCATAATTGTAACCACATCATCTACTATTAGGTCCCAAAAGTTTTAGAAAAAAACTATGGGGAAACCAACTAGACTAGGAGCCTTATCCATGTCAATCTTGGAAAGCACAAATTTGAGATCTTCATTTGAGGTAAATGTTGTGATAATTTCATTATCCTCTTGATTAATTAATTATAGTATCACATGTAAAAATTCCTATTCATATAAGATATTCTTATTATTATAATTCTTGTACAATTTTTTTTTAAAAATGACACTTTCTTGATTAATATCTTCTGCATCTAAGGAAAACTAACGTTCATTTTTGATAATTTATTTAATAAAATTATCTTTTATATGGTTTAAACTAGACATGTGAAAAAATTAGGTATTTATATCCCCTTCCTTGAGCTAAATGTTTCTAGATTTCTACCTCCATAATGATTCTTCTCTAGATGCAATAATGTGGTAATTGCATAAGAGCTATCTTTCTCTACTTTGTATTTTTGAATCATAACCCTTACCCTCAATTTATTCTTTAATTTTTAAAATTTAAGATTTAAGAGTCTTCTTTTACAAATGCACATTCCCAAAAACCTGTTGATTCCATTGTTTGATCTTGATTTTCACCCTTTTGAAAATTTTATCTAGATTGAACATAACAGATCCACTACCATTCTTAGTCCACCATTATAAGATCCTATAATTAATTTCAAGGTGAATAAACCATATATGTTCTATTATAAAGGGATATTTATTTTCTTTATAAACTTGATCCATAATATTCAACTCTAGTGGAGTATGGTCAGATCTAATCTTAAGAAGAGCTTTAAGGGATAGATCCTTGGATTCTAACCACTTTAAAAAGATAAAAACTCTATCTAATCTACATTACATGATATTTTCACCAATCCTCCTATTATTTTAGGTATATTTAGACCCTCTTAGGTCTAAATCCAACATACCAATATTAGAAACAAAAGAAGAAAAGTCCTCCATGTTGTCCATACTCACTAGATTTTATCCTTTCTTGTCTCCTAGATGCAAGGGAGAATTGAAGTCACCTACCAAGATCCATATAATATCCTTGTAATTATTTATAAAAAAAATATAATATCATCCCATAGATTTATATGAGTTTAAATAGAATTTGGATTTTAAACATTAGAAAAAAATCCACTATTTATTATCAATCACATCCATGAAAAGTACTACCACATGATGTTAAGACTTTAGGATAGGTTATATTATTAGAAATTTATAATCCCAAAAAAATTTAAGCCCTCCTCACACTCTAAATTTACTAACACAAACCACTTTAGCTTCACTCTAATACATTTTTGTATGATTTGAAAATAAATTTTTCTTAATCTTTGATTATTGGATTGCAAAAATAGTAGGTTTATTAGTCCTAAAATCCATAAAAACTTTATACTTAGATATACTTTTCATCCATATGATATTCCAAAAAATAATCAGCATGATTAAATGCTGGGGGAAGAGATACCTCCTTTAAAAGGAAGGATTTTTTGAAATCCATCTTCTATGTCTTCTTGAGTATGTTTTATGAAAATATATATTTTAGAATATTTACCTAATTTGGGTAAAGTTTTGTAATCTAGACCTTTGGTCCCTCTTTTGGTGACTATAATTGAGGTCAATTTTACATTGGAATTATTCTTGGTATTAACTATGATTTTATAAGATTCCCTTGCCTCCTCATTAACCACAGCAAGGGGTATATTATCCTCCTTATAACCTTCTATGTTATTTTCTTTAACCACTTATTCTTTCCTTTCCTCCTCTTTCTCAAGAAATCCAAACTTATTAATGGACTGAGGAATTGAAACCTCTAAAACTTATAACTCAATAATATTGATCTAGATGATGATTACATTTACTTCCAAGTCTACATTGTTTTGATTTACCTGCTTTAGGATTGAATCCAATGAAAATTAGTTTGATAAATCCTGGGGGCCTCATTCTTGTGTTTTTCTTTTCACCTAATTCTGATACATAATTGGTTATAATTGCTTTCTTTATGGTTACATCTATAACTACCTTACATCCCTCCTCAATAATTGTATGGTACAGATTTACATATATATTCTATGAGCCTTTCGAAACCAAATCATTGGTTTATGGCTTTTCATTTTTCTCAGAAGTAACACCTCTTTTCCTTTATCACACTAAAGTATTATGTATTGAGGAACACACCTTTAAATAATGCCCAAGTTTATGGCACTTATCACACAATAGGACCAATATTTCAAACTCAATTTTTTGAGATCTAATTCTAAAGGTGTATGTAGAAATACTGATGTGGGGAGTTCTTGATTCATAAAAGTGTTCACACAAAACCTAGCATGCACAATCCTAGATATTGCCTTAGTAGAAAAATCAAAAGTAATTAGGTATCTAAAAGATTTGGAAATGCTAATAAATAAGTCTTCATACTAGAAATCAATAGGTAGATCCAATAAACTCACCTAAATGGGCATGAGATTGATTCTATCCTTCTTAGGATCAAATATTGGATGCTATTTTTTTAGAAAAAGACCAAATTTTACATAAAACCAAGGACCCCCTATAAGAATGTTAACATAGTCTTTGGGGTTATTAAATATGATCATGAATATCCATTAACCTTGATAGAATGTCCATATGAACTTTAGGGAACCATTTTTATTTTTCCCAATATTTGAAAGAGTCAATATTAGGTCTAGCTCTCATAAACTTTCCTAATAAATCATGTTCCATTATAGATGAGGCATGATTTATGAAAGGAGTGATTTAAACATGAATAATTTTACCATCCTTCATGTTTTTGAGATGTTATACAAGCTTTATTTCTTTTTTTTCCATCGAACTAATCACTTTGTCACTCTAAGATGACTTACCTAGAATCTACCTAGAACATACAAAATCTATGATATTAAAGATCTTATAAGAGATTCCCTCTATCAATCCTTGTCTTGACATTGACTCAAACCTACTGGCCCATGTGATTCCCTTTGGAGGTTTTTAATAAGTTATAATTCAAATCCATATCTATCTATAAATGTGTGATTCATCTTTTGCAAGTGGACCATGTTTGAGCGTAGTGATGATCATGTCATGGTTACACTTTAGTGAGACATGTACTATCTCCCACTTCTTATTTTTTAGTTTGATAATTTTGAGCTTAGTGACTCTCCACATCTTTGATGTAATTTAGTGAACCATGTACTATTTCCCCCCTCTCTTTTTTTAATCTTCCCCTTATAATTTAGTGACACTCAATGAGTATCACCATTACTTATTCTCAAATATCTCTTCATAAGTGAAAACATGTCCTTATTTAAATCAATAGCTTCACTCATTGAGACTTGATCACTCTCAATTTCACCATAGGTTCAAATCCCATGAGTTGGTATGGTTATGGTTTAGTAACACCCAATGTCATACCATTCATCTTATCACCACTTTAAAAAATATTTCTTCTCTTTGGACATGAATCAAATAAGTTTGAAAGCACCTTATCTCTACTTGGGTAAACTGGTAATTCAAACTCCATATATGAAGATAGTGTATTTCCATACTCAGGTCATGACTCTTTCTTCTTTACTCTATTAGTTTCACTTTATTGCATCACTAGAATAGGGGGAATGTAGACACATAAATTTAATCAATAAATGTTTGGCATCCTTACGTTGGTATTTTCACCACTTCATTAACCAAAATCATTACAAAAAACTACATTATCTTAAAAATATTTATAAAAACATCACTATTTCATTACTATTCATACCTATTCTACCAACAAGCCATTAATATCAATTTTTATAAGTTTTTGACATTTTAGGATAATACCACACTAGGCAGATAGGACCATAGTGTTACCTTATCCCCTAGTGCACCATTGTCTTATTACCTCTAATAGATTTTTTTTAAATCTAGATGTTTAGTAATGGATATCTATATTTTCATAAATATGGCTCATGAAAATATTCAAAATATTCTTCTATAAAATTACATTAAATCAACTCAACTCGTTACCTAGAAATCATTTGGAAATCTGATTTCAAAAGCATTATATCTTGATCAAATGAGCTTTTTTTATTTTTAATTTCAATTCTACTACTTTTTTATAGTCATAGGCCAAGTTTAATACTATTTTATTTTAAGTCGATAATGTCTATTTTTAATCATTATAGTAAATATTATAGTTGCATTCATCACAAATTTATTACTTTCCCTAAAAGAGATAACTATATTGACTTGAGGCCTTTTGGGCTATGTAGGAAACACTCAGTCAAGAAAGGGTTTTATGAAGATATCTTGACCATTCCTACTTCCCCCTAGTTTCCCCCTTTTACATTTGATCTATTTTGTGTGCTTGTGTAGGACCAATGCATCACTTTTTCAAGTCTTTCATGTGTCTATTTGGCCTTGACATAGAATTGAAAAACCATTGTAGGAAAACACATGATTTTCAACTTGAAATTCTTCCCTATAGTCAATAGGGACAAAGTAGCAATAATAAATAGATTCAAACTACATCCTTATCCTCCTAGTGCATCTTTGTCTATGTACCCTATAATATTATGATTCCATTGATAACATGATCTTGAGTTTGATCTGATCATTTCTAAATCATTACACAATTGATACATTCAATAACCATTTGATTTCAATCTAAGTATATACTTCTACTCTCACAATTCACTATTTATAGCTTACTTGGAATTTTATATTCTACTATATTTTATTTTATACTATTGTACATTAGTTTATTTAGTTTATTCCTAGGTTAATAGATCAATTATAATTAATTATAGGGTAAAAATACTCAATATCTATTAGGGTTATTTACAACTCATTATAAATCAAGTTAATGATTAATACCAAGCTAAAGATGAAAAACTCATTCCATTCAAGAAAATGGTTGACATATTTATATAATACTTTAGTTATATCTAATTTTAATAAGTTTATCATGCCAATAACAAAGATACAAATTCCATGGCCACCATTAGTTTTCCTCTAGAAATGTATAAAGATACCAAAAAAAATCAATTTTTGGTTGAACAATTAATGATCTTAGCTTATGAAGTCCATAAATTTGAAATGGTTTGTGAAATTATTGGTCCTAATTCCCCATTGTACCATGATGTATATACCTATCTCCATAATAACACTATCCCCACCAAAAATTTCACCTAATGAAAATAAATTATTTATCCAACATGCTTCATGATTTACCCTTTTTGGTGATAATTTATACCATAGAGGATATGATATAACTTTGTTACAGTGTTTAAACTCATAAGAGGCCAACTTATCCATCATAGAAGTCCATGATGGAATTTTTAGTACACATATTAATGGTATCATAATTTATAAAAAACTATTAATAACATGATAATATTGGCCCACCATGGAAACAAATACTTTCCAATATGTTAAAATATGCATAGCATGTCAAAAACATTGGGACCTTACTCATGCACCATCTCAAGTTATATAGCCAATTACAGCTCCATGTCCCTTTTCTACATGAGGGCTTGATATCATTTGAAAAATAAACCCTAACTCATTATATGACCTTAAAACATAATCATCTCCACTAAATATTTCACCAAATGAGTGGAAGCAATCCCATTTACATATGTAATAGGAAAATAGATCTCAAAATTCATCCTCAATCACATCATTTTCCATTATGGTATCCCCTCCACCATAATTTTTGATAATTAATTCAAAAAAAGGATGTTAAATACATTTTTACCTAATTTAACATTTGGCATAAATGGTCCACACCCTATTACCCTCAATGTAAGTAAGTCATCCATTAAATATATCATCAAAATCCATAAGTAGATTATCAATGATGTTGGTCATAATTAGCATCTTCAACTTTATCCTACCATGTGGGCTTATTATAATATCATCCACACATGTATGAGGTTAACCTATTATTTAATTATATTTTTAACTTAATCCATCCTACCAATCAAGATTGAGTTGCCCTCCTTTTCTTTGAAAAATCTAATTGATAATGAGGAATATTGAGTTGCATGGTTGCATGAGTTAGAAATTTTGGATGAGAAATGACTCAATGCAATTAATAATTTGTAATAATATAAAAATAGGTTACACTACATATCAAAAATAAAATCCATGCCAAAAAAATTGATAATGGAGATCATCTTAAAAGAAAATTAGAAAAATACCAATCAAGACTGTGAGAAGAAGGGAAATTTTGAACCCAATGGTTAGATCATTATGTTGTCATTGTGAACTATGGACCAAGTACCAAAAAATTATCCACTGAAGATGGATAAGATCTTGATGAACCTATGAACATCATGTATCTAAAACTCTTCCATGCTTGAAGGGTATAATGTTTCTGCAAAAATAAATAAATAAAAAAATCAATAAAAATATAAAAAATAAATAAAAGAAAAAAAACAAAAATAAAAGAGAGAAAAGAATCATCCAAATGTGAAAACCATTACAATGATAATTTTGGGCAAGTACCATGGTGAAAACTAATTTTTAGTGCCATGCATAGTATCTATTATCTATAAGTACCCTATACTTAAGGGCATCCTCAATCCATCTCATCTAAAATATCCACATCAATTTAAACCTAAGTCATCCTAACCATCCCTTCTTTTTAAGTTATCCCATCCTTTATAATGTACCTATAGATGCCCATATCTAGTATAAGTTTAATTTTATAATGTCTTTTTGCATATGTTTTTAATGTATAGACCTTTTAACAAATAATTGATTATTTAGTGGCGTAGTCTTATATGGGCATCTAGGATTTATGTCTATTTCATGATAATGTCTGATCTTATGTGTCGTTTTGGTCATTGCTATATATTTTAACCATTCTATTATAGGGATCCTTAAGTATTTATGGTATTTTCTATCTTCTATGTCTCTAAACACTAATATTAGGTTAAAGACACTACTGTCCATACTAGTGTCCTAAATCTAATGGTCGTGTCTTACCTTATCTTATTCCCTATTTTTTTAATTTTTGATTTTATGACTATTTTAAGGATCTAAGTGTTTATTATAAAGGTGAATTTTATGTTCCTCTAAGAATTATTTCATAGTAAAAGGATTCCCTATATATACAAATCTATGGTATAGTTTTGATATTAAACAAGCCTCTTGATTAACACATACATTATTTATTTAAAATCTATTAAATTGCACTATACATTAGATTACTAGAACTAAAGCCTAAAGCCTTATAAAGATCAATTGCAGTTACATTACTTATACCAAGGGTTTTAATAGGAGAAATAATATATAGTTGCATAATCACCATCACACACATACACCTAAGAGGGAGAACTACATGTGAGTCTAAGGCCTTCTTCATAGTATATGGCTATGTAGATAACGCTTAGTAGTAATAGGTATCTATGATTAGCTCGACTCATGTGTTAACCCCTTTTTATTGAGTGACAAGTAGACAAGAGGTAAGAGGGTAAGGCTTGGCTATTATAAACTGATTATGTCTAATTTTATCATAAATATAGGTAGAAATATAAAACATAGGTGCTATCATAGATCTAGGAGGAATTTGAGTTGGCTATACTATAGGAATAAAACTATTAAAATAAGACACTAGCATTGACACCAATGTACCAAATATGATGTTGATGCCTAGGCCAAAAAAAGAGAGATAAAACCTAGAATGAGTGGAATAACAAGTTAAAATGTATGATTTAAATAAAATTGGGGAACTCTGATAATCCAAAACTATGTGTAAAATAAGATATACTCTCTATTAACCCTTAGTTGTATAGTTTATTGATTATATTTATTACATATGCTTAAATGAATTTATTAAAAATACTATATTATATTGCCTAAATTTGAATATTACATTGAGACATTCAAATTTTTATTTTTATAAGGTATTTTTATAATAATCCAATGTAGATAAAATGTTTTGGTGATCCCAATCTATGAGAAAAAAATCAAACCAATACTCTAGCTTGCCCTAGGATTTCAACTTTCTAGGAGTTTTAGATTGTTGCATTTATTTTTTCTATAACTAATTTTTGTATGGGCATAGTTTAGGTGATGTGTGTTCTCATTATTACCTTAGCCTTCATGTTTGTTCTTTTCAATGTGTTTACATTTATAACCCTCAAAGTGAAATCCCATAATGAATAACCTATTGACCAAATTTTGATCCCCTATAAAAATTGGTCATCCCCTCAAAATTGAAACTTTCATAGGTTTGTCATGTTGTCTTTTCATATATTATATGGTCCCTAAAAGTCTTCATTAAACCTTATTAGCATTGTTTAAGGTTAGTTTGGAGAAGTTAAGGTAATGTCATGTTTTGGTCATATGATGGTCTAGACATGTCATGGAGAGATAAGGATAGGTCAAGTGGTGTCATAGGTGATTAGGGGTATCTCAAGATCATTTTTTGTCTTAATCATATTATAACAACATTTAATGCATGTTTGGATACTTTAAGGTTCATTTACAATATTGAAGGTGGTGAAAATGTTATTTTTGGCTAATATTAATGTGTGTCAAAGTCCCCTAAGTGAAAAATATGTACCAAACACCTTAAAGGGATATTAGAGTAGTTACACAATTACCAAACCTATCATAGAATCAAAACAAGGTTAGAATCTTGAATTTCAATGCCATCTTGAGGAGTTAGGAGATTTGTACAAACTTATTAAAGTCACTTGTAGGTGAAAAGAGTTTTATAATGTTCCTTAATATTTTAAAGGTTAGAAAAAATCTTGGAAGTTTCAAGTACAAATTTTTTAGGAATATCTCTCTCTCCTCTATTGCTCTATTCACAAGTTCATGAAAGCCAAATTCAAGTACATGGTATAGGTCTTATAGGTTAGGTTGGGGAATAAAATTTTATATATAGTTTTGGACCCCTATGGGCTTCTAATTTGTGTCATTGGTCATTAAATTGGTGTCTTTATATTTATGAATAATCTATAAGGATCCAGACTACTTTTTGAAGACTTAAATCCCCATAAGCTAAGTTTTGTGAAAATCCATTGAATGTGTGGATTATTTGGATGCATAAATTTTTTTTAGTGATTTATTATATTTTTATAGATTCATAATACACTTTTATTCACCATGGTGGCATGCACAGATGGTTTTTTGGCAAGAAAAGTCTCTCTTGTGCATTGTTTGCAAGTGATTATCAGTTTTATGTGTTTTAGAGTTATCTAGGTGGTATAATATATAAAAGTGATTATTAATTATTTTATAATCTCCTATAAATTCATTTATGTCACTTTTATTAGCTAGATATTATGTAATAGTCCTAAAAAGGTCATACCTTCATTCACATTATGGACTATGTTTGTGTGCTTGCATAGAAGGGTGATTTCAGTAGTTTGAATATGTATTTACATGAAAATTGATATTTTTGGGTTAATTTTAAGTATTTTTATGCAATGGAGAGTAATATATTTTATCCCCAACTACCATATTTGTACTTTTCAAATGCTTCTATATAGGTTACAAATCTATAGGTCTGTAACTTCAATGGAATCCCAATGTTGTTAGTGTTTAATGAAGGATATATAGGAATGAAACAAGGTGATGTTTCAAGTTGAAAAGTTTCATGGAATAATGGAGATATTATAAGCACCTAAAGTCAAAGAGTTGAGGACTGAGCTAACAAACCTAGTAAGACAATACCTACAGGACTGTATTTCAAAATAATGAACATAAACATTGTGAGATGTATTTAAGAACACTATATGGACTTATTAATGTAGTGATGATGGTATCTAAATGAGGTTTAATGGTTTTTAAATTCTATACATTTATGAAAGGGATAATTTAAGACCATATGCACTTAGAATTCTCAAAACAACCACCTATAACTAGTTGAGAAAATTAGACTTTGATAGTGATGTTAGTAATGTTTGGATTTCAAGGAATTTAAAAGGACCTCAAGACATTAAAAAAAATTAAAAATCAAATGGATATTTAGGGAGTGATAAGATAATACTAGGAATCCTCAAACATAATCAAAATCTTAAAACAACCACATATAACCAGTCAGTTGAGAAAAATTTATTACATAGTGATGTTGATAGAAGTACAAATTTTAAAGGTCTTAAGAAGTTAATAAGATAATAAATATAATGACAAGGTTTTTATATTTTCAATGTTGAAAGAAAGACTCTTATAATACCCAAGTTTTAGACCAATTATAAATGAACATGCACATGCCTGAAGTCTGATCAAGTGACTAAGGGTTTTATAAAGTTTGAGATAGTGGTGTATGAATGCATGATGGTTATAAAGGAGATTGAGGTTATTAATTAATTGAGATAAAATTGGTTATAATTGATGAGTAAATGAAATAACCAAACAAGGGTCATAGTCTTAAGCGCCTACACACAATCCTTATATTAATATACCTACCCATCCAAGAGGAAGTTTACGTTTACTTGAGTTTTGTGTGAATTAGAGGAGAGTATAATAGTGATTGTATATCCTCACACAAATATTAGGACATATAAATTATAATATAACAATGGACACTTTGCCTACTCAACCAAGGCAAGACACTAGCCTACTCACTCATGAGAAGTTTGGTTGTTTGAAGAAGTTCAATGATATATAGAGGGAATAATCCAAAACATTATGTTTCCATGATGATTGAATGGTGATGGAATTTTTACATCACACCCTTGGACTTAATCAATAATAATACATCATGTTATCAAACCTTATTTAATCAAGTACAATCTTAAGTACATGAACAAGCCTATATAGGTAGTAAATTAAGAAGATATTAGGGTGAAGTGAAGTCAATTGGAGTTGGATTAATATCATGGAAAATCTTGAGGAGATGGAAAAATATATAAACTGAAATTTAATAAGTTCCTAAAGTCTTGACAATAAAGAAAAGAGGTAAGTATAGGCAATAAGGGCATGTTAAATAGATTGGATTAGGAACCATAACCCTGAGCCAATGACATTATAGGGGAATTGATAGGAAAAAGGTGTTATGAAGGCCATTTTAAAAGTTAAATGGATATGTCTCATTCCTCATAAATGTAATTTTATCTAAAACCAAACTTAGGAAAACCACCTACAGACCTTAATTTGCTCTCAACCCTCATAGAATGCCTAGTTGCATCTTGAAAGGCTATCTATCATTACTCAAAATAGAATATATGATTTGTATTGGAAATTTTACTTATATGGGAAGTAAAATACCAAATTTTACTTTAATTTTGTGGAATTATTTGGTGGATTCATGCCATGAGCTATATGAATCATCCTTAAGAACTCAAAGTAATTTCAAGCTACCTAGGAGAGCTATAAGGATCCAATGAGAGAGAAATGAAATTTTATGCCTATAGATTGATTGTAAAAACCTCAAAATTATATGAAACATCTTAAAAACTCCCCTGAACATTACTCCATGCCATTGGATTGTACTTGCAAGTATAGAGTTGTATATAATATGCTCTAAAAGATTGTTTTTTTCTATTTGATAGGTTCATACAAGGTGTCAGATCTCTAAATTTGACATGGAGAATAGGAATGAGGATATATAATTGAATAAAATGATTATTTTGAGTTTTTAATGTGTGGTAAGCCTATAGAGTCATTTTTTAGTCTCTTGGTAGGGAAGCCTAACTCAACCCTAGTTAGGAGAGAGAAACAACAAAAAAAGACACTTCTATTCACCCTCAAATACTAAAATTTAACATGAAGCTATATTAAAATATTGGGTAATATAATATTACCTCATATTCTAATAATAATCCATACAAATATCCACATAAGGAGGTTTGCATCATTTTAGGGTTATAAGGAAGAAGGCCTAATTAGGGATTTTGGTGGAAAATGAATTATTAGGTCTAGTTTGAGACCTAAAAATTAATTTTTTTAGGTATAATATGAGTTCAATATGAAATCCATGAAGATTTGATGATTTGAAGAAGAAGGATTCAAGTTTTGAAACCTGTATGTAAGATTGGCCTAAGGAGATGAAGAATCCTCTAGACACCTAACAAGAAAAGGAAGAGATATGTCAAATAGAATATGATGTAGTGAGTTGATAGGTGTCAAGAGAATATAAAATATGTAATAAAACCTGATATTACCATCAATAAATCCATTTTTCCTTCAACAATATAAAGCAAAGGGTAGTTTTCAGGAGCTAGTCAAGGTGTCAAGTAAGCTTTCTAACTCCTATGCCATTTGGAGCAAGGCATCATAATGATACACTTGTTTACTCTCTCTCTCTCTCTCTCTCTCTCTCTCTCTCTCTCTCTCTCTCTCTCTCTCTCTCTCTCTCTCTCTCTCTCTCTCTCTCTCTCTCTCTCCCCTATGCTCTTCTTATATTCTCTCTCACTTATGCTATAAATTAATCCTTAATTGGCTAATTTTGTCTCTTCCACCTGAGTGTGGTGAAAGCCTACTCATTTTCATCATTTTTATCAATAAAAAATAACTTTTTTTAACTTTTCCATGGATATTTTCAATGTGTATGTTAGACTAATTGATCTTGTTAAGTGATAGGTTCACTTCTTTGTTATGTTGTCCTTTTTTGCATTCATTTTTAGTTTTGAAAGTCTTTTTTAGGTCTATTGAAATGTAAAAATGAAGTGTATATGAGTTGATTGAGTTCTCTCTTCACTAGTGTCATGTCATGACCTCTTGTTTAGCCTTCCTATCTCAATCTTGATTCATAAACCTCCATGAGAAATACTTATATAAAAGGTAGATTTGGATTAGTGCTATGTGTAACTTAGGCTTTTGTTTGAAGTGAAATTATTGTTGGATGGTAGTGATCACTTTAAATTTGGTGCATCACCTCACTAGGATATGTTTCATTAATGTTTTCTCTCTCCCTTTTAATCTAAACAAGTGAGTAGTATAGGTGATGAGATTCAATAGACATATCAAGGGAGTTATCCCTTTAATCTAGAGGTTTACCCCTACTATAGGCAACCCATAGGACTAGGGGTAATCCCATGCTCCACTAACTTTAGAGAAGGCTTGAAATACCTCTCAAATATTATAAAATTGAGTGACAATAGTTATGGTATGCCTGATGGGACTAAGGTCCAAAGTTGTGGAATATTTTTTGGTGTGTTATACATATTAGCCTTTCGAGGTATTCAAAAAACACCAAGGGTGAATCCAAATTTAATAAGATAGTTCTATTAGCCTAGGTAATTATTATTAAAAGTATTTGATATTATAATGTGTTTCATTTGACTTATAAATTTGGGATGGATAGGTATGAAGAGAAATTATACTATACACCTCCTTATTAGCCTTGCCATGACCTCAACTATGTACCTCAATGACCATATCAAGCTTGGTACCCTCCTTATGAGTCATTTCACCCCTATGTTCATCCTACCCTCCCTTTATATGACCATGTTGTTATTTATAAAATAGATGAATAAGCCTATGAGGAAGATTATCAAGAAGAGGCTCAAGAAGGCTATGAGGAAAGTTATAAGGAAGGTTATGAATAAAATGAATCTTTTGTTGAAGAATATGTGCCTTCCTATCAACCTCACTCTGATCCCTATCAGCCTTTTCATGAGCCACATAAATCCTATGGTTACCCTACATTCCCCTCATATAATTCCTATTACACACCTCAACAACCTTACCATGGATTGCAATAATCATACTCTTCCCCTCCTCCTCCTACTTTAATTCCATCTCAAGCCAAATCCTTGTTGACACTCATGCCAAATTTTATAACATTAAAAAATTTGATGATAACATGAGATGAAGAGATTGATGTGATCCCTATTAATCTCATAGAGAGGTTGAGAAAGGTAGTTCAAAATTTGATGATTATGTGGAGTATAGATAAAGAAGAAACCCAATATACTATAAATGAGTAGTTGTCCCAAGAAATAAGTTGTATCCAATGGTGGATATGTAGATTAGAGAGATTTTAAAATCAAGAGGTTGAGGACCTATTTGTAGTTGTTGAAGGTCCTGAATAAGGCTATGAGTAAAGTGAATTTTTTGTTGAATAATGTCTCTTCCATTGCCCAACCCAACTTGTTATCTCTCCAAGAATCTAAACGTATTCAAGAAGCTCCATCCCTAATCCAATTCATCATCCATCCACCACACCTCATACTCCCTCTCCAACCCATGAACTTCCCCATCACTCTCCCACCACATACATTCTTAAATAAGAACTTATCATATGACAGATAAGTGAAGAAGATCAATCTAAAGTTGTAGTTGATGAAGAAGATGAATCAAGTGTCTATGATGAAGAATTCACTATAGATACTCCCCTTAGTGAAGACAAACACAAATAAATCTTCTTGAATTAATAAAGAGATGATATTGATGAGGTTTCATCTCCTCATAAAGAGGTTGATCAAGGCATGGAAGATAAAGTGTTTGAGGGAAACATCACATTGGATGAGTTGGTCGAATCTCATGAGAATGATAAAGGGATTGGTTCTAAAAACCCAATAAAATATGAATTTATGTTAAATGAGATATGTGATGAATTTGAGGCCCTTAAAAACTTATGGTATAAGTTCATTGAGATATGTGATGAATTTGAGGCCCTTAAAAATCTTACACCTTCTATTGGTCAGTTTGAAGAGACTCTTGGAGATGACCTTGATGTTGTGTTTCAAAAAGAAGATCCTATGCCAATAAATATTTTTGAAGTTGTAACCAACTTTGAAGTTGAAGACTTTCTAAGTGAGCAAGTTGGTCTTGAAAAAGTGCACAATGAATAAGAAAATGAGCTTGAAAAAGCTACCTTGTAACCTCATAACTGCATAGAAATATTTGGAATTTTTGACAACCCTATGGTTCTTTAAGAGAAAGAAGACAAAGGTAATTAACAACATATTGAACTCCTTCAAGAGATTTAAGACCTTTCTAAAGGTATGTTGACCATTGAAGATCATGCTCATAAGGAGATTGTTCAATATGTCTCCATTGAAGATAATAATGAAGATTGGGTTGAGTATACAAAGCTCCTTAAAGAGATTGATGAGCTTACAATAGTTGGTAAGAAGTCTAAATATGTTCTTAAAGATGCATTTCTTCTTGAAGGACAACATGATAATCTCAAAAGTACCAAGATTGAGGCTACTCTTATAATTCAAGAGGTGGTCATGATTGAGATAAGCACAAATATCAAGAGAGATCATAAGATGGTTGTTTAAGTACAAGATGAGTTCACCTTCATAGGTGATATGTTTTCAGCTACCTTTGCTTCATTTGAGATCATGCCAAGAAGATTGGTAAGAATGAAGGAGTTGAAGATATCAAAAGAAAGGCCCAAGAGACAACTTGCTTGATTCCATCCTTCATATCATGGAGAAAGAGATTGTACAAGATTCCCATTTGATCCAGGAGGAAGAAGTTCCTTTTAGGTTAGTTGTGTATAATTTAGTTTGCTTATGTTGTTACTTTTGTGTTTCCTAAGTGCTTGATAGAACGTGTGGTCTTATTGCTTTACTTTGTGTCTTATTATTTTTGTTTGTGGTGTTTTGAACATCAAATTAGTTTGTTGTGTCATGTTCAAAGTCTATTTAATTCTGAAAATGAGTGTAAGAGACTCCATTTTCCAATGGATAAACAAGACTATTGGTCCATTTAGCATTGTAGGCATGCCACCCTTGTGAATTACCAAGAATGTTGACCAAATTTTGACCCCAAGTTAAAATTAGTCATCCCCTCAAAATTTAAACTTACATAGAATTGTCATGTGCTCTTGTCATATCATATATGGTCCCTAAAATTATTTATTAGACCTTATTATCATTATTTAAGGTTAGTTTGGAGAAGTTAAGGTAATGTCATGTTTTGGTCATATAGTGGTATAGACATGTCATGGAGAGATAAGGCTGGGTCAAGTGTTATCATAAGATATTAGTGGTTTCTCAAGTCCATTTTATGTCTTAATAATCTTATAACAACATTTAATGCATCTTTGGAGACTTTAAGGTTCATTTATAATCTTGAAGTTGGTGAAAATGTGATTTTTAGATAACATTAATGTGTGTCAAAGTACCCTAAGTGATAAATACATACTACAAACCTTCCATGGATCTTGGAGTAATTACAGAACTACCACACCTATCATATAATCATAATAAGGTTAGAATATTGAATTTTAATGCCATCTCGAGGAGTTAGGAGATTTATATGAACTTTTTGAAGTCAATTGAATGTGAAAAGAGTTTTAGAATGTCTATTGAGATTCTATAGGTCATAAAAAATATTTTAAAGAAGTTTTAAGTCTAAAAATTATTAGAATATCTCTCTTTCCTCTATCACTCCATTCACAAGCTCATGAAGGCCAAATTCAACTACATGATACAGGTCATACAAGTTGATTTGAGGGTTAAGATTTTATCTAGAGTTGGGGAACCATATGGGATTAGAATTTGTGGAATTGGTCATTGAATTTATTTCCTTATCTTTGTGAACAATTGTTAAGGAGACAAATAAATTTTTGAAGGCTTACATTCCCACAGATTGAGTTTTGTGCAAACCCATCACAAGTGTGGATTATTTTGATGAATAAAACAAATTAGAGTAATTAATTAGGTGTTTTTAGATACATCATAAAATTTTACTCACCATGGTGGCATGTGTGGATGGTATTTTGGCAAGAAAAGTCTCTCTTATGCATTATTTGCAAATGACTATCAGTTTTCTATGTTTCAGATTTATCTAGGTGGTATAATATATATAAGTGATTATCCATTTTTTATACTCTCATCTAAATTAATTAATGTCCCTTTGATTAGATAGATATTCTATACTAGTCCCAAAAAGGCCATACCTTCATTCACCTTGTGGGTTGTGTTTATGTGCTTGTATAATAGGGTGATTTGAGTAGTTTGAATATGATTTTACATTAAACTTGAGACTTATGAATTAATTTTAAGAATGTTTATTCAATTAATATCAATACTTTTGATCCCTAGCTACCATATTTACATTTTTCAATTGCTTCTACATAGGTTATAGACCTAGAGGTCTATAACTTCAATGAAAGCTCAATGTAGTCAATGTTTAATGAAGGATATCTAGGCATGAAACAAGGTGATGGTTCAAGTTGAAATGTGTCGTATGATAATGGAGATATTATAAGCACCTAAAGTCAAATAGTTGAGGACTGAGCTAGCAAACCTAGTAAGATAGTCACCTATAGGACTGTGTATGGAAATATTGAATGGAGAGGTTGTGAGATGTCTTTGAGAAAACTTTATGTACTTGGTAATGTAGTGAGTATAGGATCATAATGAGTTTTAATTGTTTAAAAGTTACATAAAATTATGAAATGGATAATTAAAGACCATATGCAATTAGAACTCTCAAAATAACCACCTACAACTAGTTGAGAAAATTGGCCTTGGATAGTGATGTTAGTAATGTTTGAATTTTAAGGAATTGAAAAGGACATAAAGACATAAAACACAAAATTAAAAATAATTAGGAGATTTAGGGAGTGATAACAGAAGACTAAGAATCCTCAAACATAGTTAAACTATCAAAACAACCACCTCTAGCCAGTTAGTTAAGAAAATTCCTTACATAGTGATGTTGATAGAAGTAAAAAGTTTAAAGGAATTGATAAGGTAATCATTTAATAAATATCATGAAAATATTTTTAGAGTTTTAATTTTGAAATAAGGACTATTAAAATGCCTAGGTTATAGACCAATTCCAAATGAACACATAGGAAGTTGGTCACCTGTAAGTCTGCTCAAGTGACTAAGGGTGTTCCAAGGTGTAAGATAGTGGTGTATGAATGTTTTAAGGTTATAATATATATTTATGTTATAAATTAATTGAGATAAAAATGGTTCTAGTAAATTATTAAATTAAATGACCAAATAAGGGTCACATTCCTAAGTGCCTACACACAGTCCTTACATAAGTTTGTCTACCTAGCCAAGAGGAAGCATATGTTTACTTGAATTATATGTGGATTATTGGAGGGTCTCATAGTTATTAAAAATCCTCATGAAACTATTAGGACCATATAAAGTATAAGATAAAAATGGATACTCTGCCTACTCAACCAATGCAAGACACTAGCCTACTCACCCATGAGAAAATTGGTTGGTTGAAGAGGTTCATGGATCTATAGAGGGATTGAGCCAAAAAATATGTTTCCATGATTATTTAATGGTGATTAAATTTTTCCATCACACCCTTATACTCAATAAATAATAAGACAACATGTTATAATACCTTGTTTAGTTTAGTACAATCCTAAGTGCATGAACAAGCCCGTATAGGTAGTTAATTGAGAAGATAATAGGGTGAAGTGAAGTCAGTTGGACTTAGCATGAGACCATGGAAACACATGAGGATATGGTTAAATATATAAGTACATATTTATTTAGTTACTAAAGTCTTGATAATAAATAAAAGACGTAAGTACAGGTAATTAGGGTATGATAGGTAGATTGGCTTAAGAACCCTAAGCTTGAGCGATTGACATTACAGGGGACATAGTAGGAGAAAGGTGGTAGGAAGGAAATTTTAATAGGTAAATATGTATTTCTAATGATTCATTAAGGTTATCATATCTCAAACCAAACTCAATAAAACCATCTATAGACTTCAATTTGCTCTCAACCCTCACATAATGCCTAGTTTCATCCTAAGAAGCTATCTTTCATTACTGAATATAGAATAGATGAGTTTAATGGGAAATTAGGATTAAATTATAATTTAAAAACCCTATTTTAATTTAATTTTTTGGAATTAGTTTGTGGATTTATTCCCTAAGTTGTATGAATCATCCTTAAGAACATAAAGCACTTTTAGTCTGCCTAGGAGAGCTATAAGGACCCGATGAGAGAGAAATGAACATTTATGCCTTGATATTTATTATAAAAACCTTTAAAAGATATTAAAAATATTTAAAAATACCCTTATCATCACCCCATTCCATTAATTTATATTTTTAGGTATAAAGTTGTATGAAATAGGCTCTAAAAGACTATTTTTTGCTATTTAATAGGTGCATAAAAGGTGTTAGATCCCAATATTTGGCATAGATAAAAATTAAGAGGCTATATAAATAAATAACATGATTATTTTTATTTTTTAATTTTTTGGAATCCTATAGAGTCATTTTTTAGTCTCTTGGTAGGGAGGCCTAATTGAGTCCTAATTAGGAGAGAGAAATAATAAAAAGGGATACTTCCATTCACTCCCAAAATTTAAATTGAAAATAAAGCTATAAGGACATATTGGGTACTATAATATACCTTCATATTATCATTATAATCCATGTGACTCTCCACATTAGGAGGTTATCACCATTTTAAGGCTACAAGGAGCAGGGCCTAATTGGGAATTTTGGTAAAAAACAAATTCTTAAGGCTAGTTTGAGACCTTAAAATGGATTTTTATAAGTATAATATGAGTTTAATAGGCCATAAATAAATATTATATGAGATTAATTATAAGGATTCAAGTTTTGACACTTATATGCAAGATTGGCCGAAGGAGATGGAGAGTCCTCTAAATACCTAGCAAGAAAAAGAAGAGATGTGTTAAAGATAACCTGATTGAGTGAGTTGATAGGTGCCAAGAGAAGATAAAATATGTAATTTAACCTAATATAACCATAAATAAGGCCACTTGTCCTTAAAAAATGTAAAGAAAATGGTAGTTTTCAAGAGCTAGTCAAGGTGTCAAGAATGCTTTCTAACTCCTATGCCACTTAGAGGAAGGGAACATCTTTAGAGGTAGTTTCATAAATTGTCTCTTGTTTATAACTCATGAGACACTTGTATATTCTCTATCCTACTCCATTCTTCTCTTCTCTCTCACACATGTTATAAATTGAGCCTTAATTTGCTAAGTTTTTATCCTCCACTTGAGTATGGTGAATCCTTTCACATTTGTAGCCTTTGATTAATAAATAATAACATAGTTTATGTTATCCATGAACTATTTGAATGTGTATCTTAAATTATTTGATCTTACTAAGTGATAGGTTCACTTCCTTGGCATGTTGTCCTTGTTTGCATTCATTTTCAGTTTTTAAAGTCTTTTGTAGGTCTCTTAAAGTGTAAAAATAAAGTGTATATGAGTTTAGTGAGTTGTATTTTCATGAGTGTCTTGTCATGACCTCTTATTTAGTCCTTCAAGATTAATCTTTATTTTAAAACCTCCATGAGAAATACTTATGTAGAAGGCATATTTGGATTAGTGTCATGTGCATATTAGGATTTTGTTTGAAGTACAATTATTGTTGGATGGTAGTGACCAGTTTATATTTGTTGTATCACCTCACTAGGATAGGTTTCATTCATTTTTACTCTCTCCCTTTTCATTCAAACAAGTATTATAGGTGATAATCTTCAATAGACATATCAAGGGAGTTATCCCTTTAATCTATAGGTTTACCTCTACTATAGGTAAGCCACAAGCCTATGGGTAATCCCATATTCTACTTAACTTGGAGAAGGCTTGAAATACCTCTCCAAGGGTGTAAAATTAAGTGAAAACATAACCTAAAAAGCCTCATCATTTGGATTTTATCTTTAATCTTTATAATTATCAATGCATTTACTATGAAGACCTTATGGATAATATAAAATGTCATAATAAGTCTTATTTTATATAAAAACCTAAAAATTATAGTAATAAATGGAGTAATGATTTAGTTAATAAAAATGCAAATATTTATGATTATGTAGAGACTTATAGCACCACTTATGATTAATATTATGATAATTATTCTACATATTTATAAAGTGATTGTGAGAATCCTAGCTCTCCTATTTCTCCCATATTAATTTATTTAAAATCTAATGATGTCTTGCTTGATAAATCACCTAGTTTATCTTCACCATTTTATAGTGCATTACATCAAATTAAATCTTACAAAATAGATATGCATGCTAACAAAAGGAAGCATATTATTAAAATATTGATCATAGTCATATCCATGCATATAATCTCCTCATGATGTACATGTACAAAAATTTGAATGCATATCTCCTTGACTAAATGATGCACATGTTGAGTGTTTTCCTTTTCTACTAAATGTTGAAAATGTTGAAAAGATTGAAGATTATTTTCCATTCTTATAAAATAGAAAAATAAAAATAATTATCTTTCTCTATATAACAATCATACACATACTTATAATTCTTTTCTCCCTATCCTTTTATAATGGAATCATGAAAATGATAACACTTGTCAAATTTGTATACATGATAAATATTAAAATAAATCAAATAATTAAGATAATTTTGATTGGAATGAAAATGATTAAAATTTCCATAGAGATGAAGAGGTATACTTTTATATAATTCATTATCCTTCAAACTCTTTGATGTATAATGAGAAAAAAAAAGTGAAATTTCATTTATCTCATGTCGTGAAATTAACATGGTCAAGCCCTTGGCCAACATAGTATGCACAATATGTCAATATAAATCATATGAAATGATTATTTATAAACTAGGAACACTAATATTCATGATTTTATAAATGGTATAATAACTTATTTAGATACATAATGTAACATAGATGTTACTTTATATAATAATTCTAGATTATGGAATGATTTCAACTTAGAATAAAATTGAAAGAATATTACAAAAGATAAAAATATAAATAACATTGAATACCTTACAGATTTTAGAACTCAACAAATTTACCTCAAGAGTGAATCAACCATATGCAGAGAAATAAGAGTTGACAAGTGGAGAATCTGTCAAATGGAGAAAAATCCCACAATCTATTAATAAGTTTTTCAATCAATAAAATCTAAGTACATAGAAATAATAATCCAAAGGAGAGCATTATGAAAATGCAAGAGCAAGAATGAGATTGAAGAACTACCACAAAAATTAAGTAGAGAGGAGGACAAAATCTCAATAAATAGAGCAATAAAGAGTTACATGTGTAAGATTCAAAATGTGTGCTAAGTGTCCCTAATCTACTTACAAGTGAAGAAGATATGTGATATATGTTGGGGGAGAATATCTATATGCATTTAACTCCCAAAATCCTAAGGAGGACAAAAAGGTGAATGACACCTCATAGAATCTAGATTTATGTGAATTAATCATTCACATAAATACAAATTTTCCACACATGAATAAAAATTAGGATAAAATATTATCCTAAATAAAGGGTAACCTAACACACCCATAAATACTTAGGAAAGGACCCAAAATAAAATTAATTTTTGAACACTCTCCCTTAGGCTTAATTTGGGGTTACAAAAGTAGAGAAAACCTCTTATAAAAAAGGAAGGGAGTTGAAATTGTAATGATCTCCCCATAAATGGAAACTTGCTTCAAGATGAATTAAAAATGTTTAGAGAAAATAAATAAGAGAAGAGAAGGTTCCACAAAAAGTCACAAGCATGAAAGTGTTATCATGAATAATCTCTAAAAATTCTCTTTAAACTAAGTGGTCAATCCATAATGGAATAAATACCAACAAGGAGTAATGATCCCCAAACCCTACAAGACAAGCAAGCTAACACCAATATTTTTAATTAAATAACTAATATGCCAAATATACAATGTACATACATAAAGTAATAAAAGTAGATGTACAATTAGACAGATTTGAGCTAAAAACAATTTACACTACAAAGTATGAAATCCTACATGAAAATAAGTTAGTCCAAAAAAGGCTCTAAATAAAACATATTTCCTTTATAACAAAAAGTAATGAATACAATAAAAGAGATTTAGCTAATAAAAAAGGAGACAAAGAAGATGTGTCACTTGAAAAAGATATCCTACATAAAGTATTAGAAGAATTATCGTAGGAACAATTTATCAAAGTTTTTAGAAGATTTATTTTCTTTAAGAATCCAAACAATTTTACCCTTAGATTTATAAGATTTAGTCTTATTATAACAATACAAAATGTCATGAGTGGATTTAACACAAGATTTGTATGGATGTAATTTTTAACATTTAGATATATGATGCCCATATTTTCCACAATGTGCATAAGGTTTAACATTTTTAACCAAAGTATGAGCACTAGAGAAATTATAATTAAAATAAGTTTCATTATAAGTCCTTCGATATGAAGTACAATAAGATTTAAAATTTTCATTAGAACCATTAAATTCAAGAGTGTTATAATTTATATTAGGTTTAGGCAAAAGAGGTTGTAAACTATTTCCAAAGATCAAAATATAGATAACATTGAATACCTTTTTCATACATACCAAGTTCACCACTCATATATCCCAACTATGTATTATTTTTAAGTCAGGGTCGGTATAAGAAGTTTTATGTGTTTGAGAAGTACAAATATATTCATCAATAGTATAACTATTAATATGTGCAAAAGACATATATTTGTCATTTAACACATCGATAGAAGATTGCATAGACATCATTTTTCATTAAAAGAGCATTGTAAAGCACTTAGATTTTAATTTTGACATGTAATGTGTGTCTTAAGAATAATAATCTAATCATTTTTAAGAAAATGTTTACAAACAACACTTTTAAATGCCAAAAAAAATGCAAGTTTAAAAGCCATATTAAGCACATTAAGATGAAAAGGATAATAATGTGATAATAACTTGTTTACAAGGTCTAAAATACTAAAAAATGCTTTAAAAATGAACTTTCACAAAATTACCAATTAAATTGTAAATATAAGTCTGCAAAAATTATCAACATTTTTTGTTAATGTCTCTTTGATTAATTGCCAAAAATTTGCATTAAAGTTAACAAATAATTTTTCGTAATTTAGAACACTAAAAAAAATTAATACACAAATACTTTTTTTTAAAAAATAATCCTTTAAATTTCCATAAAATATCAAAAACTCCTATGGAATAAATAATTCCACGCAGGATCTTAAATTTAAACCTTTTATTTTAATTGATTTGAAAAAGGAAAACAATTTTTCTTTTTGAATTTGTAAAAGTTTTAAATTAATTTTAAAAGTATTTTTTTTAAATAATTAATAAAAGAATTTATTTTTAAAGTCAACAAAATTTCATTTTTGAATTTTAAAATTATTAAAAAACACTTACTAAAGCCATATATATCCAAAAAAATAAAGTGAGAAAAATGTTGAAAAAATAAAAGAACTAAAATTTTTAACCACATTAAAAAAAAAATGTAGGTACATTTTTGATGATATCTCAAAATATTTAAAATGGGTTTTCTTAAAATTTAGATAGCATAAGATTATATGACCATTAAAAAAACTCAAAAAAAAAAAGGAAATAAAGATTATAGTAAAAAGATATGAACCATTTTTTAGATAGGTTTTAGTGGAAAAATGACTCAATTTTTTTTAAAAAAATTAAATTTTAATTCCAAATGCAGCTGAAAATGAATCAAAAAATCCTAAGAAAACTTGATTTATAATCCTAAAAAGAGAGAGGCTAAAATATAAAATGAATGCTACTCATAATACATTGAAAAAATATGGTTGGATTATTGTCACAAAAGGTGTCTAAAAAATTGATTATTTTCACCCCAAACTTTGAAAATTAAGCAAATAATGAAGAAAATAAAAATTTAGAATGAGAAAATCTTCTTTTCCACCTCTAAATCTGTAAATATATCACCATTCAATATTAAATACACCTTATCTCTAATACCATGAAAGAATATTGTGAAAGATCAAAATATAAATAACATTAAATACCTTAAAGATTGCATAAATCAACAAAGTTACCTCAAGAGTGAATCAATTGCATGAATATAAACAATAGTTGACAAGTGGTAAAATTGTCAAATAGAGAAAAATCCCATAATATATTAATAACCCTTATAATAAATGGACTCCAAGTACATAGCAAAAAAAATCTAAAAGAAAGCATTGCAAGGATGCAAGAGCAAGAACAAGATTGGAGAACAACCAAGAAAATTATAGAAGAGAAAAATATCTTAATAAATAGATCTAGGAGGAATAAGGAGTTACATGTGCAAGCTTAAAAATATGTTCCAAGTTTCCCTAATACTCTTACAAGTGAGGAAGATGTGTGTGACATGTGGGGGAAGAGGAGTTACATGCAAGTAACTCCCAAAATCCTAATGAGGATAAAGAGGTGAGAGACACCTCATAAAATCTAGATTTATCTAAATTAATAATTCAAACAAATACAAATTATCCATACATGAATAAAAATTAGGATAAAATATTATTCTAAATAAAGGATAACGTAACACACCCCTAAATACTTAAGATATGACCTAAAATAAGATTAATTCTCCAACAAAAATGGTATTTATAATGAGTCCATTACCTTTATGTTCCAATTAAATTGTAAATTATCCTTTAAATTCATCTTCTCATACTTCCCACATTCCTATTAGCCACATGGTTTTTATAATGAATGTTTTAGGAGATCTTCAAAAATAAGTTTCAATTCTCACTTTAAAAGTATTTTCATGTCATATGAAATCTTAATGATAATAATCTATAAGGTCAATCTCTTAGAAGAAATGTTTTTAAATATCCTTACCCAACCTAATTTATCATATCTACACTCCAATTATTCAATGGTAAACATGACCTTTCTACCATTTAACCTAATATGTAGATGCATTTAGTCCTTGGGCTTTTCATGGAAGCTTATTACCAAAGGATTTTCATAGAAGTTTAGCCACATGGTTTTTCCAATCTACAATTGATATTTATAACACTAATCCTACCAAGGAACCATTGGTTGATTGATATCTTACTAGATATGTAATTGAGGGAAACATAAAACAATTTTTTTTAGAATCCAGCCATACATCGACACTTATGTGTTCCATGTAACAAGAATGCATACTAAAAGTAAATCTGAAACTGGATATTTAGTTCTAACATAATCATTTTAGTCAAACATTTCTATCTCCAATTGGGTTCCATGGTATACAATGATTTCCTTAAATTTAAATTAACTCAACTCAAATAATAATAAAAATAATAATAAGTACTTAACTAATGAACACCACATTTAAAACATATCACATGAGATAAAATTAAAAATCCCTTAAATAAATATAATAAAATCATACATGTGCAATCAAATGCCACAAAAAATGCTATCATGTGTGTGTGTGTGTGTGTGTGTGTGTGTGTGTGTGTGTGTGTGTGTGTGTGTGTGTGTGTGTGTGTTCATATGAATATATCAATCATATATTGGGGGAATATCCCCAGAAGTATATGAATAATCACTATCTACATCTATTGCACCTCACACCCCTCAATTTACAAGCTCTAAAATCTCATTGAGTACCATAAGAGTGAGATTAATTATGCAATCAATCCTCTAAGGATCCTAACCAATGCAGTGTCTACTTATGTTCATGTTGTAAATCATCATATATGTCAATCAATGATTACATCATCTTTGTATCACTCTTTTTGGGATTAGCTAGCATGTCCAAATCCACATGTAAGTCATATATATCAATTGGTATTGAATGGAAGGTAACCAAAGTCATGGAAAATGATAAAATATGGGTGCACATGCACCATAAATGCCAATAACTCATTCAATAACATTATCATTAGAAATGTCTAATATCACATTATGCATCAACATGCATATCTCAAGATCAACCATCATGGTCCACTCCTAGTTACCTACAACCAAAAGAACCACCAAGATATAAGTTATATATATATATATATAAAGATGTAATCTTAAAACATAATTATATACCAAAATTAAAAAAAAATACATAGTATACTTACATGTAACATAGATAGTTGCTCTATCTAGAGGCTATGGGCCTATAGGCACACCCATAACTCCACCTCATCCTTCATTGACATGTGTTATAGGTAATTTACCAAGGAGGGAAATGAAAATAGGAAATAAAAGTGGCCATTAGGCACCTATCCACCATTCTCTATACTTGGAACTACATATTGCATCATCACTAACTAATAATGGTACCACATGATCCATCTCCCTAGTTGAGAGTGGTGTTATATCACTAACTTTTTTTTAATACGTATTGAGGCTCTTTATCTTCCATTGGACTGGTTATTTTAACTAGATCCTAAAAAGAAAAAAAAAAGAGGTTGCACGCAATCTTTCTCATTCAAAATATGTCCAACTCTTACTGTATGATGAAATGGGTATTGATAAGAGGGGAATCCTTACCAAATCTTAAATTGGTGTAACACATAGTCAAACTAAAAGCACTCATACACAATAGGTAAATAATTCATGAGCCACATAAAAACCTGAAATTACTATAACTCATGCCCATCCTTGGGTCAAACAAATATCCTATATAGATACCAAACTATCTAATCATGGGTGGGTTAATGAATTATTGTGTGATACTCCATAATTATGTGACCCTTGTGATAGGGAAATATTGTTCAAGATGTAAACATCTATGGATGGGCCCATCCTTCAAGTGGCTCACCAACCAATCATTCAATAATAATGTGATCATAATACCACACATGCATAAGTATGGCCACTCCCAAACCTCCATCATGATTCTAAAAATAAAACTTGTACAAGTCCTTATATAAATAGGCCACCATAGTGTGCCCCCAAGAATACTATGCTTCTCTCTCATTGATAACCCAAATAATGTGATGATATCACAACCCAACCACTATCTACTATAATAAATTAAGTAATCCAGCAACAAATAAACTTATAAAATTATAGAACATCATATCTGATAATATATTCCAAATGAATGGTCCCAACCAAATCTACCTCACCTCATTTTTACCCTATGAAATATACATAAGATATTTGAAGATATCTAACACTAAGGTCATCTAATACTTGGTCCCTCACTCTTGAAATTAGTAGCCATAAAATCTAATACATGTCCTCAAATGTAATGGTCATCTCACATAATTTTCTTATGGGAGATATAAAGTACAAGTATCTATATTCCATGCCTCAACTAATACAATAATAATGTGGGAATCATAGTGAGTCTGGCCTAATTAGCTAGTTATACCAAGTCCTACCCTATTTAACATTACCCATTCAACTACATCTAGACCCAACTTGGTCAAATTAGATAGGTGCCTAATATATCTAAACTCCCATATGTGGATTTCCTTATGCCAAAAAAGGTCAATAAATTATATGAGCCATTAATATAATTAGAATTAATATAAAAAAAGATTAATATATCAATCTTAAATTCAGAAGTTAGTGCCAAACACTAGCATTAGAGTTGGGTAGTAGCATTAGACACTACCATCTAACCAAGGACATTAACATCAAAATTCTGATAGCATTATCCACATCATCAATAGTAGTGTCTGATAGGGCTAAAATGAGGCCCAAATAATAAAAAAAAAAATCAAAATACAAAAACATGATAAAATTCCAAAATTTTCATTTACCAACTTGTCAAGATCCTAATCCTCTAGGGCTATCTGTAAGAGTTTGAATCACATCAAACATGCATCTCTTACTCAAGGAATTTTCAAAAAATTAAATAAAAACCTCAATAACTCAAAATGAAACTGAAATGGAAAAATTTTCAAAAGTACTATATATAGCAATTAACTTTTTCCATTACTATATGTGCCCACAAACTTTAAAATATAATATCTCAAGATTATTACATCCAAATTACAAACTATAAGTTTCATTGGAGCCCACACAAAGAGATGTTTCATGATATTCAATTTTCATAGTTACTAATAATTTTATAAATCACATATTCTAAGTTATAAACAAATATATGATAAAATTTTCAAAAGATTAATACTTTTTTTCCAAACATTTCTCCCATGTGTTTTATAAGATATATTACTACTACCTACTTGATTACTACATGATTAAACATATATAATGTGGCCATCTTATCTTTTTGTGATAAGATGACTGCTAGACTACATTCCATTCATCCCAAAAGACAAGGTTATCAATGGAGGCATGTTATATAAACATGAATCCACACAAACAATTAGAAAAATTGGTAGAATTTCATACAGTTCAACACTTAGGTCAGAATATCATGCATTTGGTACAATTTTCACAAGGTTATAATAAAGTTTTTTATATTTGTGACAAATATTACACAAATATTTCATAGGTTTGTGATAAAATTATTTAGATTTGTGATAGATTATATTCACAATGATAGAATTGGGGGGTATATGACATGCACATGTAGTTTATTTGAGATAGTTACAATATATAGTTTGGTATAAAAAAGGTTAAATTTAGATAGATACATTAGCTTGAGGCACATTAAAGGTGTACATGCCATGCAAATGCACCAAATTATAGATACACATATAAATTATAAATCACTTACAATAGACATGATGGAGGGCATGAATATAGTTCATTCATTCTATCATTTACACATTGATGAACTGACCTTACAAAGATTCACTAATTGAGCCTTTATCTATCTAAAATAGTTAGCTCTTTGAGTAGTGTGATCAAGATTCAGTGCACTTGATGTAATTATCACTACTTCATTTCATAATTTGAGATGGTTACACCATTTAAATTGGGTGAGATTGGTTAGATTGATTGAGATTATGCATTTACACTTGAATTGTGTAATCAAGATTCAACACCCTCGATGGACTTGGCAATAATCCATTTATACCAAGTTGGGGGCATGATCACCCTCTAACTCTATTTTTTTTCAAAAACATCTCCAATATGAAACACACATCACCACTTATGGACTCATGAATTTTCCTATCCAAAAAATGGATGAGGCCTAAACTCCCATTTCTATCTCTCCATCTTCCCCAATGAGGATGATATTCTAGAGGCATCACTATGTAGCAAATACACAAGTGTATTATTTTCATGTTCTTTCTTTCTAGATACTTTTATTATTGATCATTTTTAGATTATATGCACTAATTATGTGTAACATGGTTTTGGTTATAGGATATGAGTTACAAAGTCAATTTTGAACCATCATGAGGTAAAGGTGTGTTTACACACCCAAGTATTAACTTCCTTTAACTCTATTAATTTGATTTCATATGATTACTATATAAAAAGGAAGAAAATGTACATACCCATATTTGGTACAAGTTCTATTTTATAATGTCTTTTTACATATATTTTTTATGTATAAACCTTTTGACATAACATTGAGCATTTAGTGCCATGGTTCTACATGAGACTTTGGAATTCATGTCTCTTTCATGATAATGTCTAATATTATGTGTCTTTTTGGTCATTTTTATGTGTTCTATGCATTATATTATAGGGATCCATGAGTATTTATGGTATTTTCTATCTTATGATTCTATGAAACCACCATTAGGCTAAGGTCACTACCCTCCATGCTATTTTCCTAAATCCAATAGTAGTGACCTGCCTTATCTTCTTCCCTATTTCTATAATTTTTGTTTTATGATTATTTTTAAGGATCCAAGTGTTTGTTCTATGGTCGAATTTCACATGCCACTAAGTATTAATTAAAATTAAAAGGGTTCCCTATATATACAAAACTATGACAAAATATTTGATTATCAAACAAGCCTCTCAATTATCATATACATTATTTATTCAAAATTTATTGAATTGTAATATATACTAGATTACTAGAATTGAAGTTTGAAGTTTTATAAAGATCATTTTTCACTTGCATTGCTTGTACCAAGGGTTGAAATAGGATAAAGAGAATATAGTTTCATAACGACAATCACACACATACACCTAGGAGGGAGAACTTCATGTGTGTTTTAGGCCATCTCCAAAGTAAATAGATATGTAATAAATGTTAGTAACAACAAGGTTGATATGGTTAGTTGAACTCAATTAGTAATCCCTTATTATTGAGTCACATGTAGACAAGAGGAAAGAGGTCAGGGTTTGGATATTATAGACTAATCATACATAATTTTATATTAAATACAAGCAAAAACATGAAGCATAGGTACTAACATGATTATAGTAAGAATATGAGTTGACTATAATACATGGAAATAACCATTGAAATCAAGATACTAATGTATATACAATATTCTTTAAATTTATCATTTACTGATGATCTCTCTTATAGGAACCTAGCAAGTTTTAATATCTCTAAGTGCATGCCTTAAATGGTGCCCTAAAAAAAGGGTAGGTAGACCTTTGGCACTTCACAACATTACTGGTCCTTATACCATTTCCTAAACCCATTACAAGTTAGTTTTATCTAACTCCCTAATCAATTAAATCCCATTTATCCACTTCCCTAAGAAATTCCCCTTTAAAAATATCCCCTAACCAAGAAAATAACCTTTTTCTTCATTTTCCTACTAAGTCAACCTATTTTATCTTGTTGGAAAAGTTAATCCACATGTTGTGGAACCAAGTCGACCTGACTGACATAGTTTGAGACCTAATGACTACTTTTCTTACCTAAAAAAATCAAGTTGGTCAATCTTGTTAGATAAAATTCTAGAAGGGTTTAGGGTAAATCCTTGGATATAATTACCACCATCACCTTAGTTTAATAAAGAGGAACATTCAATTTTTCATTGTTAAAACTCATAATTCTAAAATTCTACACCTGAGGAGTCATTGCTTAGGGTTTAACCTTGGAAGGAAAGATGCTTGTCTTGTGGGAAAGAATTGGATAGAAGGTAATATTATTTTACCATAGAGTTGATTTTTATAGTGTGATACTTATAAATACAAAATAACCTCTTGAAAAACACCATTGCTAATGGAGAGATTGAGGCATGATATATTCATCCAAGGTAAATATTCCTAACTCTTAGTCTTTCATTTTATTAGATAGATATTGCATAAATTAATGGATTGAATGTTTTAATCCTTGCTTAAAATTTCCTCTACATTGACTTGAGTATCATTTTACTTTGCATGTTATGTTGTGTTTTTTTAACTATCCTCTTTTGTACCACAATCTTTAGTGAACACTATATTAGTTTCTTTTTTTCAATTATTGTAGGTTTAACTAGGGTTATTGTGTAGTGATACTTGAATAGAGGCTTTGGAACCCTATCCAGTGGTTTTGTGTGATAAGACATACATTAGGTAGGTTTAAGTGGATCCAATTTGGTCATGTCCTAATATAAATAGTTATTCAATGATTTGTTACTAAGATTACATTCTCTAAGCTTAGAATTCACTAAGATAAGTTTTAGATCCATCCCAATTCATTTCATATATTTTGGTGAACCTAATGTGAATACAACCCTTGCATTATTAATTTTTTAGTCACAGTCAACTAGATCAAACTAGTTGATCAATATTTTTTTTCTTAATATAATTTTATTTTTTAGCTAACTAGACAGAGATGGTTGATTTGGTATTTTCTCTATTTATAGGTATAGGGTTTTCATTTAACTAGATTGATCTAGTCAATTTAGTCATTTTGTCCATCTACAAGTACAAGGTTTTTATTCAACAAGGTCATGTTGATTGTCTTAGTTTTATCTTCTATTTATAGGTTCTAGTTTTAGTTAACTAGATCAAACTGGTTGATCCAATCATTTAACTTATCTTATAAATTTTATTTTACACCTAACTAAGTGATCTACTTATTTGTGATCATTTTTGTGCTACTTGAAATTTTTAGTTTAAGTGACAAAATCAAACTGGTTGATCCAATCATTTTTCCTATTTTCTACATTTTACTTATAATCAACTAAATTGATTTGCTCAATTTTGTTTAGTTTGTAATATTTGCATTTTTAGTCTTAACAAATGAAATCAATCTGATAGATCTAGTTTTATCTTTCTATCTTTACTATATTAGTTTTCTTTTGAATAAATCGATCTATTCAATTCTATTTATTAAGTATTTTTTTTAGATTTATATGTTTATAAAATTAAAAGCCCACTTAGATGACCCAATCAAATTAAATTTTCACTTTTAGAAATATAAATACATCGAGCTAGTCAATTGTGTTCTATCTTCTGGGTTCATTCTTAAAAGATTAATATTTCCATCTTTTTAATATTAATCAATTTGCAATTCCTACTTTTTAGTTAAAAATTCCTTAATATTTTCCTTAGTTGTCAATTTTATCAAACTCTACACACATAGTAAACTAAATTGACTATCTTGATCTGGTTATATGTCTATGTTTTATACCAAAAAACTAAATTGATTTTCTATATTTAGTTTATCTAGGCCTAATTTTCCAAATGGATGGTGTCAACTAGCTCTATTTTATTCTATACTATTTGCTCAACTAGATTTACCTGCTTGATCTTGTTCTATATGTTTCCTTTTTAAACACAAGTAAAGGATATTAGCCTCTATTTTCAAATCAATTATAATCACTTTCACTTTAAAAACAAATATTTTGATGCTTTTTTATTTACTTTTAGAAATTAAAACTTGGTTTTTGACAAATTATTTTTTCACCTTTATTTTCTTGTTTGGTTTTCCCTAGAAACTTGTACCAATAATTTTAAAAATACTTGGTTATTTGTATGAATGGATACACAATATTATATTTAGGGTACTTGTCTATCATTTATATATATCATGGCATAAGGGACTTTTCCCAATACTCATACCATAATATAGATCTAAACATGGTCTTTAATCTATGTACTTTACAATATTTTAGAAACACCTAGGATTTCCCTTTATATTAAACCTTAGGAATCCAATTATCCATTTTATTGTTGTTACATTCATTAGTGGTTATTTATAAGAAGCTAATTCTATCTTAACCATGAAACTAATTTTAGTGGGCTATGGGAATGTCACTTCCTCTAGAGTTATCACTCTAAAACATTAGGCCATCACTATACAACAAATAAGACAATATATTTAGAAGTCTACATTGTAAAACACAACCTTGTAGTAAAACTTCTTGATCTTATTTTCAAATGATTAGTTAACATTAGTAATTACAAAATTACATTTTCTATTTTTTTCTTAATATTATATATTGTATTACAAACTATATTTGCCAACATTGATACAAGTTTTATGCTATGTATTTCAACTACATTGAATAAGTCAATCTAATTGACTATGTATGAACAAAATATGCCAACCAAAATGACTCATTATTATATCCTTTGATTTCTTTACTTCTATTTTTTAATTAAATTATCCAGTTCTAAATAATTTAATTTTTTCCTGCCTATAGAACTAAACCAGACAGCTTTGTTTTAGGCTATTCTAAACTTCCATTACCTATATAACTAAATCATCTAGTTTGATTTAATAGGATATATATCCTCTCAAAATAAAATTATATCAAACATATTGATTAAATTTCACCTAGCCAACTTAATTTGATACAACACTATAGATTTCTCCTTAATATCCAACTAAATCAACTTAATTTATCCTATACACAATGGTTGAACTAGTTCACTCTTGGGTCATTATTTTTCCTTTTTATAATTACAGTTGATTGACCTGATTGATCCCATATTACCTAGTCATTTTATTCAAATATATAACTATCAAGTTCTCTTGTATCATATAACCAAATTAACCTAGTCAACTCTAAATATTTTGGCTAAGTTAGTATAAATCTCAATTAATTAGATGATCTAGTTCTATTGGTGGTTGATCTATTTTTATTTTTGAATAATTTTCTCTCATAAAAACCTACACTTAGTTGTTTTATTTCAACACTGATAACATAATGAAACCACCTATCAAAATATTTCTTCATAATCTTAACCCATTTATAACATATATGGGTTTTCCTTTCTTACCTACCTTATCCATCCAAGAGGATAATCCCCCATGGTGCACTTAATCCCAAACTTAGTCTAAATTTAGTGATTGAAACATGGTTCAAATTAACCAAAATGATGATCTATATTGATCCAACCCGTTTCACACTTTTCATGATAATACCATCTATACTCCTAATGATGTCCTATCCAAACTTCCTTATTATACCATTGGATGATAGATAATAACATATCAAATCCTTCCATATGGAGTAATCTTTTAGGAAAATTTCCTATCCCTAATATTGATAATGTTCCTCCCTATAATAATAATATTCAACATACTACTCATCTTCCACCTCCTATTGATAGCAATCAAAATACACCCATATATACTATAAAGTAAAGATTTACTCTACGTTTCATTCTATTTTTCAGTCGTGCACCACAAAATTTTGTTCTTGCATACTTTGGTCTGAGATGGTGATGTTTTGAAATAGAGCACAGGCTCTATTTTCCTTTTGATTCATTTTTGTCTAAGTGTCGAAATCAAGTAGAAGCTGCCAAGTGTCATCATTCGAGGCATCCTTTCCCAAGCAAAAACTACCAAGTGTCATTATCTGAGGCACCTTTCATATTTTCTATGAGTTGGTTAAAATATGCCATGTATCTCATAGCGACTCAGTAGAATGTGCCAAGTGTCAACATCCATGTTTTCATATCGGCACCTGCATTTCATCTCTTTTTAGTGAAAGGTTTTAACAAGCTAAGTATCGGGATCAGGCAGAAAGAGCCAAGTGGAAATCATGAAAGGTCTCCATTTTTATTTTCTAAAAGTGATCAAAGATGCCACGTACCCTAGCAGAAGAGAGTGGAAGCCACCACGTGTCATGATCTGAATTATCTTCATTTTTGCTTCACTGATATAGCAAAGACTGTGGTGGGTCTTAAGTGCTATTTTTGAAGCAAGCAGAAGCCACCAGGTGTCACTGTCTATGTACATATGAAATGAGACCCATTTGTTTCTATGGTATAAATAGAGTAAAGTAGATACCACCATGTGTCATCTTCTACAGGTTTCTGAAAAGGTAGCTAAAAGAAACAGAGACCACCACGTAACCCCAAATGAGTAAAGCGGAGATTGCCACGTGTCTTTTGATGAAGCAGCAGAGTTTGCCACCTGTCCCTATGATCCTTTTAAAAGTTACTCAGGTAATAAATACTATGATTCTTATTTCCTTTTAATCTATTGAAGTTTTGAGGAAGTGTATTGTGATAGGCGTCAAAGGTGGAACGCTCATAAGCAAAGACATAAAAGGAGTATAAGTTATGCGAAAAGTATCACACATCTTTGATATGTGCTACGAAACCTACCAAGTGTTGTCCTCCAATGTCTCCTAAAGTAATAAGAAGGTTTTAAATAAATTGGCTAAGTGTTACCTAACATTTAAGAGAAGGGAGCATCCTCCAATCTGTTTCAGCCAATGAACTGCCAGAAGACAAAGCATTTCAAAATCTATAAAATATCTTCTATTAGACACTTCTAGTTTGGTTAGATTTAAGTTAGGCCATTAGATTGGGAACAAGCATAAAATCTAGAGTGAATCCAAGGATATAAATAATGGTGCATAGATCACCAAAAGGAATCATCAGAGAGAGACTAGAGAGAATTTTTTGAAGATAATTATTGTAAAGAGTTTAGACTTTCTAGAGCTATGACTAGGAATATCATTTGATTTTGTTATATCTTCTTAAGTTGGAAGGTTTATGTAACTATGTGTGTTTTTGTGCCTTTTATATGACTGGAGAATTAATGAGAAGATTAAATCCTATGCCTTTGTTGATATTTTTTATGTCATTGCAAAATTCGTCTAGGTTGTGTCGTCAAGAGTTTAGACTTTCTAGAGCTGTGATTGAAAATGTCATTTGCCTTTGTCTCATTTTATTGAGTTGAAAAGTTTATATAACTGTGTGTGTTTCTATGCCTCTTATGTGACTAGAAAATTCAAATAAGAAGATTGAATCTTGTGCCTTTGTTGACATTTTTTGTATCACTGCAAAAGTAGTCTATGGTGTGAGCCTCTATTTCTATTGTTTTCATCTTTTACATTGATCATGCACTTGTTTGATCTTAAATGTAAATGAATCCTACATATAGTCTCACTATGCTTAGGATTAAGGTTGAATTACATTTAGGTGCATCACCATAGTTAGATTTTATTTCTTGCATTTGTGTTTCTATTAAAATTCTTGTCCCTTTTCCCAGTATACACTTGATATAAAGAAGAACCAGCTTCTCAAAAATTTGGAGGTTGTTTCAAGTCGCAAGTCCCACATCTTGAAACTTCTGATTGTTGGTGTTAGAACAAGTGCAATTTTAAATCATCAACAATTTTTTGGCACGCTCAGTGGGACCAATCTTGAAGTTTCTTTCAAGATTGTATGAACCAGAGAGCTACAAGGAGTCATAGTTGTGGACCACTAACTAGATCACAATTTTCTATAAACCCAAGTATTCTTTTACCACCTTTGGTAATTAGTCCAAGAAGAAGATTCAACCAATTTATACCAATATCAAGAGCAAATATGGGAGCCCCTATACCTCTAAGAAATTATTCAAGTTGGAACACTGGCAGTCCATTGATTCTTCCAATACCCCCAGCCACTTGGGACCCTATCTCAGTGAATGCCTTAAAAGCTCTACCCAAATTTAATGGGAAAGACTTTAAAACACCTAAGGAACATCTGTAGGATGTATCAGATGTCTGTGTTATACATGTTGTCACACATCAAAATGTGGCCATAAGATTATTAGCTTCTTCTTTTAAAGAGAAGGCTCTAGAATGGTATTGGTCTTTGACCCCAAATACCATATCTACATGGGATCAGCTTAGAGATCTTTTCTTTGAAATATTTGAAGAGAAGGGTGATAAGTCTTCTTTGTTACAGCAATTAATTACCATTCAAAGGGCACCATAAGAAGCCATGACTGACTTCAATTCCAAATTTTAAAAGACTTGGGAAAGAATCCCTACTATAGCTAGACCATTACTAGGTATGGCCATAGTGTTTTATCTTAAGGCTTTGAATTCAGATATATCTGTTATGATTCAGTCACTTGGAGGACACACTTTGCTAGAGGCTTATGACTATGCAGTCAGAGCTAAGAATAATTTGATAGATGCTAGAAAATTGCCTCCAAGGCCTCCCATGCCCATGTTCCCAAAAATTTCCTTGCCATTACCTCAAGAATTCCCTAAATATATAGTCCCACCTATGTCTATGTACACCTATCCTCAACCATCTGCTAAAGAAATTTTCCCCACTTAGTCATCTAAGCTGGATGATATCAAGAATATCCTAAGGACATTTTCTAATGAGCTGATCAATATAAAAAGATAGCAGAATACTTTCCCTAGGCTTCCATATCAAGGCCATCAATGAAACAAATTTTCATCTCAGGCAAACCAATACCAGGGTCCTCTAAAATAACCCTCAGCCAGCAAACTAATTAGTTGCAGTCCCTACACCCTCACAGACTATTCCTCCCAATTCAAATAAGGAGATTGTTCCGAGGTAGAATAACTATGTGGATAACACTAATGCCTAGTGTTTCCCTTGAAATAATGCTCATACACCTAGAGATTGTCCTATGGGTAATCTACAACAAAAGGTGGCAGAGTAAAGAAGAATGGATGGTCAATTTGCAAGTTCTAGTGACAATCAAGCCTACCAATCTTCTAGTATGTAGAATTCAATCCTAGTGGCTTAGATACAAGGGATGTCCTTGCAACAAGAGGAATAAATAGCCTTGGAACATGATTTGTTCTCATGGGTTAAATATGAAGAATTAGTTTTCTTGAATGAAGCATCTACATCCAAAAAACCAGTGGTGCAATCTGATTATTACACCAGATCAAAGAGAAGGATGGTGGAATAGCCTGAGGTTATAAATAGTCAAGTCATGGAGGATCCTTCATTTCAAGGACAAAAAAACATAGCTATCAAACAAGAAGTGCCTCGATCGGTGTAGAATCAAGGGATTCCTACAGAAATTCAAGAAAAAACAAGATATCCTTACTTTCAAAGAACTCAGACTCTGGGACTAATAAATGTGGTGGATCAATTGAAAAATACTCCAGCACAAGTATCAATATGGGATATATTGGCCATTCCTAAATAGAAGAAACTACTATAAGAAGCTCTACAAGGCCAAGCAGTACCTAAAAGTACTGTTATCAAAGAAGGACCTACTAAAAAAGAAAAGCTCAAAGACATAGCTCATCTATAGACAGCAACCCTAGTAAATGATATAGTAGAGGTAAGCAAATACAAACCAGATCCCTTCTATTTAACTTTAATAGTTGGCAAGAAACTACTTCATAATGCAATGATTGATTTAGGGGCTAATACTACAGTAATGCCCAAGCAGATAGTTGATGTTTTAGAAATTAAGTATGAACCACTCACTAAAGGAGTCATACAGCTAGATGGCAAAGTAGTACAAACAATAGGGAGAATTAAACAACTCCAATTATAATTATATGCTTGTCCCAATATAATTGTAAATCAATATGTAGTAGTGATATATATACCTCCTATTTTTGGCTTATGTTTATCAAGAGACTTTACAGACAAGATAGGAGGATATATGTCCCTTGATTGGTCTCATCTCATCTTAAGAACCAAATATGGTTCAAAGATGAAGATATTATCTGAGCCATTATATAAGGATCATATCACCAATGAACCAACTGCAAAGTTAGAGGCAACTCATGCTATGATGAATAAAGAAGAAAGGGTTTTTGTTAAGGAACTAGGTGAATGGACTGGATATAATCAAGAAGAAGAAAATGATCATTTATTAGCTATGATGCAAAGTGGCCCATATGTAAATTACGATTCTATTGGTCTAGGCACTTATGTTATACTTGATGAATATCATAAAATCCCAAATGTTCTAGAGGAAGAAAAGTTAAAATATACCTCTTCTATCAATCCTCAGGTCTCTCAACATGAATTCAACATTCTGAGTGAGAAGTCACAAGCATATGCCTTAATCTCTGATGAAGAAGAAATAATTTTTTATTTTCTTCTTACTTTGCAAGATGATGTGGAGGAGCATGGACATTTCCTTGATCATGATTTGAATGATTTGTTTGAAATCATTGGATCAAGTTATATTTTTTTTTTAGGGAAGCTGTGAGCTGGTTACAGATGAACAAGATAGCATTAAGAATCAATTACATATGCAAAATTATTGCAAACTTTCAAAATTATACTTTCAAGAGGTTGTTAATTTTGAAGTCATTAAAGAGGATGATCATGCAATGGAACTTGAGTTTGAGGTAGAAGCGGTTAAGTAAATAAATGATATATGTCAAAGAGCTTCTGTTGATGAGCAAATAGTCATTAATTTATTGATAAGATATGCCAGTGTCAAGAATCGACATTTGACAAGCTTCCAAGAAAAAGAAGAGTTTATATATGTTGGAAGCATGTTTGACTCAGACTCATTCGAATGCAGGCCAATCAATGTGGCATACAAAGAGAGCAAGTCATTCGAGCTACATCCAATTCAACCACTTGTTCAACAACATAAGTCATCTTGTTATGAAGGAGACTTTAGAAATTCTTCTTTTGATCTAGGAGGGAGATAAAATACTATGTATTATAGTTAGATAGTTTCCTTTTTTTTTAGTATTGCTCTTGTTTTCCCATTTTGTTTTCCCACTTTTCGTTTAAATAAGTGTTCTTTGAATACGTAGTCGATAGCTCAGAATTTTCAAAATTTTCAAAATTCTCCAATACATTGAATGTTTCCCAAATCTTTAGAAATTCCCAAGGTACCTTGCGCTTCCACTTGCATAACGTGTCTATCTCACTATTCCATAAAGATTGAGTAGGATCTGCTAACGGTTATATGAGTTTAATGACATTTCTAGACTTGATAGGTCAATAAATACCTCTTAGCAAGAGTTAAAGCTTACAAGTTCTCAAACATTCCTGCATCTATGAAAATATCTTGCTACTTGCATTTTCAGTGCTTAGTAAACTCACTTCAGTGAAAATATTTCTATTTTGCAAAAGTCCATACAAATTATCACAGAAAAGACATAGAGATGGAGGGGGCACAATCTTCACAATAAGGACCTGGGATGTATGAATCCCTTGATAAGTTTCTTGCAAGTAAGTCATATGCTTCAGCTCCCACACAACCATTGAATACCTATCCAAGGACCAGAATACTTGAAGTTGGTCAAGCAAGTGACTCAGTGAAAATAAAAGATTATGCAAATGGCATCATGGACCCAATTCTTCAGAGAGCTAGTAGCAAAACTCTTAGAGAAGGGGCAGATCAAAGGTGTTTATAGAGGGCTAGAGTGGGGCAATATGAAACATTTTCCATGAGGATATGGACTTCACAACTGGCACAATTCATTATCCCAACTATGCATTCATGCCCTGACTTGGTTGAATTATGTGTAGATTTGTTCCATGCACCCTCATGCACCATTCAATAGGGTCCATTTTCAGTACAAATCACACTACATGCTATCATGGATATGTTAGCCTTGTATCATGATAGTACAACTACATTTCCCACTATTGCTAAAATGCAAAGAACATGGGAAAACATCAACACTCAATCAAGGTTCTTGAGATATAAATTAAAAATTGGTGATGATGACACTACGGTGCCCACACTCCCTACAACAAGATCCCAATTCACACAAGCTAGTCAAGACACACTGTCTATGATGGCTTTCATCTTTGGCATGAAAGATGATATGGTAGTTTATGTAGAATAAATGGCTATCCTTTTTAGGCTAAAGACCATTGACAAAACCTAGGAGTATCGGCTTGAATTTTTTGAACAAATTTATTTCTCAATGGTAGAACAACTGGCCCATTTCAAATCAAAAGGAGTGTTCAGCTATTCTTCCTATTTGTTCCACCTCATGTTATTTCAGAACTCTGACCTCTTTGCCCAACATATGTATCTTGATATTTATGACCCAAATATTGATCTCCAAAGGACCATTCTTGTGTCTGCATGGACACATATTTTGTCAAAGACTAGTGACCCATATGAATTCTGGGAATTATTTATTACCCTTACTTTTTGCCACCTCAACCCTGAACCAATTATGAATAGATTATTCCCAAATGTTTCAAATCTTTTGGCTAGTTGCCTAATTCCTTGTGATTTCTATTTTGGATCCCACCATACCATTATAAGAGTCCATGGTTTTTGTGGGGAACCAATATTGCTACCTAAGATTTTGACTCTTAGGTTAGCATTCCTAGAGGTCACCAGGTAGGTATCCATAATTGAAAATGAATTTGGCTCTAAGAAGAGGAAAATAAAAATGTATGACCTCCCATGGATGACAACCAGCATGGTTTTGGAAACTAGAGGCACTGAAGTTGTGTTGCTCAGAAAGCTAGCCTTTTTGGGTTTCCTTTTAATAGAGGATAAATGAGTTTATGACCCAAATAGTTTCATAGCTTCTTGGATAATAACTAATAGATTCACAACTAGAATTACACATGAGGGCCACCCTTTTTGGGAAACTAGGAAAACTCTTAGGGAAGACACTCCTAGATTTTATGTTGAGTTAACAGACTTGCCCCTTCCACATAATAGACCCTGGGAAACATTCTATGTTAAGCAAAGGGATTATGATCCTAAAGTTAGAATGACTTCTAGCTTAAGGAGGACATTAAATAATAAAGATTGGGATACTAAGAAAATAGAGGCCTATTGGAAATATAGGCAAGAAATTTTTCAAACAAACCATTCTTTTGAGAACGTAGACACAGATGAGAGATGGGAGAACTATGGGATGAGTTCCATCTCTCCCCTGTATCTATCCCAAAGACAAGTAATTTGTCAACATGAGGTGAAGAGCAAGAAGCTAGGGGTAGGTCAGGCCAAGAGTCACAAGCCTCAGAGCAAACTACACCTATAGTAACTGTATCAGTTTGGCCCCAATCTATCAGCATCATGGAAAAGCAAAAGAGTGTGGTGCCTATACCACCGCAAGATTCCCCGTCAATAGTGGTTATAGATATTCCTAGTTCTCCACAAGAAGTAGGTGTGGAAGGAAAAAGAATGCAGCCAGAAAAAGAGACACCCAAGAAATGAAAGAGGGTGTAGTTTCAATTTGATTCAGAAGAGGAGACAAACACTCCACAGCACCAATTATAGGGTACTATAATTTATCCTCAGGTAATTATTATTCCTCCCTCTCCTTCGTAGTCTATTTCTTCTCTTGTTGGCATGATGATTTCATCTAGCCAGATGACATCCCCTACCACTTCTATCATTCTCATTTCTCACTTTGCCCCATCTGTGCCACCTCAGGCTTTAACATTACCTCATTTCTCCCCCTTTGTTCCCAAGAAATGTTCCCCTTAGACTACCCATAGCCAAAAATTGGCTATTCAATATGGTTTACCACAGGGACATCCTTTTGTGGGTGGGCACATTGCCTCTCCTTCTACCTTTCAGACCCAAGCAGATGCTACTAGGAAGGCAAGGGAAGACCGAAGAGATAAAACAAAGATAAAGGAAAATAAATAATTGGATACACCCCATCTTTAGTCACAATTTGACCCTATCTAGTAGCAATTGACAGTGACTCATTTGTCACCAAATGTAATAAAGCCAACTGAGCAGATGCAGCCAGAAGATTACATGATGAATGTAGTGGCCATCGACATGTCCCTCTTCAGGTCACAGGACAAAATTGAGTTGCTAAATAAATCCACTTCTATAGTTACTAAAGACTACTTGAAGATATCAAGGAGGCTATAGAAGATGGAAGCTAATCTAGTTAAGGAAAAGGCAAATTGTAACAATTTGACCTTAGAGATCAATAAAAAAGACAATGAAATAGAGAATCTGAATAAATAGTTGCAAGATAATGTTTCTCTTCAGACTCACTGGGTAGTTCAGGCCCAAAATGATTCTTTAAAAGCAGGGCTCACATAGGTAAAGGATGTGGTGACAACCCTAAGGTGTAAAAAGGCAGCATTACAAGGAAAATGCGAGGAACACTTGTTGCAAGTTACCCAATTGCAACAAAAGTTATTGGTTGAATAGAATAATATTGTGGCCATACAAGCCTAATTTCAAGTAAAGCAATAGAGAGCAACACAATTGACACTAGAGTTGGCCAATAGGCCAAGGAATGTCAGAGTATTAAGTCTAGTGAAGGAGCTATATGAATCCATGTGGAAGAGAATCTCTTTAGAGATTATTCAACTCAGGCCTTCTCTCACCTTCCTGATAAATGTATAGAAATTATGCAAAAAGGTGGAGAGTTCAGTTTTAAACACTCTAACTATAGTCTCTGGGAGAGTAATGGACTCAAAAATGTTGTTACAAAAGTTTTATGATGCAACGGATGCAATGTTGTTAGTAGCAGGAATCAATGATAGAATGGTCACTGCTAAGCAAGTAAATGAGGTTCTCAGTTGCAATTCCATAGCCATCATTTGTAGAGAGCTTCTAGATGTCATGAAGGAAGGAATCAATGAAATGAAATAGCATGTTAAATATCTATTACAATTAGGTCTTCCTTCTCTATTTCCTGATGACAACACTGTGCTGATGGTAGATGAAATTGAACCTTTGTTGTTTGCCAAACAAAATGATCAGACAATTTTATAGGATCTAAGGGATGATTCATTAGTCCCTAAAGTAGAAGCTGTCTTGGTTCCTATTTCCCAGCTCAAATTCAAATTGAAGGCTACAGTTTAAATTTTTCAAAATTTTTCACACAAAGATAATATTAACCTTGATTTAGCCTTCAATGAATTGTAGAATAAGAAAGGGTTATCTGATGATGAGTGGTCTACCTACCAGAAAGCATTGTTGAAGCTGTGATTTTGAAATTTTGATCTTGTAGGAGTTGTGGTTTCTTTTTGAGCAAGCTCAAAAGTCCTTGGGGTCACCAATAACTGTAGAGTAAAGATTTACTCTATGTTTCATTCTATTTTTCAGTCGCATGCCACAAAATTTTGTTCCCACATACTTTGGTCTTAGATGGTGAAGTTTTGAAATAGAGCACGAGCTCTATTTTCCTTTTGATTCATTTTTGTCTAAGTGTCAAAATCAAGTAGAAGCTACCAAGTGTCATTGTCTGAGGCATCCTTTCTCAAGCAAAAACTGCCAAGTGTCATCGTCTGAGGCACCTTTCATATTTTTTATGAGTTGGTCAGAATGTGCCATGTATCTCATAGTGACTTAGTAGAATGTGCCAAGTGTCAGCATCCACATTTTCATATTGGCACCTGCATTTCATCTCTTTTCAGTGAAAGGTTTTAACAAGCTAAGTATCAGGATCAAGTGGAAAGTGTTAAGTGGCAATCATAGAAGGTCTCAATTTTGATTTTCTAAAAGAGACATAAGATGCCACGTACCCCAGCAGAAGAGAGCAAAAGCCAACACGTGTTGTGATTTGAGTTATCTTCATTTTTGCTTCACTGATATAACAAATACTGTGGTGGGTCTTAAGTGTTGTTTTTGAAGCAAGCAGAAGCCACCAGGTGTCACTATTCATGTAAATATGAAATGAGACCCATTTGTTTCTATGGTATATATAGAGTAAAGCAAAGACTACCATGTGTCATCTTCTGTAGCTTTCTAAAAAGGTATCTAAAAGAAGCAGAGACCACCACGTAACCCTAGATGAGTAAAGCAGAGATTTCCACGTGTCTTTTGATGAAGTAGCAGAGTTTGCCACCTATCCCTATCCTCCTTTTAAAAGTTACTCAGGTAAGAAATACTATGAGTCTTATTTCCTTTTAATCTATTGAAGTTTTGAGGAAGTGGATTGCGACAGGTGTCAAAGGTAGAATGCTCATAAGCAAAGACACAAAAGGAGTATAAGTTATGTAGAAAGTGTTGCGTGTCTTCGATAGGTGCTGCAGAACCCACCAAGTGTCATCCTCTAGTGTCTCTTAAATTAATAATAAGGTTTTAAAGAAATTGGCTAAGTTTTACCTAGCATTTAAGAGAAGGGAGTGTCCTACAATCATTTTCAGCCAATGAACTGCTAGAAGACAAAGCATTTCAGAATCTATAAAATATCTTCTGTTAGACACTTCCAGTTTGGTTAGATTTCAGTTGGGCCATTAGATTGGGAACAAGTAGACAATTTGGAGTGAATCCAAGGCTATAAATAAGGGTGCAAATATCACCATAAGGAATCATCAGAGAGAGATCAGAGAGAATTTTTTGAAGAGAATTATTGTAAAGAGTTTAGACTTTCTAGAGCTATGACTAGGAATATCATTTGATTTTTTCTATCTTCTTAATTTGGAAGGTTTATGTAACTATGCATGTTTTTGTGCCTCTTATGTGACTAGATAATTAATGAGAAGATTGAATCCTACGCCTTTGTTGATATTTTCTGTGTCATTGCAAAAGTAGTCTAGGTTGTGTTGTCAAGAGTTTAGACTTTCTAGAGCTGTGATTGGAAATGTCATTTGCCTTTGTCTCATTTTCTTGAGTTGAAAATTTTATAGAACTATGCATGTTTCTTTGCCTCTTATGTTACTGGAAAATTCAAATAAGAATATTGAACCCTGTGCCTTTGTTGATATTTTTTGTATCACTACAAAAGTAGTCTATGTTGTGAGCCTCTGTTTATATTGTTTTCATCTTTTACATTGATCATGCACTTGTTTTCTCTTAAATGTAAATGAATCCTACATATAGTCTCACTGTGCTCAGGATTAAGGTCGAATTACATCAGGTGCATTGCCATAGTTAGATTTTACTTCTTGAATTTGTGTTTTTGTTAAAATTCCTATCCCTTTTCCTAGTATACATTTGATATAAAGAAGAACCAACTTCTCAAATATCTGGAGGTTGTTTCAAGTCACAAGTCCCACATCTTGAAACTTCCCATTATTGGTGTTAGAACAAGCACAATTTTAAATCATCAACATATACCACTCAAATTCTTGATCAAATGGTTTAATAAATTAATGTTATGTAACCAACCAATAATTACCAAATGATGCAAATTTTACATCACACATTTAAAAGGACTAATCAGCCTCCTCTTCTTGTGCCTCAAAAGAACCAAAATTTTATTACCACTCTTATTTGATATGCTAATGGGAATATCATCCCTCAACCTCTTATGAATAAAAAGATTCTTAAACATCTTAAAAATGAAAAATTAGCTCCCTTTATTGTATCCATCGACATTGGAAACATTTATCTAACCATTAAATATGATGGAACTAATGACCCTTCCCTTTTTATTAAATCATTTGGTAATATATACAAGGAATGGGTCTAAATCAATACTTTCACTACCACTAAGCTTCTAGTTAAACATGCACTGAAGATGCTTTAAAATGGTATAATCAACTCCCACAACATTCCATCTCACAACTAGAGTAGTTATTAAATGTTTTATTTAAATAATTTCAACAAAATGATCTACTTAAAAATTGTCTTAGTCATTTAATTAATGCTAAGTAGTTATCCTCTAAATCAGCTCAAACTTTCATTAAATGGTGGAAATCATTAACTCACAAAGTATACCACAACATGAATGATGATAATATTTTTATGTTATTTATCATTTATTTAAAACCTTCTCTTCAATAAAATGTTCAAAAATTTCCCCCACACACATTAAAATAATCATTCGATCAAGTTAAAAGACAAGACTTCCTTATGAACCAATTTGATCCATCACATTATTCAATCAAGGAATGTTAGAAAAATTCAACTACATGATTACTAGTGAAAATCCACATTCTTAATTCCTTCCAATAAAAATAGGGGTAGTCAAATTATATAATAAAACTCCTTCCCACCCACCATTAATATTATCACAAATGAATCAATTATTATCTTCATCTAAACCCTTCATCTATAACAATTACACCCCCCCCACCCCCCACATGGTATGATCCTAATAAATTTTATTGGTTCCATGGTGACATTGGTCATTCTCATGAAACATGTCATGTGCTTATCAAGTTTGTGTTTTTTCTCATGTTAGATGATACATTTTATCATTATACTATGATCAAATTATGTCATCCTAGTTATCTCAAAGCTTCTCAAAAGAAATAATTTTCCAAATCCATATCCTAAAAATATTTCAAATCCCCTTCTAATCCTAACACATAACATCTAAATGATAATATTGTGTAGTCAATGCTAATTATGATCAATATTACACTAACTCTTGATATGTGAACATGGCTAAATTTAATTATCATCATAAACCCACTCAAAAGGATCCTGTCACTAAACTTAAGAAAACCTCTACCAACAAACAACTTCTTTGAATTACTAAACTACTTAACCAACATATTTAGAACCAAATATTAGTGATGAGCCACTTCTATAACCAGCACTTCAACCTAGTTCTTCTATCCCTACAAAAATGTCATTTCCCATAAACCTCATTCTAGTTTTTCATCCTATAAATCTAATTGTAATTTACTAGAAGAACTTAACTCAATGCCCTGAGAAATTCCCCTTATGGAATTAGTATGAAATTTTCCTTATCATCATAAATTAATTATGAAAAAATTACAAAATATTGAATAAACACAATCTCGTGATTCTAAACTCCCTTCTAATGGTCCTCCACTTACATAAGTTCATATAATCAAAACAATTTTTGCATACACAAAACGCTTTATAAAATTTCTTGAATAAGATATGAATAATGATGAAATTATATTTCAAATAAATGATACACCTCTCTTTATAAAATTTGGAAACAACAACAACCTCATTCAAGAAGTATTAGTAGATGAAGGATCTAATATTAATGTTACTTATTTTTAGTTAATTCAACAAATTGGATGTACCAAATAAAATCTCAAACAAACTTGCTTCACATGTAGAGTATTTGATAAAACCAATCAAAAACCACTTGGTTACATTTGGATCCATGTTACCATTATACCTAAGATAATTCACACTAATTTTAGGGTTATTGATCTCCATTTATCTTATAACATGATCCTAGGTCACCCATGGACCCATCATATGCATGCTACTACCTCTTCATGTAACCAATTCATCAAATTCATATATAATGGGAAACACTATAAAAATGAGGCTGATCCTAATCCTTGGAGCATCCAATTACTAAATCCTAAATATCAATATCATATTCTTACTATTTTTCACATCAACAGTCTACCTCTTCTTGAACTTGTTAACATGCATTATGACCTACACATCACTCTTGCATATTTATATGATAATTAACCAAATTAATTACAAAATACTTGTAATACATCTCAATTAACTCCTTATATAGTGGAATGGATCCCTCATTCTCTAATCACATGTGATCACACTATTCCATTAGTCGATGATATTAATGATAGTCCTCCCTAATGTAATGCATATGAATCCTCTTACATAAAGGATGATTTCAATTTTAATTAATATGGGAGAGCTAAACTCTTTCAATATCCATTAGTTATGCCTCCTTAAAATTTTATTAGTATAAGTGTATCTAATAATGATTTTCTTATAAACACTGATGCATGAACTATCTCTCACACTTACAATGCTATTATATCATGTCCCAAGCTCAATCATGATATTTAGATGTAAAACATTGTTAAAAATACATGCCTTTAATCATGATGTTCATGTCATTCATATATCATCTAATTATAAATTAGAACAAGAAGGTTATGTACCATTGTTGACCCACCATTATTAAATACTTCATGTGTAATCCAAGAAGTCCCTACTATTACATCCTATGAATGTCTAAATCAACTCAATTCAGTAGAAACTACTTCACCAACCACAAATATCATTGATAATAATTACATTATTTCTCTTCCTTATGATTGTATTGATTAATTTAATGATATTCAATTACCATCTTTCAATTATATCCAATGTAACTTGAATAACATGATTCTACCAGATTCATCACCTAAAATATCATGTATTGAACAAACCAATATAATTAATATCAACTTTATTGATTTTAGTCGACTTGATATCTTCAAAATAAATCTTTACCCTATATTCTAGCTCTTATAATTATTTTATATGTTAAATATACCAATATGATATAAATATATTCCAAATATTATAGAAAAGGTAATCAAATCATCAATATCAAAATATATGTCAAATATTATGGACCTCTACCCATACTTCCTAATGATTAAGCTATGTTAGAACTCCTCTATGCTATAGAGCCTTAACTTCCACACCAAAATCATAAGTTTGGCCACTTTCAATAAAAGGTTACTTGATTTAACAATTTAATTACTAGTGTGGATCCTAAAACACATCCTATTTCTTTACTTCTTGCTCCTTATCATTTTCAAGATGGAAATTCCATGCTTATATAAGAAACTACAAAAATTGAATATGGTACACTTACATGTCCTCAACCTATTACTGTCTATAAAGAGATCATGCCTAAATATCATGATAAATTTAATCTCTTATTTGATAAATATCATGAACATATCACTTAGTCATATGAAAACATGCCTAGAATTATTCCCAACATTGTTATCCATAATATCATTACTTATCTTGACATCAAACATGTGCATCAAAAACAATAAAAATTCCATCCTGAGATTCCCATGCTATGTCATAAATAAATAATAAAACTCTTAGATTATAAGTTCATTAAACCCATGGATTAATCCAACTGAGTTTAAAACATTGTCCCCATTTATAAAAACGTCACCAGGTTATTTGTAAATGCATATAATTTTGTAATCTAAACTTAGCATGTCCAAAAGATAATTTACCCCTCCTATCAATTGATGACATTTTTTATGACATTGTTTATTCCACCATGGTAAAATCATACCTCTAAATATTTAATTAACCTTCCATGTCACCAATAACATTGATGAATACAAAGCTATTATATTAGACATGTAAGCTGCAATCTATTTAGACATCCCATATTTACATGATTTAGGTGATTCACAAATCATATGTCATCAAGTTAGTGATGATTATCAATGTAAAAGTGAAAACCTTATCACATATCATCAACTTTCCACTACAGTTGTTAAAGAATGTGATTCATTTACCATCAAACCAATCCCATGAGAGAAAAATTCCATAGATAATTATCTAACTTCTTCAAAATCTATATTTCATCCTCATAATTCTCTTTATGATTCCTAATTACTCATCTAAATGAGGAAGTCACATTCTACTTTACAAAACAAGAATGCTTGTCTACTTTACCACATAGAAGCTATCACCACTTGATAGATCTTATGTTATAAAAATATCATCCAATTCATTGAGAATCATACTTACCCTATAGAGTTATATTCTTAGGAAAAGGCTCAAATTCAAAAACAAACATGAAGATATGTACTTAGATATGACACCCTGATGAGAAGACTAATAAAGATGATCAAACTTGTAAATTGCTTGATTGAGAAATTAGGCCTAAAAAACCTTATTGGCCTTCTTTATGACAACTTAAGATCAAAAGAGGATTTATTATTATTTAAAATACCTTATCACATTTATATAATGTTGTCTCAACTCAATATATCAATTTTTACCTTTATCTAACTTTAAAATACAAACAAAAGACAAAACAAGGGTATCTAGACTTTAAAATTAGGCCTATTTTCTAAGTTTTTATAATATATTTCTCTCTATATGACAAAAAATTTAAATTTAATTCAAAAAATTCATGGACATCATAATATACCTGCATAAGAATTTCAAGTCATTTGGAGTATTGTTTCAAAGTTATGCCCCTTTTAGTCTTTCCAAATAGGGTTTTGGCTTGTCTTTATGACTATAGGTCTAATTTTTGCCTATAAATTAAGTTAAATACATATAAAAACCTTGAAATAACCTTCATAAATTCAAAAATATCATTCCAATTTTCATGGTTATATTTTAAGATATAAAGGTTTTTGTGGTTGCTAAACCCTAGATTTCTAAGTGAGGATGAGAGCATTAAAAAAGGCCTAATTTATGTTTAATTTTTTTTTTCAATTATTTCACCTGTATATGGTATAAATTACTATTATATTCCTATGTCACATCAGGTTTGATTCAAATAAATCTCAAAACATGATTTTAATGCACTTTTATGATTGTAAAATGACATTCCTTGACTTAGAATTTCTAAACTTGCTCCTCGACATTGTAGTATGCTTAGAAACTATTTTAAAATAGTGAATGTGACTAAAAAATAAAAAAATAAATTATATTACATATTATAATATTATTTAACTATAAATACAAACTCAAAAATCAATATTTCATTGCTTGGAGTACAAAACATGAATATAGTCATGTATAGACCCCTGTTTTTAGAAATTTCCTTCCTTTTATTCTTGTTTTCTTCTCCAAATATTAGAGGCTTGATTTTTTTTCTACATGTTACCACACATATCCACTCTCATCTCTTATCTTATCCTTGAATTTTTCTCCTTCTTTGTCAAACTTTCCACATGCAAACTATTTCCTTTCTTCACTTCAACATAGGTAATCAACTTGGTGACAAACCTCAGTTATACTTAAGTGGGTTTAAGTTGGGTTTTTAATAAGTTAAGGTATATAAAACATTATAACACCTTATATTACCTAATTATATCAAAAAAATTAATATAAAACTATTACATGGACTTAATAGATGAGAAAACACTCTCAAATTACCTATAACCATTCAAAATTTTGTATTTATAATTTTGGAAAGAAATTGAGAAATAGGCTCTAGAGGACAATTATTGAAAATATAACTATTTATAAACCTTTCACATGCATAAAAAGTACTTTTTATACTTAGAAACGACCAAAATAACCAAAATTCACAAACAATAGACTTCTATATAGATGTACTTACATTAGACTCCCTAACTTTAAAAGTTTCATGAGCTCATACTAACGATTAACTACTAGAAATGAATGTCTTTTTCACTTTTATCCTCATATACATGTATGTGTTCAACTAAATTTTTATCCAAAATTGGCTAACATTGGTTAGTATCATTTTAAAAATTTCCCATCATCTTCTTAGCTTTGTTGATAGCCATCTAAAGGATCTTGCTTTCAGTCATGGTTGGCTTCATAGTGGTAAACATTGTGGTGTTCTTAGTAGTTTTTAGGGTACCTTAGGGTGGTCTAGTTAGAGTTGGAGTTAAAACATATATTCTTGTCATCAAAATCACTCAATGTGGTCATATCCAAATTTTTTAGCATATATTAAGGTAACTTTAGAGATGTTAAGGTTGTTTTGAAAGTCAAGGTAAAGTTTGAACCATAGTGAATAAAAGAAGATGGCGATCCTCCAATAAGACAATGAATTCTAAGATGGGAAAGAAGACCAAAGAAAAAAGCTAATGAGTTGAAAACATTACACCTTCAAGCATTTTTGGAGAAGTTAAGGTGTTTTTGGAAATATTAAGGTATTTCATTATTTTAGTCTTATGGTATATTCCAATGTTATGATGAGACTTACTAGGAAAAGATCAAACATGAAGGTCTATATCATTTTATATAGGTATTTTATGTTATTTAATAGTTTTTTAATGTCATGATATATGCATTTTGTAGTATATCTTGACTATTTTTTCCAATGTTGGAACTCTTTTGTAACTACCTATTCATCATTTCTAATGTTTAAAAAGGCATAATGAAGGAGTTTTAGGGAAATAAATGTGGTAAATGATTTTTTACATCATTATACCACCTTAAAGATCAAGTTATACTCTATAACTACCTATTTCTTCAGCTCCAATAGGTCAATAAGGTAAGACAAGTAGTTTTTTGAGGAAAAAAGACCTGTAAAGTTCTCTTGGAAAAGGGTTTATAGTGAAGATCAACTCTTGAGCCTATCCAAGGATATATCTAGTCTCCTAAGACTCAGATCCATGATTTATAAGAGGTGATGAAATCATAAAAGATAAAAATCTATGCCATTTCTCCATCAAGTTTCATAGGTCTACTTAGAAAGCTAAGAAGGGTAAATTTTTTTAGGATGGTTCATATTGTAGAGAGAATATCAAGGATAATGCTATTATGGGAAGGAGGAGAATCCTATTTCCTTCTAATTAATATTAGGAGGTAGGAGATTCTATACATAAGCTTTAGGAATCATACTTAATAAAATAAGATGTCTTAAACCCTCTCAAAACCCTGGAAGTTTAGTTCTAAATGGTTTCAAAGCATTTTGGTGCTTTTTGGTACAAATAGAGGTTTTTATGAGATCATGAAAGATCCTAAAAATTATCTCACTCCATTTATCATCACTCATTTGGCATATTCCATCAACAGAGGAATAAAACCTTCACTTTAAATGAGTTACAAACCTATATGAGAGGCTACAAACATGGTTTTGGTTATTTTTGGATGTTTTTAATCACAATTTCCATAAAGAAATATCAAATAGCCTCACACTCGTTCTATAAATCTCTTAAAGTCTACTTCCACCCTCCAAAAGTTCCTCTTGTATGCACATGAATACACAACCATCATCAAGATACACCTACATGCCTAATGGTATAAATCAAGAGTGAGGCTATAAACATATTTGAGATGATTCTTGACCAGATATGGGTGTTTTATAAATTTTTAATAATCTCATACAAGTAATCCAAAATCATGCTTAATGGGAAATGTCATATATCAAACTATGAGATACATTGATAGTAGTTCTCTTCAACAAACTTCTAAGTATGAAAGAGTATATACAGGCCTATGATTAATGAGAAAGTTTACAAGACATTTTATAGTAGATATATTGATGAAAAAAATTTAATACACCTTAATAGGTCTATATTGGATCATCCGAACAAGTAAGATCACTCATATGGAAAGGAAGATGTCAAGCCTAATGTAGAGACCTACAAGTCTACCTACAAGGTAAGCATAAAAGGGTAAGTCTTGTGATAAATATGGAGTTTGAAAACACACACAAGGTTTTTTAGATATCAGAGGAAATATTTAAGGTTTTTATATCTTTTATTAATCAAGGAAAACATCAGATAGCCATGGTCATTTGAGAGAAACTCTAATAGGCTTTTAAGACCTAGAAAAGCTTTATATATATTTAAAGTCATAATCTCAATAAACCAATGAAATATTGTTTTATAATGATGGTATATAGTATATAATATAATATAAAACCATAGGGAGTGTTATAAATAACCTCATCAAATACTTTCATATACCTTCGTAATGGAATAATAATGCATTTAGCTATATATAGGTACCCAATATATTGTGTCTATCATGGTGAAGACCAAATGAGTTGACCAGGTTAGTTTGCATGACTCAAATTATATGAAGAGAGTCATGAAACATGAATTTACATTATATATAGTTTCACCATTGGTAAAGTAGGTTCAGAGATGGAAAAACACAAGAAAGAGAAGTTTTAGGCCTAGGAGGGCACTTACAAGCCTGTCATAAGAATAATGAGGGAAAACACACATGTTGCCATTAGATGAAATGTTGAGATGGTTTTTATAATATATATATATTATGATCAATGTGCCCATACTTACTATAATCATACAAAATACCAAAATAACTAAAGAGAACTCAATACATAAGCCCAACTACTAAGAATCTTACAAATTCACCTATAGGCATATACCTAAAACATGAAGGAACTTGTAAGGTTTTATAGTAATTTAGGTAATGAAATATCTTAATGATAATTATAATATATGTATATCGGGTTTATAATCATAGTAATAAAGATAAATTTTCAAATAAAGACTGCTAGGGTCACTCACATTAGACTATTTATAAACCCTAATAATGGCCTAAATCAAGTTCCAAGGTGTTTGAAGAAACAAATAGATGAAATAACCAATTTAAATTGTCATGATATGTTTAAAAAGGTATTTAAAAATAAATACAATCACTTTCATTCCCCATCTTTCCAAATTAGCTCTCTTGAGTGTACTAATAGGCTTGTTTTACTTGAAAAGCTCAATTTCATCACATGGGAACTTGAAGGAGGAGTTTCATGAGTAAAAATGGATATGTTATATTTTATTAAAGTATACCTAATATAATATTATGTAATTATTTTTTGGATTAAGGATATGCTCTTTATGAACAATCTTTAATAAGGCTAACACCTCAAACCCCACTAAAACCTCTTAAGAGACCTGATGGATTAGATTGGCCTTTTGAGTGTCTCAAATATATTTTTATGTATATAAAAATACTTGGATGATATTTACAGACCTCAATATAATCTATTGGAGTTACTAGTTGACACATGTGAGGTGAAGAACATAGGGATATGGTCTAGACACTACCTTTTTAGACCTGATTTCATAGTTTTGGTTGTATATATGTTGTTTGATCTATCAAATAAGTTTAAAAATATGGGAAAAGAAATAAAACCTCTTAAATTATTCATCCTATATAAATATAAGGTAATAATAATAAATTTCAAGTCAATATACCAGTCTATGTGGAGACTTTTTTTTGGTTACAAAATAAAGGAAGGTTGTAGATTTGATTAGAGTTATGAAAGGCCTAAAAGTTCCCAAAATAATATGGAATAAATTTTATAAAATTATTGAAATAATATATTGGTCATGTACATTTCCTTCCAAATGGTTTCAATTATAGTTTAAAGACTTGATCATAGGCTGTCCCCTAACACATTGATGTTAAGAACATTCAAAAGACTATAGGTATCTCTATCAACTTGTCAAGCTTGGTTTAACTTGAAAAACTCTTGAAGACCCATAAATAATAATAAGTCATATGCAACATCAATTTTTAAGTTATGAATCATGAACAAGGTAACCCATAGGCTGGTTAGATATAGCATATTCTCTTACATTACATTTATGAAGTTAACAAGTGGATATAATAGTCTGCAAGTAAGAAACTAGGCCTCACTTGAGTAATAGGATTTATCTCATAGCCTTTATCCCAAACTAAATAATTTTGAATAATGAATTGTATAAATATAAGGACAAAGATCAATAGGATAATAAATATAAATTTCAATTTCAATCCTCACATGGTGAAGAAGCATTGTAAGAGGGAGTGTGATAGAAGGTTCCCAAGTAGGTTAAGTATCAAAATATCAACTTTTAATTACCCCTCAAAGAAGTGATGGTGTAACTCCAAAGTAAGGGAATTAGTTTTAAGACGCATCATACCTACCAAGGTGATCTTCCACACTAATATTGATGAAGAAATCCATCAACACTTGGATTAGAATGTTGGGACTAAGAAAATAATGCACTCCTTGTAACCTTGGTGGCATAATACCTCTATTTTATAACTATTTTGATAATGAAAGATAGTTTATGAAATTTATCATTGTCTTATCTCCCTCTTTTCTCTTCTTTATGATATAAATGAATCCTTGAAAGGCATTGTATACATCCTCAAAGTGTGTATGGTGAAGCCATACTAAACTTAATACTTGTTATTACCTTTGAAATAAATTCAATATGAGTTATACTTTTTTCATCTTGCATCTAGTGATTTTGAGATGAATTTTTGATGGATGTTAGTGATATTTATATTAATTCCTTGCATTTTTAGTTTTGTTTCATGCTTCTATGCGAGTTAGTTATCTTTTCATAGGTCATATGATATGACTCAAATGGTTTTACTGAGTTCAATTGTAGAAGTGTCATTAGTGTTCTTTGTAAGACCTCTTGATCATTCACCTTGGCTATTTTATTATCCATAACCTTCATATATAAACACTTATGTGGGAGGAAATATTTTAGAGTTGTGAAAATTAGGTTGTAATCTTTCAATTTCATAGTTCAACCATAAGCAAATAGAGGAAAATACATTTGGTGCATCACCACCATGTTTTTTTTGTTTTATTTTTCTTTCACCCATTTTCCTTTCAATATAAGTACATTGGTGAGTAGTTTTAGGTGAATCATCAAGGGAGCAAACCCAATCTATAGATTCACTTCATCAATTTGTCCACCCACAACCTAGAAGTGATTTCATGCTATCATATAATTAATAAGGCTTAAACAACCTTATTCTTGTTGGGACCTAATTTTAACAAGGTTCTCAAAGAATGATGTTGGTCTTGAAAAATTTACAACTATAATAGCTTCTTTCATGAAAAATATGGTGATTCCAACACGTTTTGGCTCTTGGTGGTAGACTAGTAAGCAATTATCATGCCAAAGGCAACTACAAGATCAAGGTCCAAAGGCATTCCTTTTGATTTTTTTGAGTTACATCCATTTTTATTCAAGAAAAAGAGATTATTTATTCTACCCCTTATACCAAGACACCTAGAAGGAAGTTCCATTTCCATTATACTCCAAATTCTCTTAAAAATATCAAGATGGATAGAAACATGCCCTTTCTTTATTTAAATGGTGGATCTCCTCTAAACCTTTCAAGATATGATGACATACCTATGGTAGCTCTTAAAAGTGTCCCATACTCACTTCTAAAATATTCACAACATTATTCAAGATAATGTGGCTATTATAATTTTATTAATTTCATTTAAGGGAAAGGATATAGATTGGTATAATACATTGGATCCTAATTATATTAATTCAAGGACCAACTAGGAGAGAAGTTGAGTAAGAGGTTTGAAGACAAGAGTGATCATTTGTCTTTAGTTAAAAAACTAACCCATATCAAGATATCTCCATAATATTTTATTCAATAGTTTAATTCCATATTTCAAAAAACATGGGATAGGATTCTAAATCTTGTGAGATCCACTCCAAACTATGATTTCCTTTACTTACTCAAGGCCTTAAATAGTGACATAGTTGTTATGATACAATCTATGACAGGAGAGACCTTACTTAATGCCTATGATGTTTACATAAAGGATAAAAATAACCTCATACAAGTTGGAAATATTTCCCCAAGATCTCCCATTCCATTGTTTCCTGATATATAATTTCCTAGACCAACTCTTGCTCTCATTCCTATACTAATCAGTAATGAGCAAGTTGCCCCTAGTCAATAAAATGAAATGCAAGGGTTAAGGATCCTAGTAAAATCTCAAGAAAAAGATATGGTAACCTAGAAGAGATAACTAAATCAACCTCACAAAACTTATAAATCTCTATATTAGTCTTATCACTAAAAGTAATTAAATAGACCACCTTTTGAAGCTAACTGTTAAGGACAAGGGTAGATTATTAATGATAGACCACATAACAGTTATAATTCAAAAGCTACCACCACCTTTAGATCTCTAGTACATATCAAAAACATCCTTATGCATAATAATATTGGCCTTAACAATGGGATCAAACTCATAATCAACTTAATAATTGGAATAAGGTGTCCAATCAAGCTTTTACAACAAAAAAAAAGTAACACAATTTATGGCACAATCTAAAGTTATTAATCATGAAAGGACTAATGGAGATAAATTTTAATCTAATTCTACATTGGTAAAATTAATAAGAAAGACATTGGTGTGTATTTAATCAATTGAGAATCACAAGTAAGGTTGTTGATGCATTCATAACATCTACTACAAGGTCTAAAAGGAGAGAAATTAAAGATGCTCAAGATGTAGGTAAGGTTCCAATCACTATTCCGTATATGTCTGAAGGAACAAAATAAACTAATGCAACCCTTAAGGTCAAATAAACATAGAAAAATAATAATGTAAAGGGTGCTTTCATTCCTCAAACTATGCAAGCTCAAAGTAGTATGGAAACTCCTAAATGATAGTCAAGGGTTGGTGATTATTTCATCAACATTATGGACCAAAGGAAGAAGTTGAATGTGAACATTCCCATGTGGGATACATTAACTATTCCTAGGTAAAGGGCTATGCTTCAATAAGTTTTGTCTAAACTACTCTTTTTAAAACAAATACTAAGAAGAGAAAATTTTGTCTTCATAAACACACCTACACCTATTGATGATTAGCCAAGAAAAAATGGTAAACCACCTCATTTTTACCTTTATGTGATTATTGGGGATTACTTAGTTCATAATTACATGATAGATAGTGGGGCAAGTAGCTCAATGATTCCTAAACAAATAGATGATAAATTAGGCCTAAAGTATGATCCTAATACCAAGGGTGTCTTAAAATTAGATGGTTTAAATATCAATACCATGGGTGTGATCAAAGGTTTAAATCTTACTCTCCATTTATTTTCCCAACTTTTATATTTCCCAAGATGTTTTTGTATTAGATTTTACATGCTGTTGTGCTCTATGCTTGTCAAGAGACTTCACTGCCAAGATTGGGGGGTATTTGTCATCTAATTGGTCATATATGGATTTTATAACTAGATATGGTACTAAGGTTACAATCATATCTAAACATATGTCTAGGCTCCATCTTGAACCAAACAATCCAAATATTTCAAATGTGATTTACACTATCATTGTTGAGGGAGATCATCCTAATGATCAAGAGCTAGTCATACCTTGTTGTTTCCAAAATTAGCTTAGCTCATTTTTGAGAACAACCCCCTATAAAACTTGTCTGTTTCATCTTTCGTCTCTCTAAGTTTTGTTTTCGAGATGGATTCTTCTCATTCTCATCTTGGTCCAACTGCATTTTTTGAAATATGTAATGTCTTCTTGTCACATCTTCCCTGAAACGTTAATCTCATTACAGTCTCGATGCATCCAGGCGACCAAAACCTGCATCTTTCAGAGTTAGTCTCTTTTTTCCATTTTTGTGCACGGGTGGCAAATTTTGCTGCCAATGCATTTTTACATTTGAGATGTAAGGGTAGTAATTTTTTCCGCCCATGCATTTTTATTGCAAGGGTGGCAATTTTTTCCACCCCTACATCTTTCCCTGCAAGGGCAGTAATTTTTGCCGCCCCTGCATTTGAACATGCAAAGGCGATAAAATTTGTCACCCCTGCATGCCTTGATTTTTGCATGAGGCATTTATTGCTATGCGTAGTGGGTTTTTGGGGTCATTTTTCACCCCATATAATCTTATTTCAACCTCTTTTCTTTTCATTTTTCCTCCTCTCCTCCTACCCTTCACATCTAGATGCTTCGATGGAAAAGTGAAAGCACATTTTTGTGGATTTGAGCTTGCTATGCATACGGCTTTCTAGGTAGGTCTTGTTTTTAGTGTTTACTTCTCCTTTCCTTCCTTGTTTTTTGCTTTGTTATTTTGCTTTTTGTTGTTATTGTAAAAATGGGTTCTTTTTCTTTTTGGCTGGTCGGCCAGCCCCTGCGAAGTGTGGCAATTTTTGCCACCTCCCTCCTTGCCCTCCTCATCAGCCTTCCCATTTATTTTCCCTACTGGGGTGGAAATTTTTCCACTTCTCCCCTTTGCCTATGGTTTTCATCTCTGAACCTGCACGGGTGGCAAAATTCACCACCCGTGCCTATTGGTTCCCCTTTTCTACTTTTTACCTGTGCAGACGGTGAATTTCACCGCCCATGTAGGTAAAACCTGCACAGGCAGAAATTTTTGCCACCCACACCCACGCCCTCACTGATGCATGCCAGAGGTGAAGGGGTGGTGAATTTTTCCACCCCTACACTTTTCCCCCTTATCTATAGAGGTGGAAAAATTCACCATCCATGCAGGATCAGCCTGTAGGGGTGGTGAATTTTGCCACCTCTACATCCTTTCAAATTCCTCATGCAGGATCAACCTGTAGGGGAGGTGAATTTTTCCACCTCTACATCTTTTCAAATTCCTCATGCATGGATGACAAATTTTGCCACCCATGCATTTCTCCTCTAATTTTTTCTTAACTCTGGAGGATTTTTCCTCTTTTCCTTTCTTCCTCATTTTCTGACCTAGTTTCCAACCCGGCTCTTTTAATACCCTTCCTTGGTCATGATCGCTTAAAAAATGGATTCCCCAACTTGTCCACTTTTCCCTAATTCCATGACCATGACTGTAATAATTTCAGAGAATTCTTGTTCATCAGCACCCATTCGACTGAGGCCATTTCGAATGTCTGAAATGTCTCCCAAGAAGGCAAAGACCATGAAGTACAAATACCAGGGTGTGTTTCCAATCACTTCAATCACCTCCAACATTGATGACATCAAAGACACTGAAATTGGTCATGTGGATATGGCCGAGTTCATGACTCGAATGAAGGCAATGAACCCAAGTTTTGAGATGAAGAGAATCATTGAGAGCAACATTCACCTAGTTGCCACTTTCCCAGTGGCAGCACATCATATGGAGTTCATCCTCCAGTGTGCCCAATTCTAAAATAAAGAGACAAGATTAGTCTCAGATGCTAGTGGTAATGTGATAATTTGGCTAGATCCTGAGTCATCAACAAAGTCTTCATGTGTCCTCCTGCTACCAAGGTGCTAAAGATTGACTTCACAGAAGCCTAGAAGGAGTACAACAAAGATCCTGAGATGGAAAAGAAAGTGATGAATAATAGGTGGTTGAAGACACCCAGATGCAATCTATCCAGATGGCCATAGAACTTCCTAAGGAGTGATTTCATTAAAGAAGTTGGTGACTTGATCACCCTTCTCAGTAGAGTGCGAGGCCTCCCGTCTTCCTCACGGTTCCATGAATGGATGTACACATTCCTTAAAGTCATCCTCCATGGTACGTAGGTCATCTTTTGGGGTGAGTAGATTAGCAACACCCTTCACAAGTAGCTAACCAAGGTACAGACTTCTTCCAAGTTCTATATGACCTCATACCTTGTGTACATAGTTGCCTCAATGTGAACCTTTCCAGGTTTGATAATAGAAGGGGATAGAAAGACCACCCCGGTCTACTCATATTACCCCTAGCTAACTCTGCAAGGATCAACCCACCATTTCAAAAGGGTAAATGATGCTTTATTTGCCATATTTTTATGCCTCTTCGACCCTCAGCTTGAATAGAAGAGAGTGTCTGATGAGGCTTGGACGGTCGTCAATGACTATGGTTACATATTCCTTCAATTTTCCACCTTATGTTATCTTCAGGTTGGCTTTTTCCAAGGCTATCCCTATATGCTCCCCAAGTTTCCTTTTGACAAGTTAGTTCTAATGGATCTTTGTCGATAACTGGCTATCATGCATACTAGGCAAATGGAGCTAAAAAATTAAGGTTTCAAGTTTTCAGTTGAAATTGGTAGATACTCTATTTTGATAGTAGCCAAAGCCAAATTCATGGAAACAAAGATGCAGTTGGTCACTCTGAGACAGTTCAAAAGAAGGGACAAATTTGACTATAGGGGAGTCAAGGACAAGATCAGATGAAAGACTCAATTCCATGAGCCCATGATCGAAGACATCTGGGTAAACCTGAGGACAGTTGAAGAAATTAGAAGAATGGATTATAATAGGCTGACCTTGAAATAAATTGATTATTTGGGGCTTGCAGATATTCCCCCCAATTTGGTCGATGATGGAAGCATTATCAATAGCAGGTACCTGGTCGAAAAGATTGCTAGCTCCCCTCTCCCTCTAATCTAATGGTCTCAGAAAGAGATAACTTCTTTGAGAAAGAGATTTGAGCCAATATTGGCTAACACCAATGATTAGTTAGCAACCAAAGGGATCATGCTAAAAGAATTTATCACGGGATTAGAGGCTGAGTTTCAAGCAGAGATGAGGAAGAAAGTAGAAAATAGGACTAAGAACAAAGGTGATGTTCCTTCTCCATCTAGGCCTCATAAGCCTATAATCATCTTTGTTTCTGAAAAGTCAAAGGTTACTGAAGAGTCATAAGCAACAGCTAAAGGAATTACAGAATAGAGCTCTCAAGAATAGGTAACACAACCAATGGAGATAGATGACACGCCTTCAAAACAGCAAAAGACTGAGCCTCTACCTTCCCAAGAAGAAACACAACCACTTTAAAACATCTCTCCTCCTCCACCTCAGTCTCCTATGGCATCTCCTTCTCCTCTCTCTCCTATCAGTGTTCCTTCTTCTAGGGCCACCTCTCCTTCTAGAGTTGTATTTGGTGATCCTCAGGGTGCTTCTAGAAATACTCTTCACTCCTCTGGATCTATCCCTAGCCTTTCATCTCCTTCCTTCAATCTAGGAGAGAGTTTTGTGTAAAAGCTAGAATCAATGGTTGGGATAGTTTTACCTATTACTCCAATTGTGACCACTATTACCACAACAGTGTAGAAGTTACCATGGTAACACTAGCTGTGGGAACCATTGCCATGACAGATACTTCTTCTCTCCTGCCTTGGATGTCAGCTTTCACACCTAAAAGAAAGAAGTTAGCCATCTCTCTAGATGACTTAAATTTTGGCAAGATAGTACTAGTGAAATCTAAGGCTCCTAAGAGGCCAAGGATCCTCTCAAAATTGGTCAAAAAAAGGGGCAAAAATTTCTAGAAATAGCTAAGCCTCTGTAGGATGCAACCCTTGAGGGTTTTGAAATGAGCATCTATTCCATCTCTCATGTTGAACTTGGAAAAGTTACTCACTAAGGTGCGAAAAATGATCTACAGTCTGCTATGGACATCATGGTCTAGAAATTTGACTGAGAAAAGGAGATGAAAGACTATTACAAGGCCAAGACAGAGTAGCTAATGGCAGTAATAAGGAAATTCACTCTTCCCCCTGAAGTAGCAACTCCAGAGGCCTTCTCTATAAATGACCCTGTCATTTAAAAGGTAGAGAAAACTTACTTAAAGGGGAAAGTGATGGAGGATTACATTGAAAAGATGCATACTCAAGGAGTTTCCTTATAGAGGTTGTAGAAAAGACAGACAAGATGAAGAAGGTGAGGGCAGATTTAGATGACCTTGTCTCTCTTATCTCTTAGGATGTTGATAGTATAGAAAAATATCTTAGAAAATGGAGAGAGATGAAGGATATAAAGAAAAGCACCTTGATATCTATCGGTGTCATTTTCAGTAAGGATTCCTATGTTGAGATCAAGTAATCCCTGATATACAAGATACAGGTGCTCAAGGAGTTGGTTAAATATCTCAAATCTTCCAAGGATGCTAGTGAGAAGAGCGACACAGGCCTACTAAATAGACTGGAAGAGCTGCCTTGCAACCTCACTTATAGGGATAACCAATTCCTCTCAGCTGATGAAATGATCTAAAGCTTTAAGGGTATGATTCAAAAGAGTTTTGAAGAGAAAACCTTCTCAATGACTTTTGTGGACCATATTTTAGATACTCAGTTAACTCTGGACAATCTGAGGTCTAGGTTAACGAATCATGCTAAGGCCATCACAGCATTGAAGGACACTTTGATTAGAGCCAGGGTCATCTCCAAGAACACAATTACGACAAACAGTATAGGAATTCAGGCATCCAATGTTATGTACGATGCTCATCTAAAGAATTTTGGTGGTAAGAACTAAAGTTTTTCCCCTTCTCTCTTCTTCTTTCCTTATGCACTTTTGTCTTGAGAAAAGTGGATACAATTTTGTAATATGTAATTACATGTAAAAAGTTTCAAAAAATATCTCAAAGTCAAAGATGAGTCATCTTTGACTAAGATATTTGTGTATTTTATTATTTTTTAGTTTTGAGAGTTTTTCTCCCTATATATAGGGGAGACCTCTTTTGTAAATGGATCTTGGATAATAGAGAGCAAAAACTCTGCCAAAATTGAAACACTTTTTGAGACTTTGTGCTCAACTTGTAAATCATATTTTATTAAATGAATGAGAAGTAGGTTTATTTTAGACTTTGTGTTGAAATTATCTATATTATTTAGGAAATAGTTCTTATGTCCTCTTTCTTGATAATCTCTTGTTTATGTGATTTAATAAGCAAAGTGGGTGTGTTAATATTATCTGAGGGCATTTCTAAAAGGTAGAAGAGAGACTTTGAGCTACTTTTATCTTTGCGATTATGTTATCTCTTGTAGTTTTAGGTGAAGACTTTGTGCTTCATTTCACTCTATGATTGCACTTGTTTCGGATCAGTGAAAGAAACTGCGGAATACTTTGTGCTTACGTAGGTTTCTTTGTGAACTTTGTTAATTCAAGTGATTTTCTGATCCATGCTGGATACCATTCTTGAAAGAAGAGGAATGTTATTGGCCTATGACCAGGATTTCTCTTTCTTGTCCCTTGTACATCACCTCTGAAAAAAGAGAGGTGGATGTTGTTATACCACCCCATGTGTTATTTTATGCTTAATTATATGTATACATATAGCGTAAAAATATTCATAGGGAACCTCCCCTTGATGAGAGGAGAGATTTACCTCATCCAGATCTAGTAAACCCACACTTTTTATGGCATAAATCTCCCTATGTTGTGGTTGATATGCCTATTTTATTTTTAGTTAGTTGATGACAAAATATTCACCCAATAGTTTTTTGGCAACTCCACTGGGGATTACAAACGTGCATTTTTGAAGCCTCAAGATTCAACTTGAAGTAGTTTCAGTCCCTTTTTCATTTAAAATTTGGCGATTCCATGCTACATAATAAGCCAGAGAGCCAAGGGTGTTTTTGACCCCGTGTTTGAGTTGGCACAGCAAAGCAATTTTGATCTGTTTCCTCCACCACTTTTCCTTCAATGGTCTAAGAGTTTTCCTCCTGACCTTATCAAGTCACCAACACAAGGTAGAGCTTCTTTTCCTACTGTTAATCAAGTGCTGCCTATAAACATTCCACTAAGGTTTGTTATCCCACCATTTAATCATCCTATCATAATGGCTCAAGGCCTGTGGGGTAATTCCTTTGGTCCTCTTAATTTGACTGCACCTTTACATGAACCACCTCGTAGTTCTAGGAAACATTTTCCTAAGTTTTTTGGTGACGGGAAGGTTCATCCCAATGAGCATATTGCCGCTTTTTCCATAGCATGTGGCATAATCAACATGGAATAGGAGGATGTAGTAGTAAGATTTTTTGTAGAAACTTTACAAGGTGCTGCTACAGACTAGTTCTACCACTTGTAGGCTTAGTCAGTGACTGACTGGGACACTTTCAAAGCCAAATTCGAAGCTAAGTTTAAACCCGCTAAAGATGCACACACTTTGTTAGCACAGCTAACCCAGATGAAAAAAGAATCCCAGGAACCCATGAGAGATTTTATAGATAAATTTAACAAGTTAAGGAACCAGATTCTAATTGTTGCTCAACCCACGCCAGAGAATCTCAAGTATTTTTTTATCAACTCGTAGCTTCCCGAAGTAAGTTTCTTGTTGAGGTGAGCTGGCCCTATGGATCTAGCATTGGCTCAAAATTTGGCTACTAAAATTGAAGATGATCTTATCCTAGTAGGTAAGATTAGAAAATACCCTAGTAAAAGTAGATTCTCTTCATCTGCTGAAAGCTCTTCTACGGGCACTACAGATCCTATGGTACAAAAAATGACAAATGAACTGATAGATTTGAAGAGGCAAATAGCCCAAGGTACATCTGCCCCTACCTATCAAGATATGCCTAAGAGAATGTTCCAGAATTAGCAATATTAAGGTAATGCTACCTAAAACCAAGGGCAACCAAATTTTTTGCTTCCCCCTCCAGATAAATTGGCCATTGAAGCAGCACCTGCCAATTCAGCGATCGATTACCTAGAGGTTAAACATGACTATTCACTCCAACCTCAGTTGGACCAACAAGATGATGCTAATATCTTTGATGAGTAGGAAGAAAAATTAGCTGGCGACTCCAATATCGATTTCCTGGATTACCAGGATGAAGCTAGAAGTAAAGGAGAGGGGTTGGATGGATCTTATGTTATTTTCACCAGATCTCAACACTAGTCAGCTCCACAAGCTGACAAAGGGAAAGAATTAGAAGAACTCTGACCAGTGGTTTCCATCACTAAATGAGGGACTCCATTGCCTCCTCAATCAAAATATTAGGTAATTCACAAAAAAGTAAATACCTCCAACCATCCCCTACCTTCCCCTTCTATTGCTTAGACCAGTGCCACACCTACTAAAATTCTAGATAATGGACTTTCTTTCTCTGTTTCAAACTCTTTCCAATTATTTGATATAATTAATCACACTAGAAAAACTAAAATCCAAATGACAGAGATTGAATATTTGAGGGATAACCTAGAAGAATTTGATAGGTTGGTAGAATATGTGAAAAATAAAGCCATCCTTGTAGGACAAGATTCTTTAAAGGCCACTCATGATTCCCCCAAAGATAAATCTGCCCAAAATAATCTTGTTGTGACCCCTCCTATTGCTCCCAGGAAAATAGAACCTTTTTATGTTTCCCTGCTTATAAATGGTTACAAATTGAGTAATTACATTATAGACTCTGGAGCCTCAGATAATGTCATGCCCGCCAACGTGGTAGATTCCCTTGGCCTCACCTTGACTAAAAATTTTGGGAGGTGTTTTTCTATGGAAAATAAACATGTTCCCCTTCTTGGTCAGATAAAAGATGCTCAATTTGATTTTGCGACTTTTCCAGAAAAATGGATAAAAATGATGGTTCTAGTGGCCGATGTTCCAGCCTCTTACGACATCCTATTTGGGCAAAATTTCTGCAAAGATGTTAGAGGTGAGCTAAGCATGGACTTGTCGGAAGCAAGGATCCGAATTCAAGGTGTTATGAAGAAGTTGCTTCCTGAAAAAGAGGCAAGGTATGTAGTCACCAGATCGTCAGCACCGAAAGCTCAAATTTTATTTGAGTCTTTGGGCATGGGCAATTACTTCCTATCTACAGATGAGATCTATGAGGCATCTATTGAAACTCCTATAGGTAATAACTTGAAATTGTGTTTAGTTAACACAATGGCTAAATTAGCAAAGCAAAATGAACACATGGGAGAACCTCTTCCCCCAAATGAAGGAGTTTTCAAAGAAAAAGTGGTGTCTAATGAGGTATGGACCTTAAAATTTGATGGAAACTATTCTTCTACCAGCTCGAGAGTCGAGGTTGTGTTGGTGTCTCCTCAAGAAGACATTATTCCTTTGTCCTACAAGTTGTAGTTCAACAACACAGCTGAGTATGAAGCCCTGTTACTTGGATTATAGGCTACCAAAGAAAAAGGAATTAGGCTAATCCACACTAAAGGGGACATTGAGTTGGTGGTCTGTCAGGTAAGAAACCTCTATCAGACCAAAAATTAAAGATTGTGCCACTATCACAATCTTGTCTGGGACCAAATCAAAAATTTTGATGCTTTCAGCATCTCTGCCGTCCCATGAGAATTCAACAATCAGGCAGATACATTGGTTGTCTCTACTACTCTCTTGGTTCCCCACCCAGACATTAAGGGAGGTAAGTACACTATTAAACTGGTCTTTTGGCTAAGTGTACCTAATAATGCTAGCCATTGGCAGGTATTTAACAATGATGATCAAATCATTTCCTTCTTTGAGCAAAAGGACAGTTTTGAACAATTATGTTTTGAAGGTAGTGAGCTCCAAGAATGTGAAGCAACTTCTGAATCAAGTATGAACATAGGTGAGGATTTCCTATAGCTTAAGGGGAATAAGATTCCCAAAGGCCTGGTTTCCCTAGAGAAGTTGTTTGATAACCATGACAGGTTTAATACAATAACGAACACATTCAAACTCCTCTTAAGATTTTGATCAGGTAAACTTGGGAACCAAGGGAGATCCTAATATGGTAAACATTGGGAAATGTTGCACTCCCAAGGAGAGATATAAGCTTGTTAGTCTACTTCACCAATATATAGACATCTTGGCTTATTCCTATGATGATCTAAAATCACTTAGGCCAAATAACATTCGCCATGACATTCCTCTTAAGGCAAACTCTATACCTTACAAACATAAGTCTAGGCAATACAATCCAAAAATATCAGGTACTATTTTAGCTAAGATATAAAAAATGCTTGATGCTGGAATAATTTTCTCAATCTATCACTCCACATGGATTGCCAACATAGTGCCGGTCAAGAAGAAGAATGGTGAAATTTGAATCTATGTGGATTTCAAGAACTTGAATCAGTTATCTTTAAAATATAACTACCCTCTCCCTATCATGGATCAAGTTCTACAAATGGTAATAGGTTTAGAAATGTTATCAATGCTAGACAGTTTCTTGAGATACAATCAGGTCGAAGTTGGAAAAGCAGACCAGCATAAGATGACCTTCACCACACCTTGGGGCACATTCACCTATCGAAGGATGCCTTTCAGTCTAATAAATGTAGGTGCCACATTTCAAAGGGTGATGGACCTCACTTTCAAAGAAGAGATGGGTAAGTTCATTATAGTGTACCTAGTTGATTTGACAGTATTTTCAAACCATCATTCTGACCATGTCCACCATCTGCAAAAAATAATGGAACACTATCGTCAGAATGGTATTTCTTTAAATCCAAAGAAGTCTGTCTTTGGGGTGACTGAAGGAAAACTTCTCAAACATGTTGTGTCCCGAGAAGGTATTTAAATTGACTTAGAAAGAGTCAATTCCATCCAAGAACTTACTTTGCCTACTAGCAAAACTGCAGTTCACTCATTCTTCAGAAAGGTAAATTTTATTTGGAGATTCATTTCTAATTTCACTGAGAAGACCTACCATATCATCAATATGACGAAAGGTAATGCTACCTTCAAATGGACTGCTGAGAGAAAATCAGCATTCAAAGAAATCAAAGAAGCAATTGCTCGCGCGCCAGTCCTGATTTGTCCAGACTACACCAAAAGCTTCAAAATATATAGTTACACCTCTGAACATACACTCTCAGCCATTTTAGTTCAACAAAACCAAGAAAGTGTAGAATCTCCTATCTCTTTCATGAGTTGCCCACTCAAGGTTCATGAGCTAAAATATTCCAACATGGAGAAGCATGCATATGTAGTGGTTAAAGTGGTCAAGCATTTCAGGTTTTATATCCTAAACTTACACAGTGAAGTTCTCATACCTGATACAACAGTAAAATCTATTTTGACTCAGCAGGAGTTCGGTACGAAGAGAGGTAATTAGATTGCTAAGATTCAAGAGTTTGATCTAGACATCAAACCTACCAAACTCGTACGGGAAAAGGGTCTTTGCCAATTGATCGCCAACAACATCCTAGATGAAGCAGAAAGTGAAGGAATAGAGATCGAACTTGTGCCTACAGTCCTCTTTGTTGCCACTACTGATGAGTGGTATTCTAACATTGCCCATTTTCTAACATATGGTGAGCATCCTGCTCATCTATCCTATAAAGAGAAAAGGAATGTTAAGTTAAAGGATGCTAATTATGTCCTATGGGATAATGGTCTATACAAAAGGAACCTGGACAGGGCATTTCTTCGTTGTGTTGATAAGGTGCAACAAGATAAGCTCTTGGAGTCTTTCCACAATTTGGCTTGTGGAGGGCATTTTTTTGCACTAGTAATAGTGCACAAGGTTTTATGAGCAAGGTATTATTAGCCCACACTATTCTAGGATGCCTATAGATGGGTGCATAGGTGCAAATTGTGTCAGTAGTTCATTGGAAAGCCTAAGCTAGCTGCTTTGCCTCTCAAGCTGGTAGTAATCGAGGAGCCTTTTCAGTAGTGGGGTATTGACTTCATTGGCACGGTCAACCCATCTTCAAGCACTGGACATGTTTATGTCCTCATGGCAACAGATTACTTTACCAAGTGGGTGGAGGCCATCCCATCCAAGCATGCTATGTCTGAAGTGATGTGCAGCTTTCTCAAGGAAAATATCATCTCCAACTTTGGGGTCCCACTCAAGATTGTAATAGATAATGTGGCCTATTTTTCATTACATGAAATTACTCAATTTTGTTTTTATTATGGGATTACTCTATCCCACACTTCAGATTATTTTTTTCAAGGAAATGGCCAAGCAGAATCAAGTAATAAAAACCTGGTCACTATTATCAAGAAGTTGGTAGATGACAATCAAAGAACATGGCACAAAGCATTGTATGATGCTTTATGGCCAGATAGGATAACACCCAAAAGGGCTATAGGTATGTCACCTTTCCAAATTTTATATGGCTTGAATGTAGAGATCCCCATCACCCTTGAACTACCATCACTTAGGTTAACCAAAGCAATCGAAGATTCAACCTTCAAAAGTTCGGTCGACAAAAGAATCATGTGCCTAACCGAACTAAATGAGCGGCGAACTATGGTAGTCAATCAGATTATGGTGCATCAGAACTGAGTGAAAGAACTTTTTGATAAAAAAGCTAAGGTCCATGAATTCCAAGTCAGAGACCAAGTCTTGTTGTGGGACAAGAGGTGAGAACCAAAAGGGATGCATGGCAAATTTGACTCCTTATGGAGAGGTCTGTTCACCATCTGACAGATTTGTGGTGAGGCTAGCTTCTTGCTGGAATACCAGGATGGAATGCCATTCACACTACCTCAAAATGGGTAGCATCTGAAGCTATTCAATCTTTAAAGCTTAGATGGATCTATTTGTATATATATGTATAGTTTTTACGTTTTGTCTATTTTTCTTTTGTTTTTTGCATGACTCCATAGCCCAATGGCTTGGATGAAGGCACTTAGAGACTAGTTTCTACTCCCATTAATCAATTTGAAAAATGAAAGTTCCCCAATAAGAGCTAGCTATTGTTTCCAAAATTAGCTTAGCTCATTTTTGGGAATAACCCCCTATGAAACTTGTCCATTTCATCTTTCGTCTCTCTAAGTTTTGTTTTCGAGATGGGTTCTTCTCATTCTCATCTTGGTCTAACTACATTTTTCAAAATACATAATGTCTTCTTCTCACATCTTTCCTAAAATGTGAAGTTTGTTACGGTCTCAATGCGTCTAAGTAACCAAAACTTACGTCTTTCAGAGTTAGTCTCTTTTTTCCATTTTCATGCACAGGCAAAAAATTTTACCGCCAGTGCATTTTTACCTTTGAGATGTAAGGGTGGCAATTTTTGCCACCCCTACATTTTTCTTGCAAGGGCAGAAATTTTTGTTTCCCCTGCATCTTTCCCTATAAGGGTGGTGATTTTCATTGCCCCTACATCTGAACATGCAAAGGCGGTGAAATTTGCCACCCCTACATGCCTCAATTTCCATGCGTGGAATTTATTGCCACATGCAGTAGGTTGTTGGGGTCATTTTTCACCCCATATAATCTGATTTCAACCTCTTTTATTTTCATTCTTCCTCCTCTCCTCCTGCCCTTCGCATTTGGATGCTTCGACAGATGAGTGAAAACATGTTTTTGTGGATTTGAGCTTGTTACATGTACGACTTTCCAAGTAGGTCTTGTTTTTAGCATTCACTTCTCCTTTCCTTCCCTATTCTTTGCTTTGTTAGTTTGCTTTTTATTATTGTTGTAGAAATGGATTCTTTGTCTTTTTGGCCGATCGGCCAACCCCTGCGAAGTGTGGCAATTTTCGTCACCTCCCTCCTTGCCCTCCTCATCGGCCTTCCCATTTATTTTCCCCACTGGGGCAGCAATTTCACCACCCCTCCCTTCTACTCGTGGTTTTCATCTCTGAACCCACATGGGTGGTGAAATTTGCCACCCGTGCCTCTTCGCTCCCCTTTTCTACTTTTTACCTGTGTGGGCAGTGAGTTTTTCTACCCATGCAGGTAGATCTTGCACAGGTAGCAAATTTCACCACCCACACCCGTGTCCTTGCCGATGCATGCCAGAGGTGCAGGGGTGTCAAATTTCACCACCCCTACACTTTTCTCCCTGATTTGTAGAGGTGGCAAAATTCACCGTCCATGTAGGATCGGCCTGCAGGGGTGGTGAATTTTGCCACCTCTAAATCCTTTCAAATTCCTTGTGCAGGATTGGCTTATAGAGGTGGAAAATTTTTCTGCCTCTACATCCTTTCAAATTCCTCATGCAGGGGTGGTGAATTTCACCACCCATGCATTTCTCCTCTAATTTTTTCCTAACTCTAGAGGATTTTTCCTCTTTTCCTTTCCTTCCTCATTTTTTGACCCAATTTCCAACTTGGCTCTTTTAATACCCTTCCTTGGTCATGATTGCTTAAAAAATGGATTCCCCAACTCACCCACTTTTCCCTAATTTCATGATCATGACTGTAGTACTTTCAGAGAATTCTTATTCCTCAACACTTGTTCGACTAAGGCCATTTCCAATGTTTGAAACATCTCCCAAGAAGGCAAAGACCATGAAGTACAATACCAGGGTATCTTCCCAATCACTTCAGTTACCTCCAACATTGATGACATCAAAGAAACTAAAATTGGTCACGTGGATATGGCCAAGTTTATGACTCAAATGAAGGTGATGAACCCGAGTTTTGAGATGAAGAGAATCATTGAGAGCAACATTCACTTGGTTATTGCTTTCCCAGTGGTAGCACATCATACAAAGTTCATCCTCTAGTGTGGTCAGTTATACAACAAAGAGACAAGATCAGTCTCAGATGCCAGTGGAAATGTGATAATTTAGTTGGATCCTGAGTTCATCGACAAAGTCTTCATGTGTCCTCCTACTATCGAGGTGCTAAAGATTGACTTCATATAAGCCTAGAAGGAGTACGACAAAGACCTTGAGAGGACAAAGAAAGTGATGAATAAAAGGTGGTTGAAGACACCCAGATCCAATCTATCCAAATGGCCAGAAAACTTCCCAAGGAGCGATTTCATTGAAGAAGTTGGTGACTTGATCACCCTTCTCAGCAGAGTGTGAGGCCTCCTATCTTCCTCAAAGTTCCATGAATGGATGTACCTGTTCATTAAAATCATCCTCCAAGTTAATTAGGTCATCTTTTGGGTGAGTAGATCAGCAACACCCTTCACAAGCAGCTAACCAAGGTATAGACTTCTTCCAAGTTCTATATGACCTCGTACCTTGTGTACATAGCTACCTCAATGCGAACCTTTCCAAGTTTGACAATAGAAGGGGACAGAAAGACCACCCTAGTCTACTCATATTACCCCTAACTAACTCTACAAAGATCAACCCACCATTTCAAAAGGGTAAATGATGCTTTCTTTGTCATATTTTTATGCCTCTTCGACCCTCAGCTCGAACGAAAGAGAGTATCTGATGAGGCTTGGATGGTCGTCAATGACTATGGTTGCATGTTCCTTCAATTTCCTACCTTTTTTTATCTTCAGGTTGACTTTTTCCAAGGCTATCCCTATATGCTCCCCAGGTTTTCTTCTAACAAGTTAGTTCTAATGGAGCTTTGTCGACAACTAGCTGTCGTGCATACTAGGCAAATGGAGCTAAAAAAAAGGTTTCAAGTTTCTAGTCGAAATTGGTAGATACTCTATTGCAACAGTAGCCAAAGCCAAAGTCATGGAAATAGAGATGCAGTTGGTCACTCTGAAATAGTTCAAAAGAAGGGACAAATTTGACTATAGGGGAGTCAAGGACAAGATCAGATGAAAGACTCAATTCCATGAGCCCATGATCGAAGACATATGGGTAGACCTGAGGATAGCTAAAGAAATTAGAAGAATGGATTATAGCAGGCTAACCTTGGAACAAATTGAGTATTTGGAGCTTGTAGAGATCCCCCCAATTTGGTTGATGATGAGAGCATTATCAATAGCAGGTACCTGGCTGAAAAGATTGCTGGCTCCCCTCTCCCTCCAATCCAATGGTCTCAGAAAGAGCTAACTTCTTTGAGAAAGAGATTTGACCCAATATTGGCTAACACCAATGATTGGTTAGCAGCCAAAGGGATCATGCTGAAAGAATTTATAATAGGATTAGAGGCTGAGTTTCAACTAGAGATGAGGAAGAAAGCAAAAAATAGGACTAAGAAAAAAGGTGATGTTCCTTCTCCATCTAGGCCTCATAAGCCTAGAATCATCTTTGTTTCTAAATAGTCAAAGGTTACTGAAGAGTCAGAAGTAGCAACTAAAGGAATTATAGAATAGAGCTCTCAGGAACAGGCAGCATAACTAATGGAGACAGATGACCGGCCTTCAAAATAGCAAAAGACTGAGCCTCTACCTTCCCAAGAAGAAGCACAACCACTTAAAAGTGTCTCTCCTCCTCCGCTTCAGTCTCCTATGGCATCTCCTTCTCCTCTCTCTCCTATCAGTGTTCCTTCTTCTAGGCCTACCTCTCCTTCCAGAGTTGTATTTGGTGATCCTCAAGGCACTTCTAGAGATACTCTTCACTCCTTTGGATCTATCCCTAGCCTTTCATCTCCTTCCTTCAATCTGGGAGAAAGTTTTATGCAAGATCTAGAATCAATGGTTGAGATAGTTTTGCCTGTTACTCCAACTACGACCACTATTACCACTAGCAGTGTAGAAGTTACCATGGTAACACTAGATGTGGGAACCATTACCATGACAAATCCTTCTTCTCTCCCACCTTGGATGTCAGCTTTCACACCTAAAAGAAATAAGTTAGCCATCTCTCTAGATGACTTCAATTTTGCCAAGATAGTGTCGGTGAAAGCTAAGGCTCCTAAGAGGCCAAGGATCCTCTCAAAATTGGTTGAAGAAAAGGGGAAAAATATTTTGGAAATAGCTAAGCCTCTGTAGGATGCAACCCTTGAGGGTTTTGAAATGAGTAGCTATTCCATCTCTCGTGTTAAACTTGGCAAAGTTACTCACAAAAGTGTGAAAAGTGATCTACAGTCTGCTATGGACATCATGGTCTAGAAATTTGACCAAGAAAAGGAGATGAAAGACTATTACAAGGCCAAGCTAGAGCAGCTAATGGCAGTAATAAGGAAATTCACTCTTCCCCCTGAAGTGCCAACTCTAGAGGCCTTCTCTATAAATGACCCTATCATTTGAAAGGTAGAGAAAACTTACTTAAAGGGGAAAGTGCTGGAGGATTACGTTGAAAAGATGCATACTCAGGGAGTTTCCTTACTCACAGAGGTTACAGAAAAAATAGACAAGATGAAGAAGGTGAGGGCAGATTTAGATGACCTTGTCTCTCTTATCTCTCAGGATGTTGATAGTATAGAAAAATATCTTAGCAAATGGAGAGAGATGAAGGATTTGAAGAAAATCACCTTGATATCTATCGATGTCATTTCCAGCAAGGATTCCTATGTTGAGATCAAGGAGTCCCTGATATACAGGATATAGGTGCTCAAGGAGTTGGTTGAAGATCTCAAATCTTCCAAGGATGCTTTTAAGAAGAGCGACACAGACTTGCTAAATAGACTAGAAGAGCTGCCTTGTAACCTCACTTCCAGAGATAACCAATTCCTCTCAGCTGACGAAATGATCCAAAGCTTTAAGTGTATGATTCAAAAGAGTTTTGAAGAAAAATCCTTCTCAATGACTTCTGTGGACCATATTTTAGATACTCAATTAACTCTAGACAATCTGAGGTCTAGGTTAACTAATCATGCTAAGGCCATCACAGCATTGAAGGATGCTTTGATTAAAGCCAGGGTCATCTCCAAGAACACAATTGCGCCAGATAGTATAGGAATTCAGGCATCCATTGCTATGTACGATGCTCATCTAAAGAAGTCTGGTGGTAAGAACTAAAGTTTTTCCCCTTCTCTCTTCTTTTTTTATGCACTTTTGTCTTGAGAAAAGTGCATGCAATTTTTTAATATGTAATTACATGTAAAAAGTTTGGAAAAATATCTCAAAGTCAAAGATGAGTCATCTTTGACTAAGATATTTGTGTATTTTATTATTTTCTAGTTTTGAGAGTTTTTCTCCCTATATATAGGGGAGACCTCTTTTGGAAATGGATCTTGGATAATAGAGAGCAAAAATTCTGCCAAAATTGAAACACTTTTTGAGACTTTGTGCTCAACTTCTAAATCATATTTTATTAAATGAATGAGAAGCAAGTTTATTTTAGACTTTGTGTTGAAATTATCTATATTATTTAGGAAATAGTTTTTATGTCCTCTTTCCTAATAATCTCTTGTTTATGTGATTTAATAAGCAAAGTGGGTGTGTTAATATTATTTGAGGGCATTTTTAAAAGGTAGAAGAGAGACTTTGAGCTACTTTTATCTTTGTGATTTTGTTATCTCTTGTAGTTTCAGGTGAAGACTTTATGCTTCATTTCACTCTATGGTTGCACTTGTTTCAGATCAATGAAGGAAACTGTAGAAGACTTTATGCTTACGTAGGTTTCTTTGTGATCTTTGTTACTTCAGGTGATTTTGTGCTCCATGCTGGATACCATTCCTGAAAGAAGAGGAATGTTATTCGCCTACGACTAGGATTTCTCTTTCTTGTCCCTTGTACATCACCTCTAAAAAAAGAGAGGTGGATGCTTTTATACCACCCCATGTGTTATTTTCTGCTTAATTATATGTATACATATAGCATATAAATATTCATAGGGAACCTCCCCTTGATGAGAGGAGAGATTTACCTCATCTATATCTTGTAAACCCACCCTTTTCGTGGCATAAATCTCCCTATGTTGTGGTTGATATAACCATTTTATCATCAGTTAGTTGACAACAAAATATTCACCCAACATACCTTATAATAAAGATCATTATTTGTAAGTGTTTTATGTTTTTAGGATGATTCTTAGTCTGTAAAGACCTAAAGTATTATTTTAGTAACAAAATTAGATAAGAAAACATTGTTTTATTCCAGTTTAAGTGTGATCAAGACTTGAAAATAGGTAAAAAACTTAGGGAGGATTTTTAAGTCTTAATTTAATCAAAAAAATCATAAATAGCCTTTAGAGTTTAATTCCCTTCATATTTATGCTATCGGCCTATAAATAGACTATAAATCTATAAATGTGTTGTCTATATGATTGATATGGAAATAGGCAAACTAGGGATGTTTTTCTAATTTTAATGCTTGATTGAATGCTTTTGGAATGTAACCTTGTGAGTTGTTTGGTGTATGATAGGTGAAGATTGAATAAGGATTGATCATGCATATATACCATTCATTTTGGATAATATATCACATTAAATAACTTATTCCAACCATAGGAATATTTTTCATTTGTAAATTAGATGACTTTAGGTCACTAGACACTTGTATTGGAATAGGAAATTAACATCGATGTAGACATTTGACTGGAACACAAGTGTCTAGAAAGTTGGAAAATAAGCACAGGTCCATAAATTTTAGGGACATAAGATAAACACATTTATAGAATTATGGTTATGATATAAGGTCTAAGTTATTATAATAATATTGGTCAGACTAAGAGATAAGCAATAGGTACAAAGACATAATTATGTAAGCCTTTTAACATCAAGAAGGTCTATAAGCTGAAGGTACATCCATGATATGTATTTTACAAATGTACAATACTAAAGTGATATATAATTCATAAATAGTGTCTACATCCACATTTTTAATCAATTAATGAAATTACTAATTTAAAGGAAAATAAATGCATACCTAGGTGTGTATAACACACCTTGTCTTTGTGTGAGGCTAACTTGAGTTATTTATTAGTGAATTACCTACAACTAAGATCATGTTATAGTATATAATCAATGCATATAATCTGAAATTGAATCATTTGAAATAATTAAAAGTAAAGAGATCAAGGTTTAGGAGTACACATGGGTATCAATGCAACTATCTTTCTTTGTGTCAATTTGATTTGGAAAATATTTATCATTATGAATCATTAAAATTAAGATTAAGACACATATAAATATACATAGTACATAAATATATAAATATTTAATAACAAAAATCTCCCCCAAACTTGTATCTAAAGGTGAGTTTCCACATGGAAATTGAAATTAGCCTAACTTAAAACCCAATCATAATTATATCCTAGTGAAATTGAGTGAACCAAGTCAAGACAAACTATAAATATGGTGAGGTTGGATGATGTAATCAACTTTGAATTATATAATTGGAAAAATTTATTGATTTAATCACCTCAATCATACTAAAAATGAACCAACTATTGTAGTAGATTGGCTCAATACAGTTTGTAAAATTCCAATCTAAAGGGTGATGCTAGTCCATAAAAGTGTTTTAAACTTTGAAATTAATTTTGAATTTTAAATTTAGGTTCCCTTTCTCATGTAAATGTACCTCATATATGTCTCATGGTGAACCTAGGTATAGTAATGGTACCAATGTATAAAATTATACCACAACTATGTATATGAATCATATAATTGTGTAATTTGGCTAATTTAAATTTTATTTAAATGTGGAGAACATGTTTCCATAACAATCCCCCACTATATATTTAAAATTAAAACTGGTGTGAGTGTGGAGAACATGTTTCCAAAACATTCCCCCATTATATATTTGAATCTAGTGAATTGTGAAAAATGTGAAATACATGCCTCTATGGCATGCCCCCACTAATATTCCCCCCTTTTGAGGTGAGGGTAAGTATAAATTTATATTCACCATATATCAAAAGTATAAGATAATTATATAATTTTTATGAACCATGTAACATATATAAGGAACAAGTCTAGGAATATATATCATTAAATCATGTAGAATATGATTATGTTAGTCCTAAGATGCATGATGTGAATCATGGTAACATATAGATAGTAACAATACAATATTAATAATAAATCAAGTATAAACACAAGATCACTCCAAATAAAATAAAAATACAATGGTCTAAGGGTACCTCAAAAAAGGGGCATGTTTGAATGCTACAAAATCAAATGGACATGAAATAGTAAAATGTCCATAAAGAAAGGAATGAGATGTTCAAATGTCAACATACAACAAACCATGACATATACAAATATCACAATAGGAAAACATATGATGGGGGACACAATCAATGGAGCATATTCAAATTTTTTTAAAATAATACAATTCATGACAATATAAAGTAAATAACACACTCAAGGAAGTGCAAAAATGAAAACATAGACAATAAAAAACCAACATAACATAACATACTAGCTCATAGATAATATGTGTTAGCAAAAAATGTTATAACATATAAAGTACAACGTGAAATATCTAAGCATGGATAAAGGCATGTTAAAGTACATAAGTTCAAACATGATAATTTAATGTGATCATATAATAATAGAACTTGGATGTCTCATGATCAAATAAGTCGATGCCTCTAATGTCCACATGACATGATTAGAGGGAGGGTCTAACATATGAAAGTACATAAATCATGTATCTATGTATTCCTTAATCACACTCAAAATATGTATGAAACATGTGTATATAAAAATAAATGATATGTTATCTACCAACATGGAATAGATAACATATATGCTAAGTTGATAATAGAACATGTAAATTCCAAGAATGTTTTTGTATTTTTTGAAGTTTATTTTTTTTGAATATATATATATATATATATATATATATATATATATATATATATATATATATATATATATATATGGAATATTTTAAATGACTAATAGAAGAAGTTCTCATCATTAAAAGGTGTGGCATCACTTGAGGATTTTTTCAATAGTTTTTTATAGTGATGCATGATCACCTCATCTATGCTTATGTGTAAGGGTTTTACAAAATTTGTAAGTGGAGAGGGGTGGCCATATCCATCATGGTGTAATAAAATCTCCCTATCCCTAATAATAAAGGTGATACACATACTTGTAGTATTCAATGTTATATTCCAATCAGTCAAACAATGTTTTGCAAATTTTAATGTCAAATATGGATCTTGATATAATATCCATATGATTTTAGGGACCACCTGTGGTCCACATGTTATTGGGAGGTATATGCATCCATGAGATTATGAAATTAGTGGAGATTATGTTAATTTAGTTGTATTATATCCCACCTATTGAATAAATGTGGTGCTATAAATTGTGTCCCAATTGTTTTTATTAAACATGAATTTTGACAACAGATCAAATCAATATTAGTAATAATAGTTAGATATTCATGCCTTGGTCACTTTTAATGATGGTTTTATTGTGAACCCTTTGAAGTATTATCTTTTCCACTTATCAAGCACAATTTGTATTTGATCCTCACTCTTATATTTATGAATTTGGTTTTGTAATGCCTCACTTTGATTTTTATGTTGGATAATGATCTAGTGATACTTATAATATGGTAATATTTTTTTAGGAAAAAATCTACTACTTGATATGTGCCTATTAAGAGGTAAAGATATCATGTTATGTTCAAGTAACATGGAAAGTATTATATCCATAGTATGTTGTTTTATTTTGATCTGTAGAATCTATTAGGGAGTCTTATGAGATACCTCCACATTATTTAAATGATGTATATGATTTTTTAACTTGTAAGGTTGACTTACTATGTGAATCCAAGAGGAATGTATGGAATAAGAAGCATTTACATGATCATCTTCTATTTATTTTTCTTTTCCCTTATCTTGATTTGGTTTTGTATATTCTATAAGTGAGTTTAGTTTATATTTATTAGGACCTATATGCATTAATAGGTTATGTAAAATATTCTCAAGTGGATCAAAAATAATTTTTTATAGTGTATCATTTATCATATCATGGGCTAAATCATCATCACTATCATAATAATTTGAAATGTGTCCATCTTGATACTCAGTATTTAGCAATAAAAGAAGCTCAAGTGTTCAATTTTATTTTGGTTTGGCTATCATTAGCTCTTTTATCAATGTTTATTTCTCTTGATGTGTATTTATGTATATTTTAGTGTGTGGTGTTTTATTTTCACTTGAGGATAAAAGAGACATTGTACTTGACTCTCATATCTAAAAATTGTGTATATTCTTAAGAAATATACATTTTGTAGGTGGTACTACTTTAGAATGATCTCTATATGAAAATATATCATTTTAAAAAAATTTAAGGGATTATTATTAGTAGGAATTGTTAATAATATCTCATCATGTATGAATTTTACACATCAATGCAAAGTAGATGGGACAACCTCCATTGTATGTACCCAAGGTCTACCCAAAGGTATATTATAATTTAATGATTGAGACATTACCTAAAAATTAGTTGGGACTATCTTAGGGCCCAATGTTAGATCCAATGTGATTTGACCAACCAGAGGGTTATGTGAATTATCAAATCCCTTGATATGGAGATATGATTTTTGAATATGATTGGTGCTAATACCCATGGTGGTTTGGAATTTTGTGCTATAAATTTTTAGGCATCCATTATAAAAAAACACCCTTTTTATTATCTTGTTATTCATATTCAATTCTATGAACAAAGGTAAATATTGGTCAATGATATCTTTGGATGGTAAATATATTGAACCAAAGGTAATGAGTTTTTCATTATTTATAAGGTTTTACATGATATCTAAAAGTTAAGTTTGTTTAATATAATTTGGAACTTGGTTATGACATAATGCCTCATATAGGATATCCTTATAGATATTTTATTTATCTATAAGTTCAATAATTTATATCTTATCATGCATGTTACTTTGTTGGTTAACAAGGTTATACCCCTTACATTTGATCACTAGTTTTGTCATAAGATGCACCTATTGTATATTAATAGGTTGTGGATTAGTTTTGACACCTTTACCTTTTTGAGTAGTGACATCATGGAGTAAAAAATCCAACATAAGATGTGAGTTAATAATGGGTTTAGGATAAATACTATCACTTAAATAATATCTAGGTGGAGAAAAAGGTTGATAACATGTATGTTGGCATCTAGATATTGGCTCTATAGTATTAAAAAAGGATTTATGAAGAGATATTAAGTGATTTTTTAATTTAAAAACCCTCTCATTATATTGATGAATTTTCTTATTTCATTAAATGACATGTCTAAGTAGGAAAATATAGCAACACACCACAATTATAATCATAAATTTGAGCCCAAATGGGCTATAAATGCATTCATTTTTCACATATTTTGAAAAAATTAAAACTTGATTTTCAAATTTTTGAAATATTATTAAATCAAAAATAGATAATAAAGAAACCCTAGATGAATATCTAGGGTTGTGTAGATGAAAGGTTAGGTTCACTAAATGTTTAACCCTAAAATATGGATTAGGGAATTTACGGTTAAAGGGATAGAGATAGCCTAGGGCATAAGGGTGATAAACTATCTCTATAGTAAGCCAATTAAACATATAATAAATTTACTATGTTGAGATATGCTAAAAATAAATCATACAACTATGATATGTATTTGGATGATATTAAAAATAATATACTTAGTTGATTCTAATGCTAATGAAGATCTAGATCTAGAATAGGAAGAAATTCGATTGCAAGTGGATTTTAGATCAATAATTAAATTTTAGATTAAACACTTCTTTGATCTCAGACACTTACATTGACCTCAAATGGTTACATAGATTATTATGTCTAAATTTGATGTAGGTTTCCTATATATAATACTTTATGCATCTATATGTAACCACATAGAATATTCTAGGTTCTATGTTACCTTTGCTCTGGTGTGCTCAGATCTAGATCATGGGTTGTCAGTCTTTGTCAAATAGAAAAACCCTAGTTCTTCATCTTTATAGTGGCTATGGTTAAAATGGGTTAGTGGGCATATATTTTTGAGATGCCTTAAATACCCATTTGTTAATGTATAATTCCTACATAGCCAATACTCTAAATAGGGCCTAAAACTTAAGTAGTTCTCCCCTATGTGTTGAATGGTGTGTGCATAAGGATACAATGTGTGATAAGGAAGTACATAGAGTTACTAGCTTGTAACTTTGAAAATGTGGCCCATGGGATGCTACTTCAGTAATTTAAACATGTATATGTTTTATCCCTATGACTAATATGTAAATATTGGAAAATAGGGAAGATTTTCTCATTTCAAAGCTTTATTGAATGATTTTAGCAAGTTTCCTTGTGAGTTGTTTTATATATATTAGGTAAAGAATTAATTAGGATTGATCACGCATATATACCAATCCTTTTAGAGAATACCTCACATTAAATAACTTAGGCTAATCATAAGAATATATTTCATTTTTAAAATTTTATGACATTACATCAAGATAGGAATCTAACTAAAAAATAAGTGTTTGAAATGCTAGAAAATAGGCACAGGTCTAGAACTCACAAAGACATAAGATAAGTAGGTTTGAAGCATTATGGGTGTTGTCCCCCAAAAATATCACTCATTTTTGGGACAACATTTAAACTATTTTGGTCCTACAAACTAAAATCCTCTCTTCCCCTTTCAAAACTTGTTATGGGCATTCAGGTTCTTCATTTTTCAAAGCTTTCTCAGAAATCTACAGACTCTGCAGGCTTAAAAATACAGACTCTATAGGCTTAAAACTACAGACTCCGTAGGCTCATTTATATAGACTCTTTCAAGGCTCAAGAGAAAACTTAGAGAAAACTATGAACTCAGTTCCACAGAATTCATAGGTTGATTTCTACAAACTCTGCAGGAAAGAACAAGTTTCCAAAACTTGGTCATTTTCAGGATTATTTTAATGGATTGGTTTAACCAAAAGAGTTCATCAGCAAGCTAAGCAAGGACTGAACCATTGAACCATTAAACCTTGAACTCTTTTGGTTCAAGGGTTCAATGGGTTCAAGGTTCAATGCCGTTAGCAATAGTTGGTGCTTTGGCAAAGGTTCAACAAGTTCAACCGCTTCTAGGTTCAATGGCTTCAAAACACTTATCAAAGAGAAGAAGGCTTGAACCATTGAACCATTGAACCATTGAACCACTTTGGTTCAATGGTTCAATAGGTTTAATGCATTTGGTTCAAAAAGATCAAAAAGACTTAGCCAAATAAAAATAATGAACTGATTGAATCGTTGACCCTTGAACCAAAAGGTTCAACGAGTTCATAGGTTCAAAGGTTCAACTAGTGCAATGAAGATCAAAGAGCTTAGAAAGAACAAGGAAGTGACGGGCAAAGGAAAAAACCAATGAACCGATTGAACCTTAAATCGAAAGAGTTCAAAGTTCAATGGTTCATAGGTTCAAGTAGTTTAAAGGTGGCCTCAAGTAAAGAGAGAAGCAACATGGATGATTCCAAAGGCAAGTTCAAATGAAAGTGATGGTTCAACCAAGGAGCAAGAAAGTGATTGAACCATTAAATCAATTGAACCAAGAAAGCGATTGAACCAAGGAGATGAGAAGGCCACCTAAACCATTGAAATAGTCAACCAATGATGTCCCTGTAGATATCAAATTTAAGGTAAGGGAATATCTGTTAAAATTCAAATAAAGTGTGGAACTTGAAGGAAGAACCAAGCGAATGGCTGAAAAGATAGCCTGATAGCTCAAATCATAGTAGGAAAAGACAAAGCTAGAAAAGACAAAAGTGAAAAGAGGGAAAATCCTAAAATATCTATGCAAAAGTTATTCCAGTAGATGAAATAGTCTGTAAAGTAGATTTTTGAGCTTGCAAACATCAAAGGTGTGACTTGTTAGTCTCCTCTAGAGTAAAGACAAAATGGACAACACACAGATGTCAGAGGGGATAGACCAGATGATCTAGACCTAGGAAAAGACATATTAGATGAATAGACATGCCATAGTTAAGGTGACACACTATTTTAGGCATGGTCCCTCTAGGCAGAACTGAAGGCACATTGAAGGCGTTGAATGCAGCATGGGTCATCCCATGGGAGAGAGTGTCAAGCCTTGCTTGGTGGATATATATTGTAATCTCTTTTATTGTTTTAAGGAGATATTCCCCTTACCAGAAGTGAAACTCTACCCAAATTGAAGGGCATTACTGAGACTTTGAGCTCAGATTGTAGTTCATATTTCTTTGATTGAATGAGAAAGAAAGTTACTTTTAGACTTTGTGTTGTTATAGATTATGCTACATTAGGATATTGTTATTATTTATATCTTTTGAAAGCATTCTTGTTTATTTGATTTAACAAGTAGAACTAGTTGAGGTGATAAGGAAGGTGTCCTGAAGCCAACTACTTTCAGACTTTGCACTGTCATAGTTGTCTCCAGTGTGTGTTTTTATTTTTTGTTTCTGTGTAAAGGAACTTGGGACAACTTTATGCTCCCATTATTCTTCATACCTCACTCTTGGGTAGTCAAGGTGGATACTTTGTGATACACCTTATATTGCTGGTTACTACGCCCTTGGCACCAATTACTTTTACTACCTAAAAGAAACTCTTATTATTTTCTACAAGAATGCTTCTGAAAGAAGAGAAGTGCCTCCAATGTTTACACCAATATTTTCTCCTTTGTCTATGTGCATCATCTCTAAAAGAAGAGAGATGGATGGTTTATTTTTCCCCCATGTGTTATTTTATGCTTATATATATATAGTATATAACCTCTGTATATTTAATAGGGAACCTCCCCTTGATGAGAGGAGAGATTTGTCTCTAGTTGATGTAGTAAATTTTCACACTTGGCTAACCAATCTTCTTGCTATGGTTGATCAGACCTATTTTTTTGATCAGTATGGTGATTGACAAAATATTCACCCAACAATTTTTGGTGACTCCGTTGGGGATGAACATGTAGTCTAAAGCCTCAAGTTTTAGATTGAATCAGTTCCTTCCCTTATCCATTATATTACAGACTCTGGTGACTCTGTTCCATGTCTTACCCATTATCATTATAGCCTTACCATCTTCCTCCATCTCCATTATATTATCTGGTCTGCAAAACTAAAGCCAATGGGAGGAGTGCGTAGTTTGAAGTCTCAAGCTTCAAGCTGAAGTAGATCCTACTCTTTTCCATTTTTAATTCACAATCTGGCCACTCCACCTAGATTTATTATCCTTGTTTTACATAATTAAATCATGGTAGTTTGAGGCCCCTAGGGTAACTCTTTTATCCCACTCAACTTGACTCCAAATCTACATGAACTCCCATGTAGTTCAAGAAAGAATTTCCCCAAATTCTTTGGTGATGGTATAGTTCACCCTGATGAACACATTGTAGCCTTTAGCATAACCTATGGTGTTATAGGGGTGGAATTTGAAGATGTGGCAGTCAGTATTTTTGTGGAGACACTACAAGGTGTTGTTATAGACTGGTTCTACCATCTACAAGTTGGATTAGTGACTCACTAGGATACACTCAAAGCCAAGGTTGAAGCCAGGTTCAAGCCTGTAGAAGATGCACATGCCTTGCTAGCTCAACTCACACAAATGAAGAAGGATCCCCATGAAACTTTGAGGGACTTCATTTCCAAGTTTAAAAAGCTAAGGCACATGATTCCCATGATCACCCAACTGACACCTTAGAATCTCAAGTGTTTCTTCATCAACTCACAACTTCCTGAAGTGATTTTCTTATTGAGACGAGCTAGACACATAGACCTTGTTGCTACTCAAGACTTGGCTATTGAGTTAGAAGATGACCTTATCTTGGTATGAAAGATAAGGAGAGATCCTAATAGAGGTAAATCCTCTTCATCTTCTGAGTATCCATCTATAGTCACCACTAACCCAATGATGCAAAAGCTAGCAAATGAACTGCTAGCCTTGAAAAGGTAAATGGCCCTAAGTATGTCTGCTCCTCCTAATCAGGATATGCTAAGGAGGGCATTTCAGAATCAGCCATATCAAGGCAACATTTCCAAAATTCAAGCGTAACCAAATCATCTTCCTCCCCCACAGAGGAACCTTGTCCTTGAAGCACCTCTAACCAACTTAATAGTTGGATATCTAGAAATAGAACATGATTTCTCTTTACAACTTGAGTTTGAGCAAGAAAATGATGTTGATCTCTTCATAAAGGATCAAGAAGAATCAACTGGAAACTCCCACATTGGTTTCTTGAATTACCAAGATGAACCCAAAAGTGAAGGTGAAGCAGTTGAAGGATTATACGCAGTATTCACCAGGTCTAAGAATTAGTCAACCCAACAGGCCGACAAAGAGAAGACAGAGGAGTGACCCTAACCAACAATTTCAATTACTGAGCAAAGAACCCCTCTTCCTTTCAAGTCAAAAGACCTAGTGATTGCCAAAGAAGTAAGTACATCGAACATCTCTGCACCTTCTACTTCAAATTCATAGGTCAGTCCTCCCCCTCCCAAAAACCAAAAGGATGAACTCCCATCCTCTCTTCCAAGTCCATCTCAATCATTTGTCATGATTGATCATGTCAAGAAATCCAAAATTCAAATGACTGAGTTTGAATCCTTTCAATCCAATCCTGAGCAATTAAACATTGGTGGAGAACTAGGTGCGGACCTATCTGAGGCAAAGATTGTGGTTACCCAAAAATCAACCCCTACTGCTCAAATTCTATTTGAGCCTTCAGGTAGGGGTAATTACTTCTTGACCACAGAGGATGCCCATGTCCCAGCTGATGAAAGTCCTATAGCTGGCAATCCAAGATCTCATCCAAACAAGGCATCAAAAAAATTGGTAGGGCATAGTACAAATCAAGAAGGATCTTCCATCTCCCATGAAGAGAAATTTGATAGAATATTAGCCTCTGATGATGCTTGGATCCTAGAATTTGATGGCAATAATTCTTCCACAATTGGATGCAGATCTCTATTTCTCAGATTGAAAACTACTCAGGGTGAAGAGGTTAAACTCCTTCAAACCAAAAGAGATGCTGAGCTGATGGTTTGTCAGGGGTTTGATACTAAAAATCAAAGCATGTGCTAGACTAGACCAGTAGAATAGCAAGCTATGGTGGTGGACCATACTATTGTATTCAAAAGTTAGCAAAAGGAACTCTTCACCAAGAGAGCAAGGAGTTATGGTTTTTAGTTTGAAGACCACATCCTACCATGGGGCAAGAAGAAGAAAGAGCCAAGAGGAAGACATATAAAATTGGTTTCTTGGTGGAGAGTTCCATTTTCCCATCACCATTTTTGGGGACAAAATGGTTTCCTGCTGGTTTATCAGGATGGCACACCATTTTCACTATCTTGCAGTGGCAGCATCTAAAGTGCTTCAAATCTTGAGGCATCAGATAAGATCATCTTTATATATGTATATTTGTATAGTCTTTAGTTCTATTTTATGCTTTTCATTTTCATTTTTGGAGCCTTTCTTTTTGGGTAGCATGACTCCATAGCCCAATGGCATGCCTCAACGCACTGGAGGTTTCTACTCCCCTCAACTGTTCCAAGTTTTCAACTAAAGGAAGTTCCCCAACTAGAGCCAGCTATTGTCCCCTAAAAATATCACTCATTTTTGGGACAAAATTTGAACTATTTTGGTCCTACAGACCAAAATCCTCTCTTTCCCTTTCAAAAATTGTTATGAGCATTTAGATTCTTCATTTTTCAAAGCTTTCTCAAAATTCTATGAACTCTGTAGGCTTAAAACTATGGACTCTGTAGGCTTAAAACTACAGACTCCATAGGCTCATTTCTATAGACTCTTTCAAGGCTCGAGAAAAAACTTAGAGAAAACTATGAACTTAGTTCTATGGAATTCACAGGTTGATTTCTACGAACTCTGTAGGAAAGAACAAGTTTCCAACACTTGGTCATTTTTAGGATTATTTCAATGGCTTGGTTCAACCAAAAGAGTTCATCGACAAGCTTCTAAGCAAGGATTGAACCATTGAACCTTGAAATATTTTGGTTCAAGGGTTCAATGGGTTCAAGGTTCAATGCCATTAGCAATATTTGGCACTTCAGCAAAGGTTCAACAAGTTCAACCACTTCTAGGTTCAACGGCTTCAAAACACTTATCAAAGAGAAGAAGGCTTAAATCATTGAACCGTTGAACTATTGAACCACTTTGGTTCAATGGTTCAACAGGTTCAATGACCAAATGGTTCAATGCATTTGGTTCAAAAAGATCAAAAGGACTTAGCCAAATAAAAATAATGAACCGATTGAACCATTGAACCTTGAACCAAAAGGTTCAACGAGTTCACAGGTTCAAAGGTTCAACTAGTGCAATGAAGATCAAAGAGCTTAAAAAGAACAAGGAAGTGATGGGGAAAGGAAAAAACCAATGAACCGATTGAACCTTGAACTGAAAGAGTGCAAAGTTCAATGGTTCAAAGGTTCAAGTAGTTCAAAGGCGGCCTTAAGAAAAGAGAGAAGCAACATGGATGATTCCAAAGGCAAGTTCAAATGAAAGTGATGGTTCAACCAAGGAGCAAGAAAGTGATTGAACCAGTTAAGTGATTGAAACAAGAAAGTAATTGAACCAAGGAGCTGAGAAGCCCACCTGAACCATTGAAATAGTCAACCAATGATATCCCCATAGACGTCAAATTTAAGGTAAGGGAATATCTGTTGAAATTCAAATAAAGAGCAACACTTGAAGGAAGAACCAAGCGATTAGCTAAAAAGATAGCTCAATAGCTCAAATCATACCAAGAAGAGACAAAGCTGGAAAAGACAAAAGAAAAAAGAGGGAAAAGCCTATAATATCTATGCAAAAGCTATTCAAGTAGATGGAATAGTCCACAAAGTAGATTTTTGAGCTTACAAACATTGAAGGCACGACCTGTTAGTCTCCTTTGGAGTAAAGGCAAAATGGACAGTTGCATAGACATCAGAGGGGATAGACCAGATGATCCAGACCCAGGAAAAGACATATTAGTTGGATATACATGCCATAGTTAAGGTGATGCACTGTTCCAAGCATGGTCCCTCTAGGTAGAACTGAAGGTGCATTGAAGGTGTTGACTATAGCATGGGTTGTCCCATGGGAGAGAGCACCAAGCCTTACTTGGTGGCTATATATTGTAATCTATTTTATTGTTTTAAGGAGATCTTCCCCTTACCAAAAGTGAAACTTTTCCCAAATTGAAAGGCATTACTAAGACTTTGAGCTCAGATTGTAGTTCATATTTCTTTGATTGAATGAGAAAGCAAGTTACTTGCAGACTTTGTGTTGTTATAGCTTATGCTACACTAGGAGATTGTTCTTATGTCTATATTTTGAAAGCATTATTATTTATTTGATTTAACAAGTAGAACTAGTGGAGGTGATAAGGAAGGTGTCCTGAAGCCTACTACTTTCAAACTTTGCACTGTCATAGTCATCTCCAGTGTGTGTTTTTCTTTTCCATTTCTGTGTAAAGGACCTTGGGACCTCACTCTTGGGCAGTCAAGGTGGAGAATTTGTGCTACACCTTAGATTGCTAGTTACTACACCCTTGGCACCAGTTACTTCTACTACCTGAAAGAAACTCCTGTTGTTTCCTGCAAGAATGCTTCTGAAAGAAGAGAAGTGCCTTTAGTGTTTACACTAGTATTTTATCCTTTGTTTGTGTACATCATCTCTAAAATAAGAGAGATGGATGGTTTATTCTACCCCCATGTGTTATTTTCTACTTATATATATAGTATATATCCTTCGTATATTTAATAGGAAACCTCCCCTTGATGAGAGGAGAGATTTGTCTCCAGTTGATGTAGTAAAGTTACACACTTGGTTGACCAATCTTCCTACTGTGGTTGATCAGACCTATTTTGTTGATCAGTACGCTGATTGACAAAATATTCACCCAACAATGGGTATGATATAAAGTATGAGTCATCATAATAACATTGGCCAGACTAAGAGATAATTAATAGGAAAAATGAGATAGTGTATGTGATCCTTTCAATAGAGGAAAGGTCTAGAAGCTTAAGGTAGATCCATGATATGTATTTTCAAAGTGTATAAGATTGAGGTGCTATATAATTCATAAATAATGTTTACATAAATTTCACTTGCATTTATTTTACCAAGGTTTCTAATAGGAGAAAGAAAATATAGTTTCATGGTCACCATTAAATGCACATCTTAGATGGAGAACTACATGTGATTATGAGGCCTTCCTTGGAGTATATGGTTATATAGGCATCACTTAGCAACAAAAGGATTGCTAGGGTTAGCTCAACTCATGTGATAACCATTTTTATTGATTCATAAGTGGTCAAAGATAAATAATCTAGTATTTTGATTATTTACAATGGTATATGCATGATCTAATCTTTATCTATAGATAAAAACAAAATATAGGTCTAAGTACATCTTCAAGAAAAGACATAGTCACTTATAATACATTTTTAGATATGGATACCTTAGTTGAGATTAGGACATTTTCATCAATGAAATTTTCATAAAGCTAAAATAAGTGTTTAAGAATGAAAAATAACTAAAAACTAGAACAAACAGAACACATAGTTGGCTTTTGGCACTATGACAAACCTGAATCATCTAGATAACCTAGAACAATGCAAAAAATAAGATATCATATAGCTTTAAATTAATTGTATAGTTCTTATTATATTTATTACAAATGCTTAGATAGGTTAAATCCCAATAGACTGTCATTTATTACCTAGATTTGAATGTTACATTATTACACTCAAAAATTTTATTTCTATAGTGTGTTCATGTGAAATACCCATTTAGAATAAAATAAATTATTAATTCATACCATGTATATTCTTAGATGCTTAAAATTATGTAGAATCAACATATGCACATATATACTATAATCTAAGAATAATGATTGTATGCATATTTTGGTGGTCCCAAAGTGTGAATGTTGTGTCCATAATTTAGATCCCCCACTTATTCTTGTCCATTTATAAGTACTATTATGTTAACTTGTTCTTGTTCATTGATGTTTTAGGTCAATCAGATACTACATTGAATTATATGATTATATGGTGAGTCCTATGATCTTAAACTCCTCTACAAAA